>CM032886.1:2247500-2762500 GCA_019176425.1 Megalops atlanticus
TATCACACGCAGCCGTTCCCAGAAATGCCATAGACAGCCAGGAAAGCAAGCTGCATGAGGGCTGCAGCTACTGAGATATCCTGCAATTAAACTGAAATGAGTAAGACCAGGGCCCAGATGCACGATGCAAAGAAAATAAGCCACTACAGAGCAATCTGAAAACAGGCAGGAAATAAAGAGAATTATACATTTTGAGCATGGAGAGGATCTCCATGTATCTGCACTGAGCTTTAACCCGGAGCCGAGGGTCCTTTTCAATTCCGCTGCACCCTGTTTTCGCACCACTCTGCACCCCAAAATGAAAGACCACACCCTCAATACACCTGCCCTGCCCAAACATCAAAGAAAGCACGGTGGAAAGCAGGAAACTCGGTGAAACTGTAATCTTTTTTATCATTTGTATCTCAAGCTACCAATACTGCATTTGTGTGCATAAATAGGGCCCTTCATATGTAGTGAACATCAGGCACGGGCAGTGGGATGAAACAGTTCAGGCTGTTACATGATCAGCTTCATCAGCTTACACTTACACACAAAGACAAGCTGCACGTTTGTCACAGAGATTAGAAGAGCTCAGGCTTTCCTCATACTGCCTTCGCTGTAGTGATTAAAACCATTCAAGTCGAGTGAATGAAACATTAACTCAGGCACATCATCATGGAAGAAATTAAAAATGAAAGCACCATAATTAAAAGCATGGACATAAACAGATTCCGTTTCTGGCCATTGGTTTAATTATGTTTCAATACGGCCCCCAGGGCCAAGTTTGAACATCTCCATCACTGACACACTGCTCATTTATATGGCAGAGATTTCACTGGACCAGTAACCCATTATCTGTCAGATTGTTTTCATCTAAATTGTATTAAAACTCTCTGTATATTTGTTGTATCCGACATGTGCTGTGGATTTATTATTAACTTTAGGGACAAAGTCAAGCATTGTTAGCACTGGCAGACATATAGATAGTGTTGCAGAGAAATACCTTACATTGCTGTGGCAGCTTCTTCATTATTATTATTATTATTATTATTATTATTATTATTATCGTTATAAATATTAACATTAATAATAATAATAATAATAATAATAATAATAATATGCCATTGCTAAGCACCTCAAATGTATTGAGTTTTTTCATTTATTTATTTATTTATTTTTGTTATTTATTTTTATGTATTCTTAGGTAACTTCAATCCGATTGTTCCATGTAAAGGCCTAAACCGCATTACTGAGAATAATGACACAAGCTGAACACAGTTTTTTGGAATGAGTCATAACAAGCCCGGCTCCTCTTTTTTTCATGATTTCCAAACCACAGTAAATTTAAGACACTCCCCTGCTCATGATAAAGAAGTCGACATGTGCAAAAAATTACAGCATTTCACTTTAGAATAAATCAGTTGTGCTACTTCACTCACTACAGTGGCAAAAGCACAAATAAGACCTTTGTTCGGGGAATCCTAACAACACAAAAAAGTGTATGGCTTGCATGCCATACCTATACTGGACTATTTCACTTAGAAACGTCAATAAGAAACACATGGAAAACATCCCAAATCAAACCACAAAAGGAACATGCCTTCTCTATTGCCTTATTAAAGTTTGCAAGAAGCTGAAATGTTTTTAGACGCCAGTCTTTCAGACGTGACGACACAATGCTACACAAGTGACAGTAAATCAAAGATTCTTTCCAAACAGAATCTGTCAGGTTGCATAGTCAGCTGGCCCGTCTCCAGCTAACCAAATCAAAAGAAAACACGCGGCTTTCTCTAAAGCAGAACATTGATTTATGCATTTAATCTCTTTTATGTTATGCTTCAAATAGCCTGGTGTAGTCCAGGGGACAATGCTTCAGGACCGCCAGGCCTTCTCTGTGCTGAGTCTGTGATCAGGCTCTTACATGTATGACCGCGGCCTGGTCTGGTCATTAGTGCTAATGGCAGGGCAGGAGGATGCAGCACTAGGAGGTAATTACTGCCCCATATAGAGTCCGCTTCAACCAGGAACCACAACCCATACTTACCAACCCCGCGCTGTCCCTGATTGGTTCATTAAACTGAGATGAAAGGTAACAGGATCTCTCAGATGTAGCATGTGTGTGTGTGTCTGTGTGTGTGTGTGCACGCATGTATATGTGTATGTATATGTATGCATGTGTATGTGTGTGTGTGTGTGTGTGTGTGTGTGTGTGTGTGTATGTATATGTATGAATACTGCCCTTTAGTGTAAAACAAGCCTACAACAAATAACCCCCCATTGATTGTGTGAATATTCTTCAAAGAAAGAATATCTACACAAAGACTGCAGAACTATTCACTCAGGGGCTACTCTCCTTTGTTCACAGCTTGCCCGTTGTCAGTAACAATTACAGTGCCTTTCCCCTTATATCTGTTTTCTTTGAGAGCGAAATTCAGTGGAGAGAGATGCTGACCCTCTGGTCCTTTGGCATCCTAATTTACCTCATCAATATTCAGAGTGCAAGAATACTTCAAGGCAAGGCATGTTACCTGGGCAACAATCATTTCCATAGTTTGATTTCTCAGGTACATAATGGCTACAAGACGATAAGTGCAGTAGCTTTTATAAAGCCATATTTTTTACTTGATCTTTATATATTTTAATGCATTATGTTCTGTATAACAGAAGCCAGTGTATGAATGATGTCAAATAGCTTCAACATCCAAAACAGAAAATCATATTTGTAGTAAAAACCCCAGGCTTCCTTTTTTTGAATTTTATAATTTGAATATTACTTTCTGTGGTCCCATACATGGGAAAATGACTGAGAGGCAACAGATGGAAGTTTCCCTTTGTCAGACACTCCTGTGCCACAGTGACTTGGGTAAAGCAATATAATGTTGAAGTGATTTCAGTAAAGCAATACAGTGCTGCAGTCACAGTAACCTCTATAAAACAGAGCAGTGACACAGCAACAGAGCACAGAACTCGATCAAAATGATTCTGTTCGCATCCAGCAGTCAGGATCCACATCTGCTAAGAGAACAGACCGCACATTCTGACACTAACAGCAATACTCTCCATTAGTGTGCTGTTCAATAAATCAATATACCGTCCCTGAACGCTCACTGAAAAGGCAAATCACAGATGCCTGTCCTCCCACAGTGCGTCCAGATTCTTTAATACTTTAAAGCAGCTACTCTGTGTGGAGACAATGCAGGCAGCATCCAATCAGAATGAATTACTGAGAGAAGTCCTTCCTGTCCTCTGGTAATACGCAGAGCTCTGCAGGAGCTACTGTCCTCTCACAGGGCACACGCTCCAGAACTCACGCAGGCTGATTGCGGAGCACAGACTGTCTTCATCAGACGCTTTCAGACACATTTATAACCTCTCTGTGACTGGGGGCAGAGGATGTGCTTCCTGTAGCTGAAACGATGACTTCCTGTCACGGTTCCAGCACCGATCTGGAGCCGAACTGGAGCGGTACAGCCCTGCAGGGCAGCCTGCGTCGTCTAACTCCGCCCTGGGCCAAGTTTAGCGTGGATCTCAAGCCCGGCTCACTTTTCACACATGCAAGTCAGGACTGGGTCAAGTCAGGACTAACTCGCTGCAGAGAGGGTGGGCACGGTACTCAAACAAGTCTGACCAGAGAGTCTCTTTCACGTCTGTTTCATCACCCAGTCCAGGCCCCGGAGCCAGGCTGGTGAGGTCCACACCAGACCCACACACACACGGCACCCTCCCCACTGACGGGCTTCTACAGGCGGATTGCAGACACTAACCGAGAGATTTCACAAGCTAATTTGTAGTAGGGCTTGAATACTGTTATGCTCACACTCACTGGTCTGGGAGTGTTCTCAGCCTGGTCTGACACTGTTGCACATTTAACCTGAATGGATACATTTATGTTCTATTCTGCTGGAAGTCGCTCTGGATAATAGTGTCTGCTAAATGACTGTAATGTTTTGTAATGTAACATAATGTAATGTAACTGGGCTGGGCTAAAGATGCACTCCATTTTCCCTCTCTGTCTCTGTCCCCCCATGTCATTCTTTCCGCTGGCAGAAAGTGCACATTCCTCACCGCTGAAAGCTGTGACATTTCCTTCACAGTGCTGGGGGGCTGATCTCCCTTCGCTGAGAGGGGCCCTTTGACTGGCCCTGCCCGGCGCCCACCTCCGGAGCCTCCGCTCTGATTACTGTTGACACCGTCGAATCAAAGTGAGCCCAGCATGAAATTGCTCTTTTCCGAAAGGTTATAGAACACTCTGTCTCCACTCACCCTGTCAAATCTCTGGGCAAACAGTCCCTTGGAAGGAGAGTCTGGTGCAAGAACAAAAAGTGACCACCGATGTCTGATAAATGTTATTATTCTAAAATTATAAGACTTTGGTCACAAAACTAGAGCTTTGCCAAAAAAAGATCCTCTGTTATAATGTCTCTGCCACATTCACACAGAGAATCAGGTCTCAATGACTACAAAGAATGTGGCGGGTCAAACAATCTCAAAAAAAAAAAATTAATTAAGTATGAAAAGCAAGAGTGAAAAAAGGTTATTTTCCTGATAAAGGGAGGAACACTTCCACCCTGCTGTGAGATATTTCTTTTCACTCGTCCTTAATGATACTCCAAGCCCTTTCCTCATACAGAGTCCTGAACAATAAGACAGCACTTCTCTACTGCCGATGAACCCGTCTTTCTGGGTCAGTGCTCAGCTATAATAATCCTAAACTGAAGGAAAACGTGCCGGTTAGCAGTGTGTCGTCTTCACTGTGACAGGATACAGCCTGGGAATCATGCACTGACCTCTTCTGTGTACTGTAACATCACATTTATCCTACATTACACTTAAATAACATCTGGATTCTGCTCATTCATGTGGAGCGAAGCCCGTCTTGTTTTCTGACTTGCTTTCTGATCTTGTCCATGACCATGAAAGACCTGGTTACTTCACAAAAGAGACACTTGTCGTTCCCATCAACAAGCTGAAGACAGGCTTCGTAAAGGGTGCAGAGAGTCAGAGAGGCATGCAGCAGGCCTGAAAATGGACCCTGGCAAAGACAGATCGGATTCTCCCCGTGTGACACATCTCTGGCAGGTGAGGGACCTCAGCACCACGGACTTGCTGGTGACCTGATTGTCTGACAGCCTGTAGGGGGAGCTTCTGTTCACAGTGACACACAGACGGAAATGGAAAAAGTGAGCTGTGTTTCCTCAGGGGCTCTCTGCGGGGGACGGGCTCACCCGTGCCAGGTGGGAATTAGTGGAGATAATCCGTCCCCGCGGAGCCGGGAGGTGGCGGGTCCTCCAGGCCTACGTGAGCCGCGTGTGTGTGCACGGCATTCAGGTGTGTTTCCAGAAGCCTCTCCGATGCACAGACATCCTGGAACCCGCGCACCGCCACCCGACGGGTCTGGGTCTGCTCTGGTGGAACGTCAAAGGGACTGGCGATTTTAAACACAGATTAAAATCTCCCAATTAGAAAACTCTCCAGGCCCATTCCAAAAACCACAGCCTCAATGTTTTGGCTCATGGATTTATGAAATTTGCACGGGGTCCAAATCCTGTTCAAGGCTGAGCAGTGGCTTGTTTGGAACTGGTTTTTAAAGTAATGTCAAAAACTTTGTCCAAGTGCAATGTTATTACTTCAGTATTATGTTTCTTAATAGTGCTTCAGCAGAAAAACAGACATCATGGCCATGACATCATATTATTTCTGACTTTCAGCACAACTGGCAACACAGGAGAAAAATCAAAGTGTTCATATTAGAACCAAATAGATTTTTGCCCTAAGCTGCATTTGTAAAGCTAAACTGAAAGAGAAATCATTCAATTCAGAGAGGGCTCTTTGTTGACAGATCAGGGACAATTTTCCAAAAAGCTTTTCCAAAAAGCAAAAGCTGGCATCAGATGTCTTGTATTAAGTGAAGAGTGCATTTTCTTCTCAGCACTAACCTTCCCATGATTCTCTGCATCTCTGAGACCTTCTTCCTAAGTAACCATATGGCCATAAGAACAGGGTACCAAAGTAACATTGGCAGCAGTGTGGCTTAGTGGTAAGGCGCTGGCCTCATAAAAAGGTTGCTGGTTCAATTCCCTGCTGGGACACTGCTGTTGTACCCCTGGGCAAGGTACTTAAACCACAACTGCCTCAGTAAATATCCAGCTGTATAAATGCAATGCCAGTAATGTAATGTAACAAACAGTCCCAGAAGCCCCATCTGAACACAACCCTGAAAGGGTTAAAAATGCGAGGACAGTTTCAGGTGATGTAATGCTGAAATGCTCTGAGAGTCACGACCGATGCAGTCACTGTGGGAACGTTTGCACAGCTGGGTGAAATTTAAGCAGAACCTGAGAAACCCTGTGATACCTGAGGGCTCCAGCCACTCGAGAGTCACATCCTGCTGGAGTACACTAAGTGGAAGAAATCAGTATATTGAAAGCTTAAAAGGTGTGAAATATGGTTATTAAGAATGTCTAAAGCAGCTGTGATCAGCAGACTGAGGGGGAGATGGGGAGACGTACCTCTTTGTGTATTCTTGCCTTTTTCTTTTAAATATTAGATGGTTTCATCACGGAATCTAACTGCACTCCGATTAGCAATTTTAAAATTAGAATTGCCACATAAATATTTAATTGAATGCTATTTAAAGTCTGATATCGCCTGCCGTTTCCATGGAAAAAACATATTTCACTCTTTTTTTTTTTTTGCGATGCCCACTGTGTTAAAGTATTTGCATTTCTCTGCAGCTCGGGAGCTCTCCGCTGTAAGATGCTGTAAGAAATGATGAGTGAAATGGAAAATGCTAAACATCATGGCTGATGCATATCTCATACCCATACTCCATTTGCATGGATTCCAAATCAAAACTGTAAGGATGCTTAACCCCTGGGGAAAAATCTGATTGGTCCTCCTGAGACAGAGAGGCCAAAGCACACTCTCAGTTTTTCAAGGTCAAAACTTTCAGCTGTCCGCCGTTGTCCGAGTCTGTCCTAATGAGAAAGACTCCCTTCCTAAAACGCTGCTGATAATTCCCATGGTATGAAGTGGCGAGAATGTTTACTGTGAAGCAGCCAAAGCCGGGCAAATCATCACAATGTCTGCACATACACCCGCTCACACGCAACCACCACTATTCCAGGAAAATCTAATAATACCCAAAATTCAATTTAGATGCAGATACACACGCCTATGCACTGGGCTGGAGAGAGAATGGGGGCCATTCTACAGCCTTTAAACACCATCTGAAAAAAAAGCAGCTCACTCCCTTCCATTAATGTCACCTGACGACACGGGAAAATGAAATTACGGCTCATCATAAGTTCGTGTCCCCATGCCAGCGAAAATGACGGAATTCCAGAACAGGCGATCTGATTGGCCGAGCCGCAGGCAGGGTCTGTCTGTCTGTCTGTCACAGGGTCTGACACAGGGTGGCTTGCATCTTCCGGACAGAGGCATGTCTGTGTTTGGGCTGTGTGTCATATTTGTTATGTTCAATGCTCCCATGCTGGGAGAATTTTGCCACTGGGCAGTAACACCATGCACAGCCCTGAGGGTGTCTGCTTACAACGCATCGCCGTTTGATCTGGGATAATCACTTTTATTAAACTGTTGGGAATTTCACCAAACTTAATTTGAGGCTTCGAGCACACGCTGGCATAATCTGGCTTTTAAAAAGGGCACACAGGACGCGTCTGCCCGAAAGCAATTTTTAATTTTGCGGCCAAATGTCAAACACATGAGAAAGCAGGAGTGAGTACCTCTCACTCTGCATCAGTATTCCGCTACAGTACGCGTGTCCGACACACACACCCACACCTACACAGCAACACACACACACCTGCACCTACACACCAACACACACACCCACACCTACACAGCAACACACACACCCACACCTACACAGCGACACACACGCCTTCACCTAACCAGTGACACAGACACCTTCACCTACACAGCAACACACACACCTGCACCTACACAGAGACACACACACCTGCACCTACACAGCAACACACACACACCCGCACCTACACAGAGACACACACACATCTGCACGTACACAGCAACACACACACCCGCACCTACACAGAGACACACACACCTGCACCTACACAGCAACACACACACACCCGCACCTACACAGAGACACACACACACCTGAACGTACACAGCAACACACACACACCCGCACCTACACAGAGACACACACACACCTGCACGTACACAGCAACACACACACACACGCACCTACACAGTGGGACAACCCCAGTGGCGCTTCAGCCGCCCGCCTCTCTGACACGAGAGATTGATTATGATTCTTGAGAGGTCAATTTTGTCATCATTTTTGAACCGAGAGGAGGCGCAGATAGTTTCCACGGTGGCCAAGCTTTCAATTTGCATGAGTGAGTGCTTTATCATAATACACTCTTCCTGGCGCTTAACACACACCCAGGACACAGCTCCACTCACTGTGGGGAGGGTGGGAGGGACCACAGCCCTCCTCTGCCTCAGGAGTCTGGTACAGATGGGAGAAGGGAACAGGTGCTGGGTGCTGCACATACATCCGAGCCCAGGGAAGGAGGGGCCTCTCCACCTGCAGGTGTGTGAGTGTGTGTGTGTGTGAGTGTGTGTGTGTGTGTGTGTGTGTGCATGCATGCGTGTGTGCTTGTGTGTGCGTGCATGTGTTTGTGTGTGTGGGTACGCGCGTGTGTGTGCACGCGCGTGTGTGTGCGTGCAAGTGTTTGTGTGTGTGGGTACGCGCGCGTGTGTGTGTGTGTGTGTGTGTGTGTGTGTGCGTGCATGTGTTTGTGTGTGTGGGTACACGTGTGCGTGCGTGTGTGTGTCTGTACATCTGGAGCGGTGACTCACAGTGTTTGTCTCCCCTCTGCCTGATCCAGCCCACCTGCGCCAGGTGTGGGAGGCAGGGAGAGCGGTGAGCAGCACACACACGCTCACATCTTTACGAGAAATTCCACCGCCAAATTCCACGCCTGTCAGCACGGGACTGTGCACAGAGTCCAGGAGGAGCTTTCTGTAGAGAGTGCAAGCAAAGGGTGATTCCATGCGACTGCTTCTCTGTGAGTTAGCTACAAGCCTGCTGACAGAATGCAGTGAGAATGTTACAGAAATCAGACACAGGGGCTCTGAACACCTGCGAACTTTCCTTTTCAGGACAACAGGGGCGGAGTAACTGTGTGGGACCAGGGAAATTTAGCACTGAGCTGTCCAAGGCTGGAGAGCAGAGCGCAACAGTATTGCAATGACATCATTGGATGAAACTCTGCGCAAAACAAACTTGACTACAATTTCACTGTCACACTCAGACCTTAGAAGTGCCTAAAGGTGAATCCCCCATGGTGCCCTGGGAAAATGTTTGTCTGAGTGAAGCAATCCTGCTACAAAATAATTACAATAGTAATAATAATAGTCATAATAAATTATGCCCTTAAAACATCCTACAGCTTGGACAAATAAGCAAATAAATTAAGGAGTGGCTGAGCATGTGTTTGCCAGAGCACACATAATCTGCCAAGTTTTCTTCATACACATTCCACCCAGTCAAAATACAGAGGGGGGGCGGGGTTCAGATCCTGATTATTCATCATACCAGTGGGACAGAGAACGGAACTGTACCCCTCTGAGCCCGGCCCAACAAAACACAAACATCATGCTACCCATAATGCCCTGCCATTGTGGTGCCAGTGAAAGTACTCAGTTTCTAAGATACCAAAAGGCCTCCCAGTCATTAAACATTTAAAAAACAAAACAATCAACCCGATTAAACTCCCACACACACCAACACAACACAAAAGTCATGAAAGTCTTTTCCTGTTTAGAAGAATAGAGACAATGGTGTAAAACTTTTAAAATACAAGAACATCTGCTGTAAAAAACAAGGACGTAAAAGGCAGTTCCCCCCTCTTCCTCTGGCTTCACAGCGGGGAGTGAGCCGAGCATGCCAAGCTAAGAGCACAAAAACACATCAGAGTTTACGCACACAAACAGAGCATCATGAATGCATTATCTAATACTCTAAAGTATGGCCCCCACGACCCAATAAACAGGCATGCAGAGAAACATACGCGTAAAACTGAGGGATCTTTACAACACGAAAAGTCTGGCAGTAAAGCTGTGAAACTTTCCTTTCAGCTTGCAGGCCCGTGCTTTCAGCCACCGCCGTGCTGGTATCAGGGTACATCACTCTTGCTGTGCAAATGACTTTCATAGACTCATTTTTACCAGGGAGCCCTTCTGCTGGTTTTCCAGCTCCATAGTTTCCATGGAGACAAAGGAACAGCAGGACCGGGCTCCTCTGCCACACACGCTCTCCTTGACAGAATGACACCGTTTAAAATGTTTATTTTGCCACGAGAAGTGGGCCAAGTTCGGCACAATAACAACAGTCCTCCCCCGACACCTGAGCTGCCTCTCTCAGGCCTCCGTACATCCTCACACCTGGCTTTCTGAGAAAGACAAACGTTAGCTTACGCTCCCTTAGCTTTGGGGTGCGTTTAAACACCCCCCCAGGGCGTATAACACACTGTGTGAGATTTCCACAGTGGAGGATTTCATCAGATTTACAATCACTGGACACACCGCAGCACTCCAGAGGATAGGTGTGTGCATTCTGTGGCTTCCCCAAAAACACACTCTCTGCTGGTGATTTCACAAACACAGTGAGACTAATAATATGAAGAATTATCAGCACACTTTTAGTTATCCCTGACACGCTCTATTTCCAGAAAACACCAACACTTCACATATCATATCATATCATATCATATCATATCATATCATATCATATCATATCATATCATATCATATCATATCATAGCATAGCATAGCATATCATAGAATAACATAGCATAATTTAACATATATCACCTGAGTTTATCTGCTGAGAGATAAAAAGTAGATCATATTAAAAGACAAGTCATATTAAACAATGTTGTATCTGTCAATATTGCTGTTCTAACAATTGACACTGATTTTATGTAGCTTGAAACAGTTTATGTAGCTTGAAATATTACAAAAGCTTGAATACAACTACATACAGCATATAGTAGTCAAATTTTTCATTCTTTGAAATACAACCAGCAAATCCATCAAATGCCAGACCTGTTAAAGGCATAGAAACCACAGTGGTGTAAAGCCGCATTACAGCAATGCTTAGCAGCTCTGCCTTGCATGTCGTAATTTAGGGAATATGGTTCATATCACGCACTGCATTCCATCCATTTAAATCACAATCCTTGTTTTTTCTCCATCTCCTTCACAAATACCTCACATGCAGCCTGTCTATAGAAGAGAACAGCTTTATGGCAAACCACACAGGCTTGCAGTACGTCTAATCCAACTGCTAAAATTTAAGGCTTCATTTGTGAAAAATACCACAGTTTTACTTCTGCCAGACAATTTAGGCCTAAGCTTTATTTGCTGAGAAAATACCAACAGTAACCAGTCAGCTCATCCTTATATTTTTGGAGCACACATCCATGGTTTGTCTTGGTTTTTGTTGGAAATTTGGAATGTTATGTTGGAAACTAGCGTCCCAAACATACTTTGCAACAAGGACCGACACAAAGGATGCCCATCCCCCACTATGCAGAGTGTGGTTGGCGAAAACTGTGTCTGTCTTTCTCTCTGATGGAAGAACATTTGATGTGGGTTTTTTTTCCCCTAAATGTAGGTCAACAGCAGCCTTGTTGCAACATGGAGCTGAACATGTAATTATTGTGTGTGTGTGTGGGGGGGGGGGATTCGATCATTTGTCTGCCGGTATGGATTTGGTGTTACTTTATCCAAGCTGAATGGGATTAGATAAAGAGCCGTCCCTTTGCGTGCCGCGGGTACGGTGGGGTTTCTGCTCGAACGCTCACGGCGCTCTGTCTCCACGCTCACTGGCCACCTGCACACACTCCCTGCCCGCGCGCTCGTGTGTGTGTGTGTGTGTGTGTGTGCGTGTGTGTGTGCTGAACGCTGTCTGGAAATGCACCTCTTTCCGGACATTTCTTCCAGTGTACGTTTTATTTATTTAATTGGAGCCATTAATTGGGTGGGAACCTCAAATAACCTGTGGTTCCCAGTGTTGTATAATCTGTGGTTCAACAGCTGTCTGGAAGTTACTTCTGAAAACTCAAGGACTGTGGATCTCCAGGGCTGTGGCTGGTCAAAATAAAGCTTTGCCTGTAAGTCCTTAGGGACTGCTTTTAAAAACTCAATGTTGTAAACAAATGAGCTCAAATGCTTAAAAAATTCCACCACTTAATGGTATGGTGATTGCTCTGTTCCCATCAGACTTCAGTGATGTGTGGGCAAACACATCACATGGTAACAAACGCTGAACGGCCCAATTGGGTTAATACATTGTACATTTTCACACTGTGTATTTTTCTTGGTGGTATTCTGGTGGCTTACAAACAGCAAAACATGCAAACCTTAAAAAATTTCTCCATTTCTCCAATAGCTGAAAAAGAGAAAGCTCAACTGCCACAAGCCAGGGTATCCTGCTGTACCTCTGACCCACAGGCTGGGATGCTTGTAAAGGATATCTGGGCTCATCAATAGCTTATCAGCCTATTATTAGACACATATCTAGAAATCAGAGCCTCATATGGAGTACGCATTTCACCATAGACGTGTTGATCATTACAGAGAACAGGGAGAGACATTTCACCATAGACGTGTTGATCATTACAGAGTACAGGGAGACATATTTGACCATAGACGTGTTGCTCACTACAGAGTACAGGGAGGCTTACTGACCATAGATGTGTAGATCATTACAGTATCCAGAGAGGCCAGGGTAGCAGAGTTAAGTGAACTCCTGAATCCATGCCTTAATATCGCTTAAATGTTTCCAGCAATTTTCCCAACCCTGCCAAACAAGTTTTCTTAATTACAAAAAAGGTATAGTGTTCCTGAATTCAAAGGACAGAGAGCTTTATTAAATACAGTTCTTAGTCTGAGAAAAGGAGTCCAGGGAATGACGAGAGAGGACATGTTAATCTTACAGGTGAATGAGTGGCTCATATTCAACATTACGGCCCGATTTCAGGACTAACAAGAACAAAGTACACAGACACTGGTATGTGTCTTAGCCTCTCTATCAATAATACATCACTTCCCTCCTTGTAGAATAAAATATGTTCAACCTGTACGCTTTAATATTTAATGAGATATACACCGAAATGATTAAACCTGATTATGCAAATTATCACATGGTGAAAAAGCATTACCTGCTTGAGTGAAAGTGGTGAAGGGAAATATTAAACTTTAATGATGGAAATGAAGACTGACTTGCAAGACGGTGCGTGATTAATGTTTAAATTTAGCACGGTGCAGCTGGTGACACGTCCATCAACCACAGAAATGTCGCTCAGAGCAGAGAGGCAGAACCAGACGGATCAGCAGTTCACAACACTCCAAAACTGATCAGTCTGAAAATAGCTGGGTAAAAGTTTGTTCCAGGCGGAGCAAGAACCTGAAAGAATCTCTTGCTCAGCCCTGTGAATGGAGCAGTTGTTAGACCCCTCCTGTGAATACCTGTGCTGTAGAAATGAAGCTGTCTCACTGCAGTCTTTAAGGACAGCCTGTGGAGCTCTCACTGAGCTCCTCTCTCAGAGATTTTCTGGGAGAGTTAATAAAAGCCTGCCGATGGTAGCAGAAACAGGTCTCTGGGAGTCAAGAAGGCCATGACACCAGCTATTAATACTGTCATTTCAATACTGCATTCATTCTGTCAGTGTGATCCTTCAGGTCCAGCTTCCATTTCCATCCCAGCACAATATTCTCATGTGTGAAAAGAGAGGGTTTTACCAGACTGACAGCTAAGGGACTCACTTCAATGCGGACATCACAGGTAAACACTCAGGATAAAGTATACATTTGTCTTTACTCCATGGTTTTATTATAAACACGTATTAACTGCCTTTCATTTACTTCAGTAATACCTTTTCAGAAAAAGTGCCAAACTGTCAAATAAGTTTGTTGGAGAAAAGTCTTGTCTGACATCCCCATGTGCAGGGTTTTCTCTTTGAATCAAGAACACTCGCTCTGATGTGAAGAACAAAGCAATCTACAGACTTTCACAACATATTACACGAAGTAAAAATGGGTGTTTCATCTTACATTAACTCAAGTCAAAGACATTAGCATTGTTAATATAAAGAGTCAGCTATGAGATTAGTTTACAGTGGATTTATTGCCCCACAAAGTAAACAACATCATACAGTAAATAAGAATCTCCTGTCAGCTACAGTTTTCATAATTACTGCTGTTAACCACATAAAATTACCACCATAAATATGTGCCAGTCATCATGTTGTTACGTAAGTGCACAGAAAAGTGGTACTTCAAGCTCATCCAGCTCATTCCTCATATTGCAAAGTTAATTAAAAATATGGAAAAAAAAACTCATTCTTCATCCTCACCACTGCTGTGTGCCTATTGTCCTCAGATCAAAGCCAATTCCATACATAGTGAAAGCCAGTCAGTAAAGCCATAACTACAGACATGCACTGAATATGCTGATATTGGCACACGATGTACACACAGACACTGTGCAACACCAGGCAGAAACACAAAGAAAACCCTCCTGCACGTGCTGTCTGCTTCTACTCACCCAATAGCACGTCTGAGCCATGTAAGGGGAGAGGATTCATTTGGGCGTCGGACGCATTTCACAATTTTTCGCAATTTTTCTGGTTGGCCGGATGGAGCCGTGCGCACGCCGCTGCCCTGGCTGAGAGACCGCAGGAGCGCGCGTTCGGAGAGCTGAGCCCGGGAACGAGGAGCGGGAGGTGCTCACACAGGAACCCCCCGAAACGACGGAGGCGCCGCCTGCAGCTGCAGCTACCCCAGCCTGCCGAGCCCAGCCAGGCGGCGTGGCGGAACGCCGGGAAAAGTAGGTCACCCCGACACGCTGGAGATGGGGAACGAGTCGGCAGGCGAAGATATCGCCTCCACACCGCCCAGACCGAACGTGTGAATTAATCAGTTTTACACGCCACACCTGACTCTGACTCAGCCGGCTGGAATCCGGCTGGTAGAGAGGAGGAGCGGCTCAGACTCGACTCGCGGTCTGCAGGACACACCAGCGCGGCTGGCCAGGCAGACAACAGCACCGCACTGAACACAGAGCGGCTATAACGCACTGTGTGACAAAGGGAGAGAAGCGAGGAGAGACAGAGAGAGACAGAGAGAGACAGAGAGGGAGAGGGAGAGAGAGAGATAAACTCACACTTCACATGCAGGGACATCCGATATCATTTTATTATCCCTGTCCGCACTCAGTCCCCCGCCATAGTTCAGTGGTCATTGTGCCGGTTCTCGTGATGTGCCCTTCAGAAATTTCCGGGAACACAGCCCTCAGAGGCAAACGCAATTACTCCACAGTAACTTCATTATCGCGGTACTCGTGGGAGCACTTATGGCGGACAGGAACACAGGAGCCATGAACTTACAAAGGAACGGGGATGGGGCGGGGGTGGTGCCGGGCAGTGGTTCGGTGTCCCCGCCTGGTGGCACCTTGCTTTCATCACCACATTAAACAGAACATCAGCTCTGAGATCACGTTACTTGACAGACCACACCTGCCCCGTCACCCCCACACCCTCCTCTCTCCTCCAGCCCCGTGGAACAAACGCACTGCGAATCCCTCAGATTAGGAGGAACAGAGAGAGAGAGAGCTGGGAACGCACAGAGCAGACTTGGCTCATGGTCACGAGGAGCTGGAGACAGTGGGAGTTCTGGAGACAGCACACAGCAGTCCTATTAGTGAGACCAGTCTAATAGAGCTGGTGTCTCTGTGTACAACACTGCAATCACTGTCGAATAAAGACACGGGTCTTAATCTCGGTTTACCTCAGTCATCCCATCACACAAAATGTAGAAATGCAAAGAAACAAAAGAAAAATAAAACTGTCAAAGAAAACCTCATGATCTCCTCATTAGCATACAATACCCTGGCCTGCCCTTTCCATACATTCTGCGAGACCGCAGGTATTTGGCAACGGTCGGCATGTTTGGGATCAGGTTGCGCAACGTTCTGCCAGGGCAACAACAGCGATGATCATTCTCTCAACACAAGCAAGCTGTTGCGTCCGTGTCCCTGGACAGAGCATTCAGAGAAAGCACGAGCGAATTGTTTTTCCCACTGCTCACCACTGCAGATAGAGCACCCATCAGTCAGTGAGCTCATGACTGAAGAGCCCCCCTCTCTGCCACTCCCCTTCCCCCGACACGATGATGTCACCCGTGCAGGAACGCCATCAGTGTTTTCACCTGGTTTCGGCGGCAGGAGTTTGCAACCTTCTCTGCTTACAGCACAACAGTTCTTTAGAGGGATCAGCGGCATTACTGATTTAACATCAGTCTAACCCTTCTCTGCTTACAGCGGCTCACCCAGCTGATGCCTCACTATAAATAAGTCCCACACATCAACCAGCAGTAAGACCGGACTGGGAAAGAGTTTCCTGCGTTCACAAAGGACACTGATTCAGCATTTCAAATGGGTGTAAAACCGCCGTTAATTTCTATATTTCTATTTTCCTTATTTTCAAATTTTTTACCTTTCCCCATTTCATCTCTTTCCTGCACCTTGTCACTGTTTCTGATGTAAAGAGCGTGTCTTAACTGGCCCTCAGAGACTGATGACTTTATCTGGGTAATACGCTACATATGGACACCGCAGACTGCTAACTCTAAGAGCGAGCACAAGTCCATCACAGGAGTCATAAATAACTGCCTTTATCCCGGGCGCTTAGAGAGGGCCCACTGACACCAGCATGGACACGCCAGTTGTCCTGTCTCATATTTATATTAAGGAGTCAATTACCAACGTGTCGAATGTTCAGATGCAAATAAAACCGACAGGTGTCTGTAATCCATGTTGCAATATTCACTTCTTGAGTATGGTTACCAAAGAAGATGGCATAATAGTTTTAAAATATAGTAAAATAATCTGTATTACAAAGTTATATAGAAAAAAATCCATTACTGGCTACACATCACCGTAAAGTCAAAAAACATTATAACAGTGCATTAAACCTATGAAGATCTGTAATTACATCCAAATTAGTTTTTCACTGATTCCCCACTCCTTATCAAAGGCCCAAATCTGATTTTGTGGTATGACTTTGTACTGTGGTGCCAATTTCACTGGCACGCAGTTAGAAACTGCAGAGCTGTTATCTCTGCATCTTTTAAAACTCAAACGCAGGGTAACAGAAGAAACCTCTCCTGCCCATCAACAGAGGCATGTCATGCATGGAGAGTTGAAAAGCGATTTGGAAGTGATGAAAAGATAACTGAATTGGGAACAAATGACAAAATTCCACATTGCCCCGAGAGTCAACATCATCGTAATCAGCACATGCATCTACAGGGAGAAATCAGGCTCCCCAAAATCCCAGCTGGGAGGTGCACATAAAGTGACTAAACTGAATCTAATCTGAACTAATGCTGAGCGCATCTAAATACATCAGGCCTGAAGCAGGATGTTGGCCTGCACCTCCTTTAGACTTCACGGTACTGTATAATACCAAAGCTGCACTGACTGGCAAAATTAAAGGTACACCACGCAACTTTTTACCCTCAAACAAACACAAGAGGTTAGGAAACAATTCCTTTCACCCAATCAAAACGTAAGCCACACAAACCGCTCAGATGCTATCGTGATTTTCTGAGTTTATTTATGCTTGTACAGGCAAAGCTAACCACCAGGACATGGCTGCAGACACCAAAATAAAACAGGTGGTAAAATTCAAGGCCAGTGGCTTTGTTCTGTAGGGAAATAGGGGTGAAGTTCCAGGAGGGAAAACACATGCATGAAACCAGAGATAGATGGGACAAAATAGCAGTTTAGGGGTTAATTCAGTCTATCAGACAACTGGATATATAGGATATATCAGCTGGCTTTTTCTACATCATTTTTGAAAGGGTGGCCAGAATGTGATTCATGAACAAATATATTTCCCTCCAGATCCCCCCCCCCATATCCTTCCAAGACCCCTCCAGCTGTGAATCAAAGATGGTTGTAGTAGCTACGTCACTGTTCTTGTTCTGGTCCACCTCGGTAGTTATGGTCAACCAACACTCCACTTAAGGGAGACAGTCAGACAGACATTGCACTTCCAGAGTCATACAGCTCCCTCCTCTCCTGGGAGATTTGAGTCTCTCCTCTTTGGGAGGGTTTAATGCTTTGGAGCAAACCTGTACCATTTTGTGGAACAAGACTGTAAGACTTTTCTTCCACAGAGTGCTGCTCTGTCTGGACCTCCTGAGCTGGGTGAATGAGCTCAGCTTGTCCCATCTGTCAGTGCTCTGCAGTTCAAAGCTGCACTCCCTGCTCTATAAGTGCTATGAGCTTTATGTTTGATATCTGAGCTGGGGGGGGCGGAGGATGTGGGGAGGGGTTTACTCATCAGAAACATTTTAAATGAAAACAGCTCTAATGGGCCAGAGATGGAGTGGATCTGTTGGAATTTGACAGCACGATTGAGGAAGCACATTTTAGCTTAGTGGCTGCTCATTCTCTGCTCAGGTTGGCCTTAGGAATTTGGGATCTGCAGTCTTTTTCAGGTAGCTGCCTCTCCTCTCTTACTTCCCTCTTTGGATGGTTTTTCTTTCTTTCCTCCTTCCATCCTCCCTTTTTTACTCTTCCACCTTTAATTCCTTCTATCTGTCCCTCTCCTTTCAAAATTCAGAACATGGGCAGAATTCAGAACATACACCAAGTCTTCATGTGGCAAATGCTCATAAAACCTGAAAGCACAGGGCCAGTCTGCCATTTCTGTTGGACAGATGAAACCCAAAACCATTACTGTTAGGCACAGTGAACCTAACACTGTTGTGGTTAGGCAGAGTGAACCCAGCACCATTACTGTTAGGCAGAGAGAACCCAACACCGTTACTGTTAAAAAGAGCGGACCCAACATCGTTAAAGTTAGGCAGTGAGAACCCAACACCAATACAATTAGGCACAACAAACCCAAAGGTTAGATAGAGCGAGCCCACCGAGACTGGTCAGGTTACCAGCAAGGCCTTGGTATTTATCATCACCATTCAAAGTGTTGCCATTTGCAGAGGGGGGTGATCAGCGGCAGGTGTGTCACTGCTGCCCAATCCTGCTGCTCTGTCCTTTTCGCCAGCAGTCATCCTGTAACACTATCCACACAATAATCCCACCCTGTAATGCCAAAGGCACAGGGGCTGCTGCTGCTGCCCCAGACTGCAGCTTACAGACAGGCTGTCAGCGCTCTCAAACTTTCTGTTTAGCGCTGAGGGAATGGATGGACCAACCAACCTGAGGGGCACTCAAGGACACTGTGGGTCTGACCTCAAGATGAGGTGGAAACAGCAGGTTATTCTGACTGGACGCTTTTACAATCTGGCCACATGCTTCATTAGATCCCCCACGTTGACATCTATTGGAGTAGAACAACATCTAAACCCATTGTAGGGTTTTGTCAGTGCTGTGTTGACATGCAGATCATGTCCTGCTATAATGGGCCATGTTGTTTACGAGACGCGCAGATCGCTGTCGGTCTGGGAAAGGAGGGTCCGTGGTGTATGCCGAGTGAATCCCCTGCTGGTTCCTTCATTCTGTTTTATAGAATAATGACATTAAACAACCACAGATTACTCAAACTCAAGGAGGGGGATTAAATTATAGCGCATTGCTGGTGTTAAATTAGCAAGTTTGAAAATGAACATGCTGGCCCCTCTGGTGTTCACACACCCGGGCTGAGCCTTCAGCCGTCTGCCCTCGGGAGAGCGCTGGTCTCAGGCACATGAACAATTCATTTCTAAGTGTTCTCGGACAGTTAGAAGTTCACCAGTCCATCTGCAGATGCACACAGGGTCAAACTGCAAGGCCATGTAGCACGTTTGCTATCACGCTGTCTGAGAGGGTGAACCATCGCTTCCCACCTGGGGCTCCTTCCACGGTTTTCGAGCTTCCAGCTGTCCTCTGAAAGCTGATTCAGCCCTCACTGTGCATGCTCTGTCCCTATCCTGATCATTACCATGCAGCACGGTGCATGCAAGAGGTCCACTGTGTCTGGGGGAACCCACTACAAACCTGTCTTTATTGCACCTATCATTGCTCTTTCCAGACAACGGCACTGTAATCACTTTTCACATAACTTACTTATTTCCCCACCTGAAAGATGGCAGCATTAGATCGGTTTGAAATTCAATCAGGGACCATCTCCTCCTCAGGGATTAAGGTGGCAGGCAGCGCATCTGCCCAGTTATGAGTTTATTAAGGGTGCTGTTATTTTATGAAGAGGCTGTTAGGCGCAATGTGTTTGCAAATGAATTTTTGTTGGGGTTTTAAACAGATAATAAAATACAGTGGAATGAACTAAACATTTTAGTGCTACACCAACACAGTTTCGGTATGGGAACAAATGTGAGCTGAATCTTGCTTTAGAGAGGCACACAAGTGCATTGAACGACACTTCAAAAGGCCTGTTATAGCCACAGCTATATGGCCTCCAGTGAGTTCTTGACAGAAGATTTTTTCTCCATCTACGCAGTAGGGGGTATAAAGAACTGAGGCTTGGTCTTGCAGTTGCACTATGCAGACTCAGGGATCCCTATCATTTAGAAACAAGCCCATCTTCCACTGTGAAATTCTGAGTCCCGCTGTCTACTCCCACAGAAACACCAGAATAATTTGTTTGTGGGCTCTCCGCGTAGCAACAATCTCTAATTTGACAGACCCGTCAGTGCAGGAAGAGGAGTATGCAACAATGGTGAGGAAGCACAGGCCAATTTAAATGCATTCGCCTTTCAAGTTTCCAACAGACAAACGTTCTACAGCACCGCCGAAGCACGAGAGAAACCCAGCAGATGCCACAACACAATTTACAGCACTGTCTGAGTGACAGAGGAAGGTCACAGGAAGCAGATAAACAGAGGGCCAACAGGAACGCTGGACACCAGCGGGTAAAATATGAGGCCCCCCAGTAGTCCTTGTCATTGAATTTATTGAATGACATCATAGGATTGTAAAGTTACTCATTACTGGAGAGCAGAGAATACAGAGCCAAACGAATGGTTGTTCACTTATACTAAGCTGCTCTTTCTGAAACAGCTGCTAAAAGACAGTGGGTATTACCCAGCATGTTTCAGTCCATGACATAGGCTCCTCTCTTAAGATAACAGGATGGAGAGGAAGGAGAACATCACCCTTTACAGGCAACGCGGGTTTGTTCTAGTATCACGCTGCTTTAATCGCGTGAAGATCAAACCCACTCCCTCAGGCTCTCTGAGATACGGTTTATGTCGCTACAAAATACCATCAAATCAAAAGCAGGTGCTCCAGTTGGTCACGCTTTCACGGGTAACCTTTTAACACCGCCTAATCCTGCCTGTAATTTGCTCCATGCGTGACTCTGATTGGGAGGATGAAAACGGGTTTGGGATGCGTAGCTGAAAGCGTGCTCCTGTGGTGAACATCTCTCAGCCCAACGACTTAAGGCAGAAGGTTTTCGCCGTGACATCATTGCGCTTTAAATCCTTTCAGAAAATAGATTCCAGATAACGCCATGCAGAGCTCACCAAGGACAACTTAAAATTGTTAATTTTTTACAGCGATTTAATAAAGGAATTTCTTTAGGAGGCTTTGAATGCCTGCAGGAAGGAGCTGACCTCTCTTTACTATTAATGCCTTTTTAAGAAAGCACAAAGGACGGAGACTTCAATAAGAAGGCCTAGCTCTAATGAAGGTGACATGACATTCAGACTTTTCTTAATGACTGTGAAATTCAAGAAAATAATGAAAAAAAATCTATTGTTGAGGAATAAGTGTCCAAATTAATGCACCGAACCACTCAAAATGCAGCAGCAAACAGGACTAGGCCTACTGAACCAAAATGTTCGGCCTCACAATGTACAGGCATGAGTTTTGTATTGACAAGTTTAAGTTTAGTTGCTATACTTGCCCAAACTCCAGACTATAGTAAAGTTGCTTCCAATAACTCCTTCACAAAACAACAGCCACGTTTCACAGAAATAAGGCCAGGTTCCACACACAGACACCCTGTTGCATAAACCGGGATGAGCTCTGATGGGATTACAGCAGCTTTTTACTCACTGAGGACCAGCGTTGTGACAGTCAGCTGAGCAGTGCTTTCCTGCGTTGTGCCCCAGGGCATGTTCCTGTCCTCCCCTGGGCAGCGTTTAAGCACTGAGCTTTCTCACTAGGGCCCTTAACACACGATGCGGTGCTACTAAGTGCTCAATATTCCACAGATCCAAGTGCTTCCTTCAGTAAGAGCATTGGCTCTCTGCTGAAAAATGTAAAACAAAACACAGCTTTGCCACGCACTGTCTTTGTATCTTGTGTCTTCAAAAGGGAAGGGCTGTCAATCACAGGCAGCTAAACATGGAAACTATCAAAGCAATTTGCCCCATCTTTCCCTTTTAAGGAGACATTATTAGCCTTTGAACAAAGTAATTTAACTTCAATAACACCACTAATTACATAACGTATAATTAAATTAACAGTGTGTACATAACATTATTTTCAGGCCTGCTATCTACTCCTGTAAAGTGGAAGAATGTTCATTGTGATCTCTTGTGTAAACACAGTGAGATACATCCATTTCTGGATGTATTGTTTGACTGAGCGGATGCCAGTCTTGCCTGGTGTTGTTTCTCTCTGGTCTGCAGTCAGCTCTCAGCTGCAGCAAACAGATCCTCGCATAAAGGGTGGTTCAGGAACGCAGGCTTGGCTTTACTTCTTGCAAACAGACGTTTATTTCACAATCTGGCAAATGCGAGTTATATGTAGGACTTACGCCAGGTTCCAGGACGCAGATTAAAGGAACGGTTTTATGTAATCTGGCCATACATAAATATGAGCAAATAAAAGACCCAATTCCTTATAGCTTACTTTATGCTTTTCACACTCTTGTTTTTCCCCGTTAATAAAGCACATATTTGCGTGTCTTTACACTCCTTTCTGCTTTAATTCACTTTATTCATTTTGACACGTCCACAGCTTTATGATACCACAACCAACCACATTCACTTTCTTACCATTTAGAGCAAACACAGCGGCTTCTAAAACAAGTTTGAGGACTTCAGCCGTCTGGAGTAAACCTCATACCACATGTGTACTCTAACAAAGCTGTAACAAAGGGTTTATAGAGCCAAGTATTCACACAACAGTGACTAATTGTGAGAGATAGATGCTTTACTACACACACACACACTGATTCTTGAGTGAACCAAGTTTAGCATAACATCTCAAGCAGTGCCAATTAATTTTCTAAATCAACACAAGCTTTCAATTCCCTACAGGCAGAAAAAGTCTTTTAATGTGTTCTAATCACCCGTGAGAGGCTCTTAAAAAATGAATATATTAAAATCTCCCAGTTATTGGACAGGCGTTGGCAAACATTTTCACTTCAAAATTGCCAATGTGACAAATGAGCCAAAATGAATAGATATACATGAAAACAAAACTGAACACAAGAAGTAAAAGGGCTGCACCAGGTTGATGTAAAATAAAACATACCTAATCCTCACAAAGTCACAAAGTGAGCCCTGAGAAGTACCAGTTCATGTTAAGTGGTGATTGTCTATGGGCAATGATAATGCATGCGCACTAATTCACACTTGCACACGGAACATATCACAGTCCCTCCTCCAAACTGCAACCCAATGTCTCTCCCCACCACCCGCATCACCCCACAAATTTTCATTAAAAAGACTATAATTGGATGCGTGGAGATGACTGTCTTCTTTCATAGTTAGAATACAGCACGTTCCACCTCTATTTTCACTGTGAGTGGGTTCTGCGCCTCTGATGGTCACCACAGAGACACGATTTGGGCTTAAATGTGGAGCAATGATTTAATGTGAGAGAGAAAATGGAGCTATATCTGTCTTCAGGTTGCGATAAGAGGCAGAAGCTGTTAGCCTGAACCTGGAACAGGTTAATGAGCACTTTCATCTTCCGATGCATGGAACCTGCTATAAACATGCCATGAAGCTTCTCCGATGTGGACATGACCTCTTAATTAAAGGCAATTTTGCTTTTTCAGCAAAAGTGCAATGGAGATATGACCTCATGCACATCCATCTAAACGGAATGGCATTTCCAATTTGCACAGACCGATATTTATAATTGGATAACATTTAAAAGCGAGGTGTTAACATCAACGAGACTCATGAGGCAGGAAGAATATGAATGCATCTTTCCAAAGGAAAGCAGGCTCTCCTACAGTGAACTAAAGATGAAAGTAGATAGAGAAAACAGCCAGGATGAGCTATGCATTACATTATTGTCATTTAGTAGATGGTCTTATCTTGAGAAATTTACATAGGTTACAGTTTTTACATGTCATCCCATTATACAGATGGATATTTACTGGGACAACTGTGCATTAAGTACCTTGTACAAGGGTATAACAGCAGTGTCCAAGCGGGGAATCAAACCAGCAGCCTTTCAGTTACAAGCTGTGCTCCTTACCACTACACCACACTGCTCCCCTATGCACAGCTAACAATGCAAGGCTGTCACCGCCCTGCCTGAGGGGACCCTGTCCACTGGGGAAGGGGCACAGACAGGATTATCCCCTGAAAGGACTCAGAGGAGCCCCGTGTGACAGGGGACAGTGGGGGCTACCCTGGGGGAGAAAGGAATGGAGGAGGAGCTCAGAGAAGCTGAGAGCAAAAGTATCTCCTCTGCTTGCTCGTCCTTTCTGAGCAGTTACACTAGCTTTCCACGCAGTTATACTGGCTTACCATGCAGCTGCACTAATTTACCATTTAGTTATACTAACATCGCATGCAGTTATATTAACTTGCAGTGCAGTTGAGTAGCACACACACACACACACACACACACAGACAAGCACACACAGTCATGTGCATGCATGCACACATGTACACACATGCACATGTGCACACGTACTCACACACACACACACACACACACACGCACAAAGATGCACACACACACAAAGATGCACACATACACACACACAAAGACACAACCCAAAACACACATGCACTTTCACCAGTGGTGCAAAGAACACAAAAACATGCCACTGTGGGGTATTAGGAGAGAGAAATAAACTGCAAGCATTCCCCAGCCGCAGTGATTTCAGAAATGGCCCTCGTCCGTTTGGGTCACTGGTTCTTGGGTGTAATTAGGGCTTTTTATCTCAAAGGGGCACCTTACCTTGTCCAATACAGCATTCTCATAAGCTCCAGAACCACGGCGCTGAACCATAAACTGATCATTACCGTAAAAAAAGTCCCAAAATAAGAAGCACGTGGCGGCTACAAATTTCATTTCATGCTTGGATTCAGAGAGCGGCAGGGGAGCAGAAGAGACAGCACACGCAGCCACCTAATCACGCTGCCTACCTCTCGGTCCAGCTTTCTGTCTGCAGACCGCAGCAAGCAAACACTCACAACTGTTGCATTAAACACACTCAGTGCCTTTAATCCCTTGGAAGCTTGCTTCTATAGATTCACTATCACATAAACAGACACCAGAGAGCTGCCGAGGTCTGTGCGCATCCACCTGGCTCAGTCAAGCGCCAGCACGGTCCTCTTTTCTCCCAGAAACGGCAGATCCGCTCCTACGGTGTGACGGCTCAGGAAAACAAACATCAATCACTGTCTCTAAAATCAAGTTTCAATGACTGCCTCCACATTTATCTGCAACACGTTTCTCAGGAGACAGAGAACGAGACAGACGTGGCTCCACGCTTAAAACCAACCGAGCTTCTAAAAATAGAGCCCTTTAGTCCAAACATGCCTTCAGTCACTGGGGGCTCCCGGTCTCCGGGTGCGTGTTAGCGGAGGCGCATCGGAGTGCGCTAACCCCAGGACAGCTCCCGGCGTCACACCGCAAATCAACATCACCCCACAGCTACATCCACAGAAACTCTGCTCACAGCCTCCCTGATCCTCCCTCCAGCACTGAGAGCCTTCAGCCGTCAGCTTACAGAAGCACAGGCAGGGGACTCCAACAAAAACACTGTGACACACATCCTGCATGTATTACTTAATCAGCTGGTTATTTATGTATTTTGGAGTTCTGTTTTGTAATAAAATGAAGTGTTATTATTTTTTCTACTCAGTTTAGTGGCACAAAACACAAGCATTGTGCATACAGCACTGTTGGACACTTTCCAAAGCTTAAATGCTCTAGTGTGTTCAAAGGTGATTAAAAATGAGTAATAGTCATTTAATTATTACAGGTAATTAACATCAGATGGAACTCTAAACCAGACTAGCGCATGTATCAGCACCGCACAGCACAGATTACTGAGAACAGTGAGAGACTGAGTCTGTACAGCAGAATGGCAGCGATCAAAGCAGCCAGAGTTGCCAAGAAGTGGAGACAAAACCAAAGCCCGCACCAGAGGAGAACCGCTCACCTCTGCCGAGGAAGCCGCCCCACATCGTGGCCGCCGGGAGTCTGCTCACGCAATGCCGAGGCGGCTTTGCGTCCTGGGAGAGGCGCGTGGCGGAGTCGGAGAGCGCGTGTGATAGGCAGAGGAGGGCTGGCTCGCCTCGGCTCCCTGCCTTATCATCTGTGTGACAATTCACTTTAAGATCAATGCGGTGCGGAAGCTCCCCCGACGCCGGCTCGCTCCCCCGCGCACTGGAGATCCCTCACTCTCTGGCAGCTCTGGAGGTGAGAACGCTCGCAGGCACCCATTTGTCAGGAGAGGAGGAGGAAGAAAAAGCAGGCAGGCAGGCAATTTCACTCGCAGTTCCCGACGCTCATTGTAATACACAGACCGTGCGTTTGGCAAGAGGAGGCATTACAGAGAGGGAAAAACAAGCAGGCGCAAACCTCTCTCACCCTGCTGTGCAGAGACAGCCCAGCCTGTAGAGACAGACAGACACACTCACACACACACACACACACACACACACACACACACACACACACACACACACACACACACACACACACACACACACACACACACACACACACACACACACACACACACACACACACACACACACACACACACACACACACACACACACACACACACACACACACACACACACACACACACACACACACACACACACACACACACACACACACACACACACTCACACACACACACACACACACACACACACACACTCACACACACACACACACACACACACACACACACACACACACACACACACACACACACACACACACACACACACACACACACACACACACACACACACACACACTCACACACACACACACACACACACACACACACACACACACACACACACACACACACACACACACACACACACACACACACACACACACACACACACACACACACACACACACACACACACACACACACACACACACACACACACACACACACACACACACACACACACACACACACACACACACACACACACACACACACACACACACACACACACACACACACACTCACACACACACACACACACACACACACACACACACACACACACACACACACACACACACACACACACACACACACACACACACACACACACACACACACACACACACACACACACACACACACACACACACACACACACACACACACACACACACACACACACACACACACACACACACACACACACACACACACACACACACACACACACACACACACATACACACACACACACACACACACACACACACACACACACACACACACACACACACACACACACACACACACACACACACACACACACACACACACACACACACACACACACACACACACACACACACACACAGACACACACACACACACACACACACTCACACACACACACACACACACACACATACACACACACACACACACACACACACACACACACACACACACACACACTCACACACACACACACACACACACACACACACACACACACACACACACACACACACACACACACACACACACACACACACACACACACACACACACACACACACACACACACACACACACACACACACACACACACACACACACACACACATTTACACAGACACACACACACACACACACACACATATTCATTAAAGCAACACAGACTATCTTTATAAACTGCTCTTTTACTCTGAGGATGTATAAGCATTGTCACACATCTAAAAATACTGCTGCCTGAACTTGGAGCAGGTGACAGTGGGGGAAATCAATGACTGATGTAAGTGAAAAGGCACGGTAGGAACCAGGAGGGTGATGCATTCAAAGGGTCACAGACCCCCTCAGTGAAGCAGCTTCAGCCAATAAGAACGAGAAAAGGAGGAAAAAAGGGAGAGAACAGCAGATGGACAAGCCCTGCTATTAGAGATGACAAATGCAGCGAAAGGTGACCAGCGCAGAATGACAGTTATGAGTGAACGGCCGTCGGGGCAGGCAGAGCTGTGTGTGTGTAAGTTAATCTAACAAACACTGTTAGTCAGGGGCACGGGGGGCTGCGGGCAGCTGCCAGACAGCGTATTTACACCCATTCACAGAGTATTTAAACCTAATGGGGCTCCACTTAGCAGCTAACGCCCTGCGAGGATACCAACCTTCCATTAAGCACTCTAATCGTTTTAAAGCCAAACCTTTAAATGCCAAGATGTTTTGAAAGCAAAAAACTGAACAATTCGTGTCACTTTCATAAACAGTCTCTTTCCTGAGACTCACTGACTAAACTCACATTAATAAATCTGTAAGCTGTTAGTAAATATTACTCAGAATTAAAAATATAGAAATGAGCATTTTAAAAATTAAGGCAACAAAATCTTATGCAGAATTGCAAGGTTTTAAAATAACCAATACTGTCATGTATCCCATTTTGCATGTATGGAATTTTGGCATAAAGTTCAATACATCAGCCACATCATCACCATTCCTGTTGAAAACATGACAACACATCCAAACCATCTCCAAGTTTGTCCTACAGTGACCTGAGATAACTCGGCCAGCGGCTACACCACCCAGCAGCTTTCTGCTGGTATACAGATGGAGTGCTGGGCTTGGTGAGCACTTCTGTGGGAAACCTCCTTCAAAACCAGGCTGCTTACAGTGATGCTGGTAGGCCAGTAGGGGGCACTCTTTCATCTACACCAAGAAAATCCAGTGCTCCAGTGCTTTGCTGCAGACACTGCATTGAGGAATGTGGTGTCTCTCAAATGAGATGAACTGAGGACCTAAAGAACCACAGCACTTACCAAAACAGCAGTATTGTGAAATCTGACAGCCTGGTTCCAAAAATGGTAAGTAATCTTTCCTGCAGTTGATTGGCTACACAATTCCCTGCATCCCCTACCCACCCCATCTCCTTAGGTTACTGCAGTATAATGAAGTGGATTTCTAAGTTGACCTATCAGGTTAAATAAACACAATAAGTACAATATGGCTTGTTATGAACCAACAGAGCTCACACCTTTGGCGAATGAACATGTCTCGCTGGAGGGTTCAGGTCTATCTTCCTCACCACTTTGACCCTCCCCTGGTCACAGTCTACTCTGCCTTTCTCTCACTCTGGGCTTTGACTCCCTGTTACTCTGAGCTTTGACTCTCTGTTACCTTGGTCTTACTCTGACTAGACTATCTCTTATTTTGCTCTTTGACTCTTTCTTACTCTGCTGTTTGACTTTCCCCCACCCTTAGTCTCTGACTCTCCTTCACGTCAGTCTCTGACTCCCTGACTCTAGTCTCTGACTCTCCCTGACTCTGGTCTCTGACTGTCAGGGGTTTCTGGTCTGTAGCTGCTAGCCACTGCCCTCTGTGTGACTGCTGGTGTTTACTGTTTACACGCTTACTCAGTCAGAACACAACCTTCCCGCTGTGAGCATGAATGGGAATCACTGTAGGCAGAGAGAGGCTCGTTTATTACAGTAAAAACCAGTCAGAGCCTCCGCACGGAGCGCCGAATTCATTTTTATCCCACACAGAAAGATAAATGAATCTATATGAAAAATCTGTCAAATTCCTTTCATGCGCATGTTGAAATTGCTCAGGCTCAAAATAAAGATTTTTCTCAAACAGCTTTTACTGCACTGACTGGAGCGGAGCGGGTGAGTCCGTCACGCGGACGTGACGCTTCGCGGGAGTGGGGTTTCGGCGGGTTCGCGAGGAGGCCCCGCCCAGGTGAGGCCGCGCCTGACGGACGGGCAGATGGACGGGCGGAGCCCAGCTGCGGATGTCAGCGCCGCCCGGCGGGGGGTCGGGGGCCGGGATAAATAAAGCCGAGCTGGCACGGAGGGTGCGACCCGCTGCGGGCACCAGGGACGGGTGCTGCCAGGCACACCGCCACGCTGCCAGAGCTAAGCCGCTTAATGAGACAGCCTTCAGTGCCAGCCTTACAGGATTAACCCAACTCCGCTTTCACTCTTTCCTACGTGTTTAACGTTAATAACTTCAGATGTGGGGCTTTGTCCTCCACAAGCTAACAGGCAGCTGCTAAACGCTGCTGGAGAGAGTTCGCTAACACTGTACACATCAACACAAACACACGCCCTCCCTGACTGCAGGGAATAAAAGAACACATTTTCACCATCAAATAAAACACTTTATATTCCAGATGACATTAAATACACACCCCCTTTTTCTACCCCAGGGCACAGTAATCCAAAATGATCTCCTCTGCAGTACAGAATGCCGCTCTCCTTACGCAAACACAAATAAGGTGACTGGGGTATAGAAACAGGCAGAACCCCATGGTACCTACTGTGAATTGCTCCATTAAATACTCCCACTCAGTAAATAGATAATTGGCAGCATGTGATCTATAACAATTACCCTGAATTAGGGAATCTGCAAAGTAGCTTAATCACCATAAACAGGAAGCAGTGTGAAGGCAGTGTGAAGATGTGTGTGAGAGAACCTGCTCCCTGCTGCTTCCGCAGGTCTCTGTGTCCACTGCGTGCTGTGGGCGGGGCCGAAACTCTGCCCTGCCCCCTGTGTGAGTACCACACCCCGGCATCACTCTCCCTCACCCAATCACAGGCCGCCACCACCCTGCGCTGGGGTCTGCACCCCCACGGGAGGGAGGGGGGCAGAGAGGCGTTTCCCTGCAGGAGGCTGAAGGTTGTCCCGGACCATTAAAGGACCCATCGGGTTTCTTTCCTGCAGCGTCAGGATTTCCCCGCTCCTGTTGACAGAAGTCGCTCGATGGCGCCTGAATACCAAACGGCCCGTGCCGTGCGGTGCTCGCGCAGAAAACCTGCGTGCTTTTCATCTGCATACTCTCAACCTCTCAGCCCGAAGTCGCTTCGCATGAAGCGGAACGAACTGACCACCACACAGCAGGGGGCGTATGTGAGCGTGGGAGTGGGTCACTATGGAGACCGCGGGAGCCAACACCGTGGGAGTGGGTCGCTATGGAGATTGCGGGGGCCGACACCGTGGGAGTGGGTCGCTATGGAGATCGTGGGGTCCGACACCATACAGCAGGTCCTCAGGCCTCTGACAGGCTGTGAATATTCTCACAGGAACACTTAACAGCGTGAACATGAGGAGAAGTTACATAAAAACCAGCTGACTGAATGAGCACCGATTACACAACACCAACCTGCCCCTTTACACCCAAAAAGAGGCAGCGAGAGAGTCCTCTTTAAAACAGCCGAGCTCCAGTTTGGATGTAGGAGGCAATTCTGCCATATGAAGTGCCATGCTCTTCTGCCATCACTGATGTTCTCTGGATGAAATGAATTAACATGGCTGGCAAACAGTCAACACTTTACCTTTGAAAGAGACCGATAAATTTTCAAAAAAACAGCTATAAAAATGATTAAAAATGGATGGCTAGAATAGTAACAGAAAAACTTTTCTGATGCGTGTTCAGCTCCATGTGGAGACAGTTGATTTGCTAGAGCTTTGCCAGGTTTCTGAAGGTTTAATTGCGAGCCAAACCACAGGACACAAGGGGATATTTCACAACCATTCATCTCTACAGCACTTTGCATAAGCTCGGTCTTTCAGAAACACTTGGGTCGGGGGACAAATAAATATGGTTTTCTTGGCTCTCTTTCACACAGCTATTAATCAATGTAAAAACCATATTTAAATATCATTTTATAGTAAAAGATCATTAACTTACCCTGCCACGTCGTTGGCAATGGCCTCTTGCTACTGAGAACATGAGCAAGATGTGTCATGAAAATGAAAATGTTAACACTGCCATCTAGTGACAAATTTGACCACAGACCACAGGACTCTCACATTAATACAATGTTCCCACATGTCTGCATGCAGAATTAACACTTAGTGAAATACATGAGCGAAAGCAACCTCCCAGACTGGGCTCGATCCCCTCACAGGTCAGCAGGATATTGAGATTATTCAGAAATTGGCTCTTCCACGCTGAAAAGGTCTGTCCCTTCTCATTGACTCAACGGGAATAAGCTGTAATTCCATACTGTGCTGAATGTCTGGATCAGACTGCTCTGTATAACACAATGAGCCCGCAAGCTGAACTGATTATCCTGTCATATCAAGTATTTTTACACCACCTCCAAGCCTCATGACCTAACAGCTGTCATCTTTACGATCAAAGTTACAATGGAGGAAGGGTCCCCTTTCAAACGCTGCGGACATCCTAAAGCCACTGACACCGTAATGCCGATGCAGAGGATTTTGATAGCTCTGCTTCGCTTTCTTTGAGAAATAAAACGCCAGTGTTTTCTTCTGATTTCGCACAGATTAATTGCATTCCACTTTCTGGCTGCAGCAGGTCAGGTGTGTTCATTCATGCGTGTGCTTTCACATATGGCAGCAGTGACCACAGAGCATCAGAACAGACATGTGGGCACTAGCGCACTCCTCCAGCGAGCCTGACCCCCCGTTTTCCTCAGGGCAGGACACAGCCCTGCCTCACCCCTCCCCCACTCGGCACAGACCTCACATCCTGACCGTGATGCAGGGAATTACAGGGTGGCAGTGTCAGGAGGCGCATGCCGCTGGGAGCTCTTTTTCGATCTGCTCTTCACCGCGGCCGCGCGACGCAACACCAGCACCGAGGTTACATTCCATTACAGTTCAATATTGGCATTTAGCAGATGCTCTTATTCAGGGCGACTTACACGGGTTACAGTTTTACATGTTACCCATTTATATAGCTGGATACTTACTGAAGTAAGTCTGGGGTAAGCACCTTGCCCAAGGGTACAGCAGCAGTGCCCCAGTGGGGAATCAAACCAGCAACCTTTTGGTTACAAGCCCTGCTCCTTACCGCTATGCCACACTGCCTCTCCTGCCGAGGCTGTCGCCGTGCGGCGGGTCCACGTGCTGCCTGACCCCTGACCCCCAGCGGGGCACCAGCTGTCGGGGTGAGAGCAGAGTGCATCCCACAGGGGCCCAGATAAGCTCCTCTCCTCTCTCGAAATCTCTCCGCTCACCCAGCACTGATGCGCCCTTTAAAAATACATCTCTTATTTATAGGCCGGCACACATCTGGACACCTCAGACCGCACTAAAAACAGGCTGTTTTAAACCTTTAAACAAATGCAGTCTCACTGCAGTCAATGCCGCCGGTCATGCCATCTTTACATAAGACGCTCATGCATAGCATGTTTGAGTATGACCAGCATGTTTGAGCTGAAACGTAATGTTCTTACATACTTATGACAGGATAACGTCTGTGCAGAAACAAGTATTCTGTGACATTAAAATATTTATAGACACACAGGCATGGGGCAGTCTTTTCATCGCTGGAACAAGATAAGCCATCTTGCCCCCTCCCTCCCTCACCGAGCCCAAGCACCACTCAGGTACACCGTCTTTGCCTCCTGAACGGAGAACACCTGTTTCCAACATAAATCACCTGGCCAACACAAGCGTTTCCATGGCAACGCTTCGAGCAGTCGTGAAAGTGTTAACGGTCCAGCAGCCTGCAATATAGTTTAATTTAGCACAGAATCGTTTTTCATCAAATGAGTCGACCGCATATAGTTACGAGGTACATCACCTTCGTTGAAAAGGGGGAATTTGCAGAGTGCATTGCAGAGGTCACCGTTTGCAGAGAGAGCAGAATTTGTGCTGTTAAGAGTCTGGCAATCCTAAATATTCCCAACATGCTGAATTATCAACCTACATAATCTTAGCATTATACCGTGGCAGCAACAGCGGCAATTTTTATTTCATGGTTTAAACTTGCAAGTTTCGCATAAAGGAGTTACTAAGACAGCTATATACAGCTGTGACTTCACACCCAAATCACATTACAGCTGGTTCTTCAGCGTGCGAGACAGCACGGCATTCTGGGAAGGAAACAGCAATGTTCGCTTTTTGATGGGTTTGTCGTATTTGCCGAGTGGGCAGGTTCTGTTCAGAGCACATGGAAAGGTTAAAGCTATTTCTGACAAACAAAAAAAGGGAACCTTTGGGCGAAGTTTGTTAAAATGAGCAGTAAAAAGCGCTCAGAGGCGGATACGCTCTGAGGGCCTGAGTCCAGCTCAAATTCAGCAGACATCATCATCACTACTGTTTATCTGCTGTGAGTCTGCCGCACGTCACTGCTGCTCAGATTTTACTGGAGGGGCGAGAGATTTTTCTGCCTGCGTCGGATGTAGAGGGTTAGAGAGTTCCTGCTGCCTACCTGCACTGACGGAGGTGGGGAGAGAGAGCTTTCTCTGCCTGTGTCAGGTGTAGAGGGTGACGGTGTTCCTCCTGCCTACCTGCACTGATACTGGTAGAGGGGAGGAGAGAGATTTCTCTGCCTGTGTCAGGTGTAGAGGGTGACGGTGTTCCCCGTGCCTACCTGTGCTGACAGAGGTGGAGGGCGCGGTGGGGCTGCAGGCTGGGGCGGGGTCGCTGCTGCACAGCTGCTTGACCCTCTTCAGGTGAGACTTGCCATTGTAGTGCACCTGGGCCTGGGCGGCGGAGTTGAGCTGGATGTTGCAGACCTCGCACAGGGAGAACAGCAGCTTCTTCTTCTGCTGGTGCAGCTGCAGATCCGTGAGCCCGTTCCTGGGCTCCTCCACGTCCGCGTAGGCGCTGAAGGGAGGGCACACTCCGCCATTTTCCAGGAGCTGTGTGGGGCTCAGAGGTCTCTTCATACCTACAGAAAGAAACACGGGGCGTTGGAACACCTGTTTCTCACGGAAAAGCCGGACTGAGTGAATATTTCTGATGTCACTGCTGTTTTCAGAAGCAATGGGAGCTTCCCTCGTGCTGAACTTTTTAAATACCCAGACAAACACAGGTGGTAGCATTTCTCCCAAAAGCCCTTCCCTTTGCCCTGCAGGTCAGTTTGAAGGGACCTGAATGAGTCTGGAGATCGGTGGAGAGAATGAGCAGGTGTCTGGACCTTGCCCAGGAAATTTGGGAGTCTCCACTTCATGGGAGGAGAATTTCCCCTCTAACTTGTGGGGTCAGAAGCCTATAACTGCAGTCCTGTGCCCCTGATATCCCAGCCTCATGCCAAGGCAGTCTCACACCATGTGCCAATGTGTGTTGTGTAATTCTCATAAGCAGAGATGGCAGTTAAACGACCACTGTCTGCCCTGTGCCCTGTCTTCCAACTTCCCTCCACAAGCACACTTCTCTAAAGCATCAATTGGGGCTAAAGTGTTTTGTTTTAACTCCAGGCCTCCAAATAAAATACAAGCAAATTCCAGACACTTTGGTGTGACTAACAACTTTAAAGAAGGTGTGAGATAATTGTATGCAGCATTGACGTTGGAAATGACGTGCAATTCTTACCACAAGGAAAAATTTCACACAGGAAAGAAATACTTGCAAATATTGTACAAACAAGCTAAATATTCTGTCTCTCCGTGATGAACTGCCTAATCCCTAGAATAACTACCAAGCACTGACTCATGAAACCAATACAAGTAGTATGATTCTCCATAGCCATACATTCAAAAAGGAAAGCAGATCTCCTTGTATTGTGTGAGTTTTCGTAGTGCATGCAGTCCTTCTCTGAGGAGTATTATACATGAGAGCCTGATCTGCACCCTGAGAGGCCATGTGCTCCTATCTGTGCTGTAATCCGCCTGGCACAGACTCAGTAATCTCTGTGGGCAGCTGCACACTCTAATCCCAGCAGATAAACTTTCACAAAACTTCCCGCAAGCTCTCAAGCCACTCACAATTTCAGCAATTTCTCCAGCCCTTCTTCGCATACAAGAAGAGACGTCAGCAAAGTCAGAACGATAAACATTTAATCTCTTTCTTTTTATTTCCCCCTCCTTTTAAGTCTGCGTGGTGAATAATTAATTCCCTCTCTTGCCTCGGTGGACAAAGTGAGATGTTATGCAGGGGCCATCTGTACGGCTTTCTTGACCTGCATTCCCTGGCTGCGTTTCAAGACACCTTGTGTGCATTCATCACACAGTAACAGGGTGAAAAAGGGCAGAACGCTGTTCCCTCTTTCACAGAGAAATGCTGCTGTGAGTCTCAGTGCGAATGTGCCATTAGCCGGAGTGCAAACGCGCCGTTAGCCGGAGACTTCGCAGCCACCGCGGCATGGCTTCCCCTGCCTCCTAAAAGCTGCTCCGCTTCAGCTCTCACATCCAGGTGCTCACATGATCCGGCGCACATGGCCGAACACTGTGGCCTGGGGCGTTTCCCCTCCCGAGCCAGCCTCATTACATTACATTATTGTTATTTAGCAGACACTCTTATCCAGAGAAACTTACAATTTTATGCCTTTAAACAGCTGGATATTTACTGAGGCAATTGTGGCTTGAGCACCTTACCCAAGGGTACAGCAGCAGTGCCCCAGCGGGGAATCAAACCAGCAACCTTTCGGTTGGTTGCCAGCCCTGCTCCTTACCACTGCGCCACACCTCTACTCCACATCGTGCTACTCCTCCCCGGCATGCTACCGCTGCATCTCGGCTAAATTCCCCCCTTTAGGGATGGAGAGGCGGTGTGCAGGGTCTGCGGTGCCAGCTCAGTGTTCGTATTTGGGTCACAGGGGCAATCTGACCCATAAAAAAATTAGAATCCCACATCCCACAGCCAATTAGAATCCCACATTCCTTCGGCTCTGTGAGTCTTAGTCTGTGATGGTACGCTGAACTATAGGGCAGCTGCATTTGCTAAGTGGGCCAGATATACCCTGACACACATTCCATTAATGGAGAATGCCTCCAGCCATGAGGGGAAGTGCATGTAGTCTAAACTGAAGCAATCTATAGAAAATCAAAGCTGCACAGCTACACGCAGCACCAGAAAAACACACTTTCCTACTGTAGGCATCAGCGACTGCACTGTGATGATTTTGGCCTGCAAACCAAAAAGCACACAAAGCACATGGGTCATATTTGCCAGATATTGTATCTGAAGTACAGTTCGAACGGCTGCATAAAACATGATGCAACTGCAAAATGGTTTGTGTTTTTCACTTGACTTTGAGATCTTTCTTCAATGAGATCAAAGGAATGTGTGATAAGACAGAGAGGCTTTCAGTGATCTGAGTTTGACCAGAGGAGGTCAACAACAGCCCTTGCTTCAGTATAGATCCTGTTTTCATTTTAAAATTGCAGTTTGTGTTTTGTTGAAGGTGCTCTGTGACCCAGCATCTCATTTAGGCTGAACCTCACCTGCAGGTGTTTGGTGAGTATTCTCAGACAGTCTCCTCTCTGAACCCTGCCTCAGTGCTCTCTAATTACCCCTGACCCCTGCTGTCACTGTCATCCTCCCTGACAGTAATAATGAACCTTTATTAGCACCACAGTAATTTACTTATCATTTCCATTCAGCATTTATGAATAAGGTGAATAAACGAAAGAAGATCAGGCTACCGGGCTTTGATCATGTGACATGCCCACCCCAGGCAATAGGTCAGCTTCACGGCCCTGGCCCTGTACCCTCATTCCGCAGGGTGAATGGTAATCCGGGGTCATATCGGACTCCCATTCAGACACAGTGTGTGCAATCAATAGAGCACTCCTCCACACACATGATCACATGTTACCAATCCTGTCGCCAGCCAGCTCACCCGCCCACTCCCGACCGCAGTCTGGCTTTCGTGAGGAGACGGGAAGCGCTTGTTTTTGAAAAGCCTCCGCAGGCCCGTCTCCACCACCGCCAGGGTGAGCCGGGGATTTGGAGATCAATGGCAGGGGTGATCCCTTCCTCGACTCGGCCGTGCCCGCTGATAGCTTATTACAGAGGCAGCGCTGTCGGTCGCTTCCCCTTTGGGCCAAACACCAGGAGTGCTCTGACAAAAGCTCCTACCAGTGCCAGACTGGCCGCGTGTGAATGGACAGGGCTTTGATTCACTGCCAGACAGAGGCTGAATGAGACCACAATTCACCTCTCACATGTTTCCTATTTGTTGAAGACGAGAAAAAAAACAGATTCAAAGATTCCAACATGAGATTTAAATGAGCCAATCAGTGCAGACGGAACTCTGGCTTGTAATAATGGAGACTTTCCCTGAAGCTGGCATGCGTCTCAAACAGCAGAGCCACAGACCTCACTCTGAGGAAGCAGGGCACAGCTACAGCCTGACAGCAATGAGATCACTGATACAGTCACCGCTTACTGTCTCACTGAGAGTCGCCCAGCCGATCATAACCCCTAATCAGTCACTGCTCATACCATCACACACTTAATATCAGTGATACAGCCAGGCAATAAGAGACGGGCCCATGTCAGCACCAATCAATCATAAACATACCAAATCGGGGGCCATTACTTACTGTCCTCCTGAGGAATTACAGCAACAGGGAGAGGGGAATGAATATTTAAACATGTGCTCCACAAGGTGCCTTAAAAGTAAAAAATAAATAAATAAACATAACTTTATTTTTCCCCTGAGGAAACCTGTGGTGTGATAATAGGTACACAGTGTACGAGTACAACAGAAATAAAACGCCAGTAAAAGTTCAACAAGCGCATCTTCAGGACTGTTATACATTAATAATACACAGGATATGCAGCAGACCATGTACGAAGGCCCTTTCCTTTCCTAATGAACATGCACAGGATTAAACAGCAGAGGACAGCTGATGTAATAAACGCACCCAACCTGACAGATTGAGATGCAGCTACTGCCGGAAATCCATTTCCACATGAAAGCAAAGCTTCCAGAGTGAGGATGAGTGAACACTCTGGCATCCTCACGTGTGAACATCTGGCTGGGATGGTGAGGCAGGTAAGTAAGCGCTCCTCTCCACCTCCGGTAACGCCCCGCGCCGAGAGAGACGGGGGGATCTCACCTGTTCGGCTGACAGCAGGTGTCTCGGGCGGATGGCACGACGCCTCACCAGAGGACGGCGAAGTTTTGTTTCCGCTAATGAGCTCTGGCGTTCCAGCTGCGCTCTGAGCAGACTGGCAGTTGGGCACACCCGACCTTGTAACCACTCCTGTTACTGTCAGAAATGAGTCTCTTCACATCAGGGTATGAATATATGATTCATATGAAGACAAGAATATGGTATGAAGATATGAATCAGTCTCTTCATTCATATTCAATCTCCTTAGACTTGAAGTAGAAACCAGGAATATAACATAATAAAATTAGCCTTCTAGTAAGTGGATCGTGAGGCCAAAACATTTGACTACAAAAATATATGTAATAATGCATGAGATTTCAGCAATGATGTTGAGCACATTTAAATGTATTTATTCATTTACGATCTTTTGCATTTGAAACCAGTAACCCCCTGTTGTGGTTACCTCTCATAGCTCATATGACAAAATTTGTTAGCATAAGCATTGACATAATTTTCTGGACAGACAAACAGCTGCATTACATTTGAATTTCTGTACATTTTATTTCAAAGCCACTGAGTAACCACAGTACCATCTTTTCCTGTTTTTTCAATACAAAGCCGGGCTAAAAAGAAAGAAAATAAATCATCTGTTTTTGATTTAGGTCCCGAACTGCATGCAGAAGAAAAGGAGAGCAAGCAGCAGAACATTACTCTGAAAAGAAAAAAAGACAGAGTGCGAGAGGGAAGCACAGTGGGGATGAGTCCGGCCCGCGTTTGTTTTCCTCATTACCGGGGACGGTGCGGGACAGACCACAGGGACACGTCTCTCTGAGGACGGCCGACCTGCCCTGACCCACAGCGAGGGCCAGACGGCCCCTTCATTATCAGATCAGACGCAGGGACACGCCGAGGGTCTTAATGAACTACCCTGTCAGCTCCTAAAACAAACACACAGAGCAGGTGCTGAGGACGAAGCTGTCTGTCCTGCAGAGAGCTCGCTGCTGTCTCTGCTGCGGACGCCACTGGCTGCTCAGACTGATCTCAGACAGGAATGCCACCGCAGTGTATTTCACATGTCAATATTCCAATTCACAGTATAATACCCTGGCATCCTTTCCTATTCTATGAAGTATTACTATCATTATTGTTACTGTTGTCACAGTTATTAATCGTATTATTTTTTGTCCAGACCATTGACTTCACTTGAATGTAATAAGAAACACCTTTCTAGTGTTACCTTACCTTACCTTATGGTGTTAAGGAGAAAAAAAAGGAAAATAAATTTTTATGGGAATGTGTAGGTATATCTGGGACAGCCTGGACAGCCGTAGACTGTAGAGTTTCATTCAGCTGTAAGGCCAGCACACAGAGCCCCCGGCCCCAGATCTCTGTCCCCTACAGATTAGCGTGTGTGGGGGTGTCTATGTGAGTTAATGGGCCACTGAAAAGGTACACGATCAAGTCTGTTTCATCATCTAAAAGAGAGGGATTACGGCCTGCCATGTAACGTGTAATCTCAGTGTGTCTGACATTCGTAATCCTTTACATAAAGGGGAAATTCAAAAGAGTGAAAGGACAAGGCAAGGGTAGCTGTGGAAATGGAGTAAGTGGGTCTTAGCCTGATGTCTGTGCTTCTGCTGCAGGCCCACACTGACCTAAATGCATCTGTATAATTTATTTGCTTAGCAGATATCTTTAAGATCGTGACTTAATAATTTATATTTGAATGGTTATCCATATATGTAGATGGATTGTTACAAAAGCAATTCTGATAATGGGAATCCTGAGTAGTGGTTAAGTGGTCAAGATACTTGCTTTGAGTAGGAGCTGAGCTCTGTGGTCCAGGTTTGATCCAAACTGTGTCATCAGCTGATGATGACGTCAGCAGACTAATGCCCATCCTCCAATGAGTGCCAGCTCCACTGTAGTTTGCTGACTTTTAGTGCCAAAATATCATCCCTGGCTACATGCAAGCTCATCAGAGTGTTTCTAAGAAAGGCACCTCAGACAAGCCTGCTATCCAATTAGCCATTCCAAACAGGGTTGCATACAAGGAAAAAACATGAAAAAATCCATTCATTTTACTTCCCATCCAAAAAGATACAACTCAGTTTCCCACCTACAGAGGAATTCAAGCCAAGCAACCTTGTAGTCACAGTTTAAACTCCATAAATACTGATACACAGTACTACAAACTCTCTCTGAGGTAAACAAGCAGCAGAGGCTTTCTGATGGCAACGTCCTCCAGTGGCATTCACAGGAGACAGAGCCTGAGTCACGCAGAAATAGCCTGAGCCCAGGACAGGTGAAGGAGAGAGGGAGAAGAGCAGGTAAAGAGCCATCAGGCCTCTGTGTCCCACAGCCTGGGACGGACTCCCTCCTTCATTTAATCACCAGGACTCTGAGAAAGGCCCTGATTCAACCACCTTCCAACACACCAATCCTAATCAACATGAATTAAAGATATTAAATCTCACATTTCCACATGGGATGCCACATGGACTGTGATAGAGTGGGACTGAGGAGCCGCACTCATTTGCTGTGGTGTTGTAAGAGATAAAAAAAATACACCTGTGCTGTACCTTCAGAGATATGGTTGCAATTGTCTTTTAACTTAAAGGGCGTACCTCACCAACATATTTCATCATGCACAGGGGACTGACAATGTCACCTGTCAGACGGGTGGGACAAACACAGCGCAACCTCAGTAAGCACATTAACCTAGTGAATAACACTCCATCCTGTCTGTAACTATATATATGCACAAGTCCATGCATTTATTAAAAACAAAAGAACCAGGGGAAGCAAGAGACCTCTCTTACATCCACCACGCCTGAACATGCTTTTTCAGACAGATAAACTGACAGGATGGAAGCGGACTCTCAAGGTCACTGATGAACATCATTGTTAAGAGAGGACAATGATCCTGGCTGTGTCTGCAGGTTCCACAGCAATAATAATTACAGTAAGTGCAAATGGTCATTGCAAGAATGAACTCCACTATAAATCCTTATACCAACGGCTAAGATCATAGCTCTATCTTAGATGAGAATACAGCTGAAATCTTTCAGTGTTTTGCTTGTACAGCTTACCAAACTCTTTCAGACACACTCTGGTCCAGGGTTAGATTTATCAGGGCAGACTGTGGGATGCATGGGGAGATGCCCGTCTCTATAGTAGATACGGTGCGAAAGAGTTACTGTTTGACCTGCAGGCTGCCCGTGCCCTTGTCCTGATTTTCAGCTTGCTGACTGTGTAATGATGAATATATGTGTGTGCAACGTATTCCATTTCAAACCCTGCCTGTCACCTTGGGCCAAAGCATCTGCTCAGCAAATAAATGCCAATATAATATTGCAGTATATCTCAGCTATTTACAGTTTTGGACAGCCAGATATACCAGTATATCTGTACTACTTAGTATACTTAGTATACTTATATTTAAAGTTTTGGACAAACCAATATAGCAGTGTATCTGTGCTATTTACAGTGTTGGACAGCCTAATATGGCCTGACAGAGCAGTATAGTGGTGCTATTTAAAGTGTTGGACAGCTATATATAGCAGTATATCAGCTGAAATAGCAGTGTATGTGTGCTATTTACAGTGTTGTGCAGCCCAATATAGCAGTATATCTGCTATTTAAAGCGTTGGACGGCCTGATATAGACTGATTGAGCAGTATAGCTGTATATCTGTTCTATTTAAATCATTGGACAGCATGATACAGCCTGACAGAGCAGTATATCTGTGCTATTTACAATTCTGGACAGCTTTGCTGCCAGTTTCTGAATGGACTGACTGATGACCTCACTGGCAGAAGAATATGGCTCAAAGGCTGGTACGGAAAGGTTAAGAGCCAAACCATAACATGTTGTAGCATTGTCTCTCTGTGGGAGTTTGAAACTTGCATTATGTGCCATGCAGGAACTCATCAGAGCTAATGGTGAACCTAAACACCTGCTTTGCACAGACTTTAGCGATATTCAGCAGCAGCGGTGAAGGACAGCAGTGATCTGTGGGATGGCAGAGTCTGTGTCAGAGACCTCATCTCTCATAGCTTCAGGAATAATTTCTCCCCCTGCAGTGGGGCCAGAGAGGAACAAATATACAGCACGAGCCCGTTTTTTACCGCACCGGGACACTTTTGAAGGCCAGAAGGCCCAGGTGTTGCATAAGCAATGCTACCTGCTCCCTGACAGCGGAGATGAGGGATTATTTCGGGGGTGTCATGAGGGCCGAGGAGGAGAGAGGCGCACAGATCGCCCCGTGTGTCTGGCACAGGACGGTCTCTTCACAGCGGCAGGGGGTGAACGGGGGTTCAGCCGTGCTCAGAAAATAAAACCCCCGGCAACAGCACATGCCTCATGTAGTGACAGCATAAGCAGCCCCACAAACAACAGAACCGTGAGGAGAGAGGGAAGAGGCCGTGCAGGAAGCAGCCCGTTTCTCCTGGGACACGCTCACCTTAAAGCAATGTTACAGGCAGCACTAACGGCCCAGTTGAGGCAAACGTGCAATTTGTTTAAATTTAAAGAATACAAAGATGATAAATCAAGTATTTAAGAAACATGGCCATTTTTCTATTTTATATTTTTCTATTTCATCATGCAACAGAGAAACAAAGTAAAGACAATGATTTAAACAATGGTTTCAGAAGACTCTATTTTGGGGTAAGGTGTGCATGACAGACCCCACACGGTCTGTCATCAGTAAGCCCAGAACTCATGGGAGGTGAGACAGACAAATTTGGTGTCAAGTCTTCCCAGCACAGAGTCACACCAAAATATGCACAATCCTTGTGCTTTGCATCCTGTGATCTAGTGACTGTGATATATGGTAGTGTGTGTACTTGGCTTCCCTTTATTTTTAGGCTGTCTAGCGAGGTTAGCACAAATTAACTTGTGGTAGGGCTTGAATAGTGTTATGCTCACACTCACTGGTTTGGGAGTGTTGTTAGCCAGATCTGACTCTGTTGCTCACTTGAATGTATACTCTTCTGTTCTTTTGTGGTGGAAGTCGCTCTAGAGCATCTGCTAAATGAATGTAATGTAATGTCCTCTCAGGACAGGATGGAGCATTGTGCAGGTATGTCTCTCAATGGAAAAATACTGCTTTGTTTATTTGGAATTTTAACATTCTGTGAGGTCACAATAAGGAAAGTGAATAACTACTGCGTGGCATAATGCAGTCTCATTCATATTTGTGTATGAAAGGACCTAACGGATTACAGAAAAAGGGTGATCCCTCATCACGCTACATCAAGGAATAAAAAAAATCCAGCAAAGAAATTATTTTCAATATCATGCCGCTGCAGGAAAAAGGACGCGTTTGGCCACACAGCTGTTACATATTCGGGATTTGGATTTGACCTCATAATTATCTCTGAGTTAGTAATCCGTCACGGACCAATCATTTCGGAGATGGTGTCTGCAAAGCCCGGTGGTTAACCCACACGTAGGGCCCTTTGTGCTATAATTTGTACCTCGATGCAATCAGATTACTCTTAATCTAAATGACTGGCGTCCTCAGTGAGGGGATAATCTGTAAACGCCCGGTTCATAATGTACAGTAAGCCTGCAGCGTCAGTGCCAGCCTTCAGCGTCCGGCACTGCCGCAAATATGCCTGGCATGGGTGGCATAGCTGCAGACATTCACTGGTGCTAAACGCCCACAACAGACGCTACCGCCAAGCATAATTTCCCCGCATTACCAAGTTACAGTGTTACTGTGTTACCACGTCCACACACACCATTACATTACATTCATTTAGCAGATGACTTCCAGCACAAAAGAAGTGCATGCATTCAAGTTGAATGAGCAACAGCGTCAGACCAGACTAACAACACTCCCAGACCAGTGAGTGTGAGTATAACACTATTCCAGTCCTACCACAAGCTGTGCAACCTGACTAGACAAGGGAAGCCAAGTATACTGCCATACATCAGTCATTAGACCACAGAATCCAAAACACATTGCGATACTACAAGTAAAACAAACAGCAAGTTTACAGCATCCTTTAACACAGTGACAGATATGTAAGAGATGTAAACCTGTGAGGAGTTCACTATGAAATTGCTTTCAGACCTCGATGCCCACATAACGGATGAGATCCCTACAGGGACAGTGATCCGGTTTCCATAACGATTATTCCCTTGCATCCGGAGAGGATCCATAATCAATTAACAGAGATGCACTTCAACTAATAGAAGCATTTAGCTTCCGTAACGTTGCTCCAGGCAGGTGCGCCCACCTGAAGGACAGGTGGGATGAAAGAGAGGACACAGGATCATCCCCTGGGCTGATAGAACTCATAACGATGGCCTTTATTTCTGTTCATGATGTGTGAACATGTATAATATCCACACCATTATAACACCATTGCTGTGCCTTGATGTCATTCACTGAGCTGAAAAGCCGTAAAGCTGTTGGTCACACGGTTGCCGCGGACACTCGGCAGCCACACTGAAAGACGCCAGGTGTGTGCGTGTGCTCCTGCACCTCTCACGCTGGTATCAGGATCAGCTGGTGGGTGTTCTCACGTTTTGGTGCTACGTTAATTACCAAGAGCATATCTGGTTGACGTCACAGCCTGGCTGGCTTTTTTTTTTTTCTTCCTAAAATTAGCCAACATGTAACAGATCATTTTACACATAAAGCAATAACACTTCAACTGCCTTTTAGTCCTATTTTAGTTATGTTGCAGTCTATTTCTAAATTTCCATGCATTCCCATTCAGAGTTGGATACTCGCCAGGTATAAAGTTCACGCCTGACTTTGAGCGCTGTATCTTCTTTTGTCCTATATGTCAACTCCAGTTACTCAGGCATTTCCATCAATAACTGGTCACATCCTCTGTGTGCCCCGCATTGAATATCCCATCTGATAAACTGACTCATATTTCAAAGAGCACGCACGTTGCTGCCAGTGATGCTTAAAATAGCTGGGATGCGCACATACTGATTACATGCTATCTCAAAGGCCTGAAATTGCTCACACGTGGAATTTTATTGAACTGATACTGACACAAACACAATAAAAACCTACAGCTTCCGCTGTCAATGAAATCAGGTATGCCCACAGAAACCGCACGCGCCCTTGAATAATACATGATGCTTTCAGCTCATTCACTGAGACATGAATAAGATAATAATAACTCACAGCGTGCCCTTCTCCAGTTCAAACCCCCAGGTACGGCAAAGCATCATGGGTACGAGGCATCAAAGAACACATGAAAATTAATTACCAATCAGAAGCATCCTCACGTCAGCATTAAGAGAACGGGGCCAATCATAGCTCTTTTGGGAATATATGATCATTATAGTTTTTATCCTTCAGAAAAATGTAGCAGAACATACAATATATTATCACACACGGGCAATTATTATGTCATATGACACAGTTTAATACAGAATGATGCTATCTGTTGTGTGTGGAGGCTTCATTGCATTAAATAATAATGCATCACTCTGTCATTGTGAATATCTAAGCTGGAAGCTGACACCAGAGTGTGAAAAACAGCATTGTTATCAATGGTAAATTTCATGCAGTGGGTGGTCGAATACTACTGTGGCTAACAGTGTCTACAACTGTTCTATTCCTCCTGGTCAAAATATGCATCATCGTTGTGCAATAGAAACTAAAATACTCCCACTCTGATGGAGGCAGCTCCTTCCACTGATGATACAGCCAGTAGGGTAATCCATTTCTCTGTCCCTACAGGACACTGCAGTCACATCCTTCTCAACTGACATGTTGGAGCAGGAGCAACAAAGAGACAAAAATAAAACCATTTATCATATTTAAAGATGACTGAGAAGAGTTACAACCTGTTGCTCATAAAGAAAATGTGATGATAACTGACTGACACATGACTTCCTGGAGGTCAGTATGGGCAGTCAAGTTAATTAAATTTGTGACTGTTTTATGTGAACACCCTGACACATCATGAACCCACTGGCTGACTCCACATCAGCAATGACAGCTCTGCATTCATTCAAAATAAATATAAACCTAATCCAAGTCAGGGGACAATGGCACAAAGTCTCCGCTGAGATGCACTGTCAGGAGATCCGTTATGAGTGAACGCATCAAATCCAGGAGGAGTTCTGGAGAAACCCTAAGGCTTCTCCCAGCTTTGTTGGCCTGCTGCTGATGTCAGCCGCTTCTGTTTTCTGGCATCTGCTCCTTTAATAATGAATATGGCAGCAAAACACATTGAGGGGCAGATTACCAAACCCTCCACAAGTTTCAACAAGCAATAAAATCTAGGTATAGCTCATTTTTAGCACCTGAAGAATAACAATTGCTACACATTCAAACGGAAGTGCATTTTTTGGGTCTGACTAAAAAAGAAAACCAACAAAGCCAAATGCATTTCTGGGACCGGTTTGATGAAATCATACCAGCACATGGGTATGACAAGTATGACAAAGCCAGACACTTGCACATGTTTTAATGGTGGTACTGCGAACATTGTATTTGCACATTTCAAGCGTGAGGAGGAAATTGGCATTTAAATACATCTGCCCTCAATATCTGGCATGTCCCCATCAGCTACTGTGGGGTGGGGGGGCTGTCGGAGAGAAAAGCCTCTCTACATTTCTAATTCAGGAAGTGTTCTGTTAACAGGTCTGATGTGAGGATGATCATAGTGTGAAAATGAAAAAAAAACAGCCCCCATCATCCTGTAGTTTTTCAAAAACACACACCAGCACCTTTGAAGGCTGTTTGCTTTGCGTCTCGGGAGTTTCCAGCTAAATGATTCATTGGGCAAAGCTTTCGGTCTTCGCAGCCATCCGGCAGGCACCTCCCCAGCCCGGGCTCCTGTCTCATTTCCACCTAAACGACGAGGGAGAAGCTCGCTTGGAGAAAGTGTTTAATTACTGGCACAGCAGGGGGGAGCCGGTCCAGCAGGCGGGAGAACTTTTTACATCTGAGATTCCACTTCCTGCCTTCCACAAAACGCTCCAAATAAACACTCAAAAAAAAAAAAAAAACCTTTACACAGTGACCAAAGCACATCGCTGCCCTTCACCCGTGAAAAAGTAATCAATTCCAGTTTTACGGAATGTATAAATTTAAATTTTAGTTCAGTTATGTATTTATTTATTTATTTACTTATTTAATCTGAGGCACACTGCAGTGGGCTGAGCACCAAAATTAAATATCTGAATAATTTACTGACTCTACCTCTCAGAAGACGAGCTTTGCAATGCCATTCTCCGGTCTCTGCTCCACACAGAGCAAAGGCCCAGACTCTGTGCTTTCACTGTCTCTGCCGCTGCTGAATGAACGAACTGGAGATGCGCTATCAGGCTAATCATTACCCTCCACATACATTACGATGCTCCTTCTGCTAAAGTGGCTGGCCCTGGTAATGTGTCTTCGGCAGAGCTAATTTGTCTCAGTCAGTGTTCCAGGAAGGCTGATGGTGATCTCACAGCATAGCATTAAAGATGCTGATTCAGGTCAGAATCTCAGACCCTTTGCTGTATCTCCACCACTGCCAGACCACAGAATCTCAGCTCCACAGTGACAGTGAAGAAGGAGCAGCTGAACAGGACTCCCAAGAGTCAACACATCCACTGGGTCACCTTAGCCCCAGGTCAGGTGCACCTGAGGTGACTGGAAAAGGTTTCCATGCTGAGTCAATCTCAGCTGGCCGTTTCCATGTCAACCCCTAACATGACAGCACTGTAGGTTCTCCCTCAGTCCAGGTAAGAGAGCAGAGGGAATGGGAATATGGGTGTTTATTCTGTTAAACACTGAATCAGAAAAAAAGTCTTAATCAAAGCTTAAGCTGACTCTTAGCTAGAATGGTCTAGTTTCTACACTCACATATATTCACAAAAAACACATACATTTGTACCTCCTGTGCTGTACACTGGTTCTGCATGGAAGTTAAATGCCACATCTTTTGTTGCGATTTCTTGAAAGCAGGAATGACAAAAACGCTCTGATCAGGATCTCTGCATCTATCATGAGCTGGCAAGAACACGCGCTGATCCGGCGCCTGCCTCATTTACGGACAGACACATGCAGCGCAGGTGAGTGTACACCATACACACCATGCAACAAAAGGTCCAGGATGAGTAACACCTGCCTGCAGGTCCCATACAGAAAGACACACACATGTAACAAAGGTGGATCAGAGGCAACGAGGCTCACTGGGCCCAGGTAACAGGTAACAGGTACCTGTGATTCCTGGTAAATATGCAGTCACCATGCAGGAGCTGATTTCTGAGCCAAGCATCTTCATTAGATATCACCCTGTACAAAGCCACTGCAGTCTATGCTGAGCCACTGCAGTTCTCATGCTCACCTTTACTGTGATTGTGCTGTCCACAGTGACCTCAACGGCAGCCTTACATCCTGAATCCAAGCTCAATGAACTGAACAATAATAGACCCGGGATATTGCTGGTCCACACACTCAATTCATTAAAAAAATATGACCCGCAAAGTCATTTATATTACATAATGGCTTTTGATGCAGTAGAGAACCTGTAACTTAATTCACCCTTGTGAAATAAATCCCCGCTGTCTGACGTGCAGGTATACATCACTCCCCTGTGGTGACCTTGCTGTGCGGCGGGGGCAGAGTGCAGGTTTGGCTGAAATGGTGTTGATGCTGCGGGAGATACGCTCCGAGGCCTCCGATGCGCGGAGAGAATTCAGATTAGCATTCTGCGAGGCTGGGGGTAGCCCCACGCCAGGAAGGGGGTGCGCATTTGCATCTCCACAAAGAGGAAAAGGAACCCGAAATAACGAACGGGAGGGAGGCGAGTCAATGCCAGCCTGAAGAATGACTCACAGAGCTCTCCGCTGGGGGTGACCTCATCTGAACCAGCAGACGCAGGCCTGAGAGAGTTTCCCAGGGTCCCCGCACCCCCAAACTGCCCCCAGTCCCCACCCCCCAGGCCTGTACGGCCTCGTCTGCACCAGCCGAGCTGTGAGAATCACAGAAGGAGCTGTGGTCAGACGGAAGCCAGGATGAAATATTCAGCAAGTACACGGGCTGCAGTGGATTTGAGGGGATCTCACGGCAACACGGCCGCCTCTCGCTTCTCTCCTGCTCTTTCCCCCAGATACAGTCCCAGTTCTGTCAGGAACAGCAGCCGGCGAATGATTCATTACCCATTCGCAGAGAAGTCTTCTCTTTCCCCTCCACCTTCAAGCCTCGTCCTTGCTGCTAATTACTGGCACCGGCTGACCTTCCCAATATCCTAGTTTCCTGGCCACGGCTTTCATTTTTTTTTTTTTACTCCACAGAGACTCTTTAGACATGGAGCCAATTTATTTTTTCCCGATTCCCACCTTGTTCCCAACAGCAGCCTCTGGGCTCCTCCAGGAAGGAAAATGCTAATTCCAAAACAGGACACACAGACAGATGCCTGCTCACACCATGGCCATTCCGTGCACTGCGGTTCCCCCAACAGAAATATCCATGCAGGAGTGAAATAATCACATTAACGACGGGAACTACATGCATATTACTGTCATTTTAAGGACCCGGGCCGACAGGAGTCACATTGAGTTGTGAGCACCAAGTTTCATTTTGCACAGGTAATTTGCTGCTTACTCAGAGGGAGGCAGGTATGAACAGCAAGCTAATGGGGTATCTCATTCATCCAGAACACAAAGGCAAACAAACCCAGGAAGGGAAATGTTAACAGGGATGAGAGAACATGGTACCACAGTGGAGATAAATCCATGCTTACACACTCACATTTCCGATTATACAGGTATAACACACCGCCTCCATTAGTGCCTGCAGGTCACCTAACAGGCAATTAATCCGGCGCGAAACCATAAAAATATTAAAATTACAGATGCAGACTCATGCAGACTTTCTGTCTCATCAGCCATAAATCAATTTCACATAACAGAAAGAGGTCCATAAATCATGGAGGACAGAATGAGTCTAATTAGCGCTAACCTCAGCAGACAGCTCGCTGCCACAGAACAATAACAGAATATATGTAGAGAGAATATATAGTGGAAAACAAAAAGAGCTCAAACGAAAATGTATACTACAGTTGTTCTTCAGATATAAAATTACAGATGAAAGCACTTTTTGTAAGTCACTCTGAATAAGATCACCTGGCAAATGAATGCATGTTAATGTAAATATAATAAACAAATAGTTAAATAACACAAATTCCACACTGGAGTCCAATACAACAATTTGTATAGTAGTAATAAATACAAACTATAATCAGAGTTCAAAATCCTCTTTATTTCCACACAATAGCACATAACTACGCGTGGAGAGGTATCTGCCATCTCACACTGTCATCAGCATCATAAATGACAGGCCATGAGAGGTGTTGATGGCTGTAATAATTACTACTGTATCCTCCGCAGCCTTAACTAGTAGTACACATCCAGTAATGCCATTCCAGTCAGAGTCTAATAAAGACCACGAGGCATCATGCAATATGGGATCTCCTCCATAAGATGCAATTCACATCTAATTTATCCTACTGTATGCAAAATTCATTTCTAGTTTTACATTTATTATAACCGTCCATGCATTTCATGTTTCGAGTCCCCTTCACACCATGAGGTGGTTTGCCTCTCAGCATGTGCCAAACCATGAGACAAACCCAAAAGCCTGCACTCTCCATACATTAGAGGCTAAATGCCCCCTCAGCTGCATCACTCAGTACATACACTACTTCTGTTAGTCCTCCGAAAAAGAAACAGAACACGACCTTCACTCACATCACCAGGGAGAACATTTTTCATTTTTCCCTGCTGTCACAGATCTGTAACAGTGCCTGCAAACTACCAAAATCCCTTTCCAGGTAACTCGATTCTTACGTAATATGAGAAGACTGGGACTTTGCCTCTTTTCCTACCATCATGTTGTTCCATTTTTATAACACCAAAAAACGGACTATTTTTTTAAAGGCACTACGGATTTAAATTTTCTCCTCGCAAGCACAGAGAGGCTACAGGAAAAACTGGAGTCATGCACATAACACTTCATTTGAATATGAATTTGCTCCAAAGAGAGAGAGAGAGAGAGAGAGAGACAGGGAGAGGAAGGGAGAAAGAAAGAGAGAGAGAAAGAAAGAGAGGAAGGGAGAAAGAAAGAGAGAGAGAGAGATTGACCAGGGCAGCCGAATTCTCGCAGGGGCTCCAGCTCTAACAGTCTGGCTGAAACTGCACATTTCACATGCCTCTTAGTCTTCATGCCGTTTCTTTATACCATTCACACTGCCCCAGCTGAGAAAGCAAAAAGCCACACGCATACACATACACACACACACACACACACACACACACACACACACACACTCACACAGGCCAGGGCTGCACTGTTCACACTGCCCTGATAAAGGCATCTATGGACAGGACACCGGAAACCAGGCAAGCATCTTTTCCAAGTTTACACCTGCCTGGCACCTCTCTGAGGAGTTGAGTGCACACCTGTGTGATCTAGACTGTTCGAGCCTCTGACCTCTGCAGGGATCCAGAGCTGCAGTACGTGAGAGAGATGCATGTGCACACACAATAAAATCACCCCTTTTCTTTTCACCTCACTAACACACAAAAGGAGTATCGGTGGGCGGAAAGGACATGCCTCTTTAATCACTACGGACTGCACTAATCATTAACCACGTATTACACATGAGAGACACTGCAAGGTGTTTGAATGCATGCTTATTAGATTAGTTTATTAGATTAGTCCCAGACCTGGAATGCAATCTAAGTTCATGCTCTCCAGTACAAGGTGCTTTCAAATTCTCTTCTGCCTCTGTGGATAAACTCAATGTCAATGTCGATAAAGGACTGCAATGGCTGGAGGAAGGCGTCGGAGGTCAAACACTTAATCTCCCACAACAAATCTGCTTGATGTAAGAAAATGTACCTCTTGCACTCATTATTTTGTAAATATTTCTTATACCTGATCCCCAAAAGAAAAAAAAATCTCCCACTGGGAAGGTGAGAGACATTAATCTACAGAGGCACACTGGACTTAAACAGTGATATAAAAAGTCAATACCAGTCCAAATAATAATCCAAATACAACTACAGGTAAAGCACATTCTCTAATAGTTTGCAACAGTATTGCCAAGAGGATTATGCTATATCTCCATAAGACATATATAAAAAAATGTAATCTAATGGTTGAACGCACTCGTTAGCTCTACCAGCTAGCTTGTACCTCGCCTGGCCAACCACTGAAACCTGGTCATGCAACGCTTCTAATATTGCTGACTCCTTATGGATTTTTGCTTGTGTTGTACTCCATCACACTTGTGGATAAAAGCATCTGCCAAATGAATAAATGTAAATGTAAATATATGGCCATACAGTTCTGATGGAGAGTTGAGCCAGGCTCCATGGACACGTAAGCACTCACAGAAATCCCAAATGCTCACATTTATTATTGACCTTGGACTAAAACTGGTTTCTTCTGAAACATGCTGGTGATCACCAGTTGTTCACGAGCCGTAAAACTCGAGCTACCCGCCATGCGCCCGGAACGGTCAAGTGCACAGAAGCAGTGGAGCTCCTCGCTTTTTTATTCCGGTGTTCACACAGCTACAAATCAAACATTCAAACTGTCGGCACCCGCACCAATAAACACGTAGCTGTGCGCTGTGGACGCAATAAATCCATCACCGAGAAACAGTAATGCCTGATTTCCCCCTGCCAGGAGTGCTGGCCCTCAGCCTGGCGGCCCATCATCAGCTGTACCCACCATACCACAGATAGCTCAGGCCTCAGCCTGGCTGTCAGTACGCATGGAAACCCCTTGGAGAAATAAGTCTGTTTTGTAACATTGCTCTCATAAATATACACAAAACACATGGGCAAAATTAGCTCTGACAATTCACAGTAGATGCAGAAATAAATAAGAGTGAAATAAGAGAGGTGAAAGGAGGAAGGCTGGGCAGCCGTGGCGAACAGGTATCCTGTGAATGAAGACAGAAGCTGGTTTTGTTCTGCCATGTCTGTGTGTGTATCCATGCAAGGAGCATCGCTGGACAGGATCGCATATGCAGATCAAGCAGAATTCTGAGTGCATCTTAGTCAGTGCACATCTTCGGTTCTATTGCCACACAATAACAATTCCCAACCAAGACATATGAAGCACAGAGGCAACTGTGTGGATATCCAATTAGAGGGCCTTACATTGATGTTTAGTGGATAATGTCATTTTTACAGAAAAGATAAAATTAAGAAAAATATTTCTGCAGATGATTTAAAATACACATCAACGTGGAAACATTCTACACATATTTAAAACTAACTGCCACTAAAATCCCATTAGGCAGCTTCAGGACAAACCTGCTGTTTTGCATTGTGCGAGCAGTAGTGAGTGTCACACAGACATAGAAGCTCCAATTAAAGGAAACCCCCAGAATTGCTGCATGCAAAGGAGGAGACATGCTTTTGCTGACACCCAGCGCATCTCAGCTCTCCCAACTCCCACTCTGTGGCAGGTGAAAGTCAAAGTCAACACACAGCAACCGGCACACCTCTGAATGTAGGTGTGGGCATGCTGAATGATGTCTCAGGAAGAGATCAGGACCTCGCAGTTGTGATGGTCATAGTGGTCCCTGGTGAAATATCACAGTGCCTGACCAATTGCTCCCAACCTCCACAAGCCAAAAAAAGAAAATAAATAACATACATGTTCTTTACATTACATTTTATATATTTAGCAGATGCTCTTACCCAGACCGACTTTCAGCACAATAGAACTTAAGTGCATCCATTCAAATTAAATGAGCAACATACCTATAAACAATCAAACAATAAATAAGTAGATAAATACTTTTTCTACGTGTTAAACCTTGGTATACAATGTACTTTTTTGAATATAATAAAACCATCATACTAAAATACCTAGATAAAACCGGAAGTCTATCTGGGATCATCATGACATTGTATCATACCATGCGAGCCTCACAAGGTCATTTCAGGCTCGTAAAAAAATGATGACACAGATAACCGTGCTGGGAGAGACATTTGCCATTTGCATCTATTTTCTTCTTGTGTGTGGTACTTAAAAGAGATAAACCAGGAACGTATCCGCACCGTGCCATTCCGCTCCGAAGTGCCAGGACGATTTATGTTCTCTTTAGTACGTAGAACGGCATGTGGCTGTTCGCGTCCACGCCTAACTATAATGGATTTTCGAGGGTTTACGCCAAGAGCCAAAGCGGCCAAACAAAGTGCCTTATTGTCGAACCATACAATCTCGGCATTCTTGAATTAAGAACGCGAGCTTGCACATCCTATAGTACATTACCGTATGAAAGCTGAACAGGAAAGCTTTTAATGATAGGTCACTTTGTCCTCTCTCATCCTATACTATATATAGGTACGGCGGCATGCACGATAAAGGACCACAGTGGATTAGACGCGAAACGAGACATTGGCTTCAAACTTCAGCCAAACGAAGTGCTATTTTTTTCTTAAGTGTCATATTTAGATGTTCTCTCTTTGATATCAACACCTTTAAATAAGAAAAAAAGTATCGGCGATAGTTTACTACCCACAGATTGAGATTTCACTGCAAACGGGTAGACCGCGGCGGCACAATTATGCCATGGTTTATGAGATACATCGCCACTGTTAGTTTGCTTTGCATAAAAGAAAAAAAACACTGTTTCATAATTTTACGAAGTCACGAGATCAATAAACAATTTGTCTTAATAGCATATTGTATATACGTAGAAAATACATGTAGCATAGCTCACAATGACAGCACACCTTTCGCCAGCGGACAATGCAAAGACGTGACTAATACGTAGCCTATGTCGTTTACAACAGTATTTAAACGGTTTCATACAAATATGTTACTAGAATAGCAACCATCTATCAGTGAGCTTTTCTGACGCAACATCAGTACCACAGAACACAAATTAAACTTGAAAAGCAACTTCGGAGAAACCATACGCATTGTTTGTTTTCCGAATCCAGACACACGTCTTCAGAAAGTGAGATCTATTGATACATTTCAGAAATCGGCATCACAAACACAAACACACACAAACACACACACACACACATACACACACACACACACACACACACACACAAATATCAAATTCACATTTCGGTTCGCCGTAGAGGATAGGCAGGGCATCTTATCTGAAGAACAAACTTTCAGTAAACAAGCCTGTTAGTCCATTTCTCATCTGCTGTAAATCAGGTTATCGACCGCTTATACACTGCGCTGAGTTTCGTTTCCGATGTTTCTATCTGTCGTTCTTACAGCTGCAATTCTAAAAATCCGAATGATATCAGTGCGCAAACATAACTTTACTGCTTACGTTACTTTGGCGTTATATGCACCGGTTTTCGTTTCTCCTTACCTCCTGCAGAGATGCTGTAACTGCTGGCCACAGAAGTTGAGAGGAGTTTGTTCTTCAAAGTAGCAGGTTGAAGTGTCTCCTCTCGACTGCGCCCAGAGTGTTTGACAGCGATGTGCCGCGTCCTGTTTTGCCTTGGATCTCTGCACGCATGCTCATCCCGGAGCCTTAAGGGGCAACCTGAGCGCACACATGTCCTACTTTCTCATCTTTGCGTCGGTACCAGCTCGCTCCGCTGCGCCAGTTCTCTGCTCAGTGAGGAATTGCGAGGCGCTCTGTTCTCTCTCCAACAGGTTAAAATGTCGATGCAATCGCGGAAACGCGCACGGTGTTGCATTACCGAACTTGGATTTGTTCGTTTTGCTTTATAGGGTCATGTTTGTCTGCTATTTTAAAAATGATGATTTCCTTATTTGTGTGGTGTCGGCAGAGTAGATGAACTAACGTTCTCGTGATGTGAATTAAATGATGTTGGTGCCGGTGCAAGCTATCCGATATGAGGAGTATGTGACATTACTGTGCGATTATTTTAACGTTCTTCAAAAATTTCCGGATATCGCGCTTGAAAATTGACACACCAGCACAGAGTAGATGTGGCCTTGCATAAAAGGACTTAATGCACGGTGTCCATTTCTAAATGACTAATTCTATTATCTGTGCCACTCTGGTACATTTTCCCTTGCTGTTGATTCATTTTAATCTGCCTGACAGCCTCTAAATATCACTGAAGCAATTTCCTCTCCCATATATCAGTAATGTGCGTGGGTACTTCTTTCTATACACAACCAATGCTGCAATGGGTCTGGACCCTTAATTGTATGCTGCAGAAATGGTCAGCTTGTAAAAGACCATTTTAGCGTATAAATACAGGGCTGTTCAGGGCTAACCACTGACAGCTCCACCCTTTGTAAACTCCCTGTGGTGGCACTGTATACAGTGACTCTGATGGTTCATCTTTTTTTGGGTTTTTAGTCATTTTCTGAGAGCACATGCCTCACGTGCTGTTCCTCGGCATGCCATGCTGATCTGACTGCATCCACCGTCACTATCAGATCCATCAGAGGTGCTCAAAACTCCATTAGCTTTGTGCCTCTCCAGAAAACAGAGCTAAAGTATTAACCAGTCCTGATTGCCTGGGGGTGATCAAAACCTCACTGCTGGTGTTTGAGACAGACAAGGTCATCTTCCGAGCCTACCTGAGGGCTGGGACAGGCTATGATGTAAGGGTGAGGGTTGAGGGATGACCCTGTCCTCTCAGCGGGACTCGTTTTCATACGGTCTCCCCCGAAATGCCGTGACCCCCGTTTAACAGAGTGTGCATTACACACTGGCACTGCGTTGCAGGTACCGGTGTGAGGTGCTGAAAAACACAGCACAGAGAAGGCTGCCGAGTGGGAGGTGTCAAATCTTTCACCACACATCTGTCCCGTGTAACTGCAGGTCGGGTGGAGATCTAAGTGGGTCATCAGAGTGTCCGACGCAACGTTTAAAATCACCACAGAAAAAGACAGCATGTTTAGAAATAAAAAAAAAACAGCTTTCAGCAAAGACAGATGAGAAATAGCGTAACTTATTTTTAGACTTCTTGGAGTCAGAGCTGTCAATTAGACAATATGTGTGAATGACAATGTCTGTGTCTGAGCTCCTGGTGTTGAAGTGCTACATTCCTTTAAAGTGGTGTCTCCTCTCTCTCTCTCGCATATAAAGTTGTCAAAAACAGGATTTGTTCCATGCAGTTTTGGAGCAGGGTGTCTGAGAAGTCAAAAATAACTAGTCTTTTTTTTCTGATTTTCTGAACGCTGAGGTTTCTCTCAAATACAGCCTGCTGTCATTTAAACTTCCTGGTGGAACATTCAACATGCTCACACACACACACACACACACACACACACACACACACACACACACACACACACACACACACACACACACACACACACACACACAGTTTTCTATGTATGGTGGAACATGCGCCGATCCTGCTAAATGCTTTTTATGTTTGATATCATGCTTGCATGGCTCCATTTTTACGTGTAATCAAGAGCTGCTGCTGTATTTATCCCGTCAGAGTACTAACAATGATCTCCCTGCAGGAAACCTCCCTCAGGAATGGCATATTGAGAATTTTCATAAAAAATATTCAGCTTCAAAGCTTAAAGATGAACTATATTCAGTTTTCCATTTTTAACAAGAGAATAAGCAGAGAAGCTGGCAAGATGAGATATTCACCATAAAAAATAAATAGAAAAATCTTTAATGAAATATTGAGGGACTTGATCCGTGAGAGCACAATATTTACGCTGTTTGTTTTTTTTCATTACTCACTCCGATTCACTGAGGTCCACAGAGATTCTCCACTGGGAAAAGAAAAACACACACAAGGGCTAAACCTGATTCCTACACTGCCCCAACATACAGAAAAAAAACACAGGCACTGCATCAGCTGTTATTTCCCACAAATCCCCTTCCCTGCAAGGGTCATCTCCTGTCCTGTTACACACAGCACTGCTGAGTACCCATCATCCCTCCGGAATGTGACACCTAAAGTTCAATATGAGCTCGGGAAACACGCAGGGTCATTAGAGACCGTCCCTATGGATCAAAGTGGGGGAGGGGGATCAATGGAGATTATGTCTGTGAACTCTATTACAAATTTTTCCGCAGGGAGGGAGTTTATTGCAGAATTGATGAAGTGTGGAAATACTGTGCCTTTCTAAAAGTGAGTGTAATGCAACTCTCCCCATTCTCCCAAAAGACCAATGCCCCCGCTCCAGGACACTCACTGCGCTTGTTAAATGAATGCAGCCTCTGACCAGGTTGAACAGTCATGTTCTTAATGTGTCTATTAAGAGTGTGTGCCGCAGAGTGTGCAGGAAGCTCCATGTCCTCTTTTACAGGCATCCCTGACTCTCCTGGGCTTTTTCAGAAGAAGCGCATGTAGACACAGGAAGACACAGAACAAACACTGGACTAACTGCTTAAGAAAGTCTGTACTACAGAAGGGAAAAAAGGGCCCACAGCTTTGGATGTTGTGCTGTTAATTACTCCTCTTGACTAAGCTTGTACGCTGTGTCTGTTCAGGGCTTGATAAGACTGGCCACAATTTCTTGTATGAATGGATGCAGCTTCAGCGCAGATGAAAAAACAATACAAAACGTACAATGCAATCTAAATAATGTCAGAGAGCTTTCACTCAGGAGGCTTACTGCAGAGGGCTGCAGGCAATCAAACCGCTGTTTTTTTGTACCCATTTATCAAGTTTATGTCCTCAGTAAGAGTTAACATTCAATAAGCATCACCAGTTCCATTGTTGCATTCTGATAAAACTGCTTGCTTAGTGCTCTGATGAAGACTGAGGCACTTCAACATCCAGGTCGGCCACTTATGGCTGAGAGAGAAGAGTGATCTCCAGAAAGGTGACACTGGGGTGACCTGTCAGGTCCCGTTTTTGACAGGCAGAGGTGGTGTCTCTCAGAGCTCAAAGCCTGGAGCAGATATCCACTTTATTCACAAGTCTCTTTTTATTTCCTTTCTAATCCATTTTTAATTCTGGAGGCAAAGTTCCCCTGATGCTTCAAAGATTGTTTCTCACTTTTTTACCTCACACCCACAGACAAACCTTTCTAATATCCCTCTTTAATTAGAAGTCTGACCTCAAACACCTCTTCCCAGGTGTACAATTGAAATCCATCTAATTAGGCAGCAACAAACACATGTACTGGAATAAATAGCTGCATAGGTCTGAATTCAAAAGCTCTTAAGTTCAGGTAACTGTTACAAACACATTAACCGGCATCTGCACTCCCTCTGTGGAAGATCAGCCAAAAGCTCTCTGACAGTAACTGAACAGACACTGTTCAACGGTGGGAACATACAAGAGGTGAAACAGCAGTCAAGTGTTAGCTGCTTGCTAAGTGAAGCACACCTCTGCTCCTAGGTTTGCTCCATCACAGCCAAAATGAAGACTACACAGTCTTAATGAAAATACAGAATGTTGATATTTAATTCCCAAAATAACAAAAATGCTAGAAAGTACAGACACACATTAAATTCACAGCTCGAAATGAATTTTCTGCAGATCAGCGATGAGAATGCCCCATGGGCGGGGGACAGGCGTCGCGCTGCTGGATGTTCCTTCAGCAACACTGACCACGGCCGAATCACTTTCACAAACACAACACTCAGCAGCCACTGCTGACAACAACTTCAAACCGGTTTCCCTTTCGGCTGGTTTATTTCCCAACTGTTCTGGAATGAAAACAGCAAAATCCTGGGCATGAGTTGGGCTTGGTTCTGGACCTGCTCTGTTGCTGGTACCGATTCTGAACCGGTAAAAGTCAAGGCAAATTCAATTCAATGGCTGAGTAACCCTTGAGATGTATCTGGTAAAGACCAGGCAGTCTACAATAAGAACCCCCCCCCCCCTTTTTCCTGCACATGAAAATTGCATTACCTAATCTTTCAGATTGCCTCAGCCAAGCATTTCCATTGCTGCCAATGCATAATAAGGTGTTCTGAATCTAAAAACATCACTCAAAAGAACACAGCTATCTGCAGGAGACGGACAGAACTGTGGGTAAATGCTTAAAAATCAAGGTCCCGATTTCATTTCTCACTACTGAATGGCTAACCAGTGTGTCCTCACCGGGGGCGAATCCAGGAGCTCTTCAGCTCAGATTTCAGGACACCCACCACACCCCGCTAAAGAGGCATCTGCTATTGAGTCACGTCCAATACATAAACTATCCCTTTTAATACACAAGTCTAGACTTATGGACATCCAAAACGTCCTTACAGTCATTTAAAGGAGTGTGATGCAGCTATTTTCGACTGAGAATAAGCAGACCTGCAGAAAGCGGAATGCCAGAATTGTTAGAAATGCTAGAACTTTTTTTCTTTGTGTTGTTAAACGCTGCCAAGTTTTGCAGAATTCAATGTGCATGTGGAGGCACAGTTAGCATGAACTGTTTCAAAGGAGGCATAACTTTTGTAACAAAGTTTTAAGCAACTATTCTGGTGCGAAATAACGGTTTACAAAATATCAGCTTTAATAAATTCAGTACATAATTCAACAGTGTTTTTTTAAATCAACACAATTAAAAATATTTTTTTAAAAGTTTGGATGAATAATACACATTGTGTTACAAATAGATCACAAGCGTTTCCTACTTAAGCAACAGTACAGATCTCAGAAACCCAAACAGCCTTTCACATTTATACCAAAAAAAAAAAGAAAAAAAAAAAAAAGAACAGTTTCCCACTGTAAGTGACCCATCTGCTCCTGAGAGACGCTGCAAGACTTGGGTTTCCCAGACCGCATCACTCACAGGTAATGGCTAAACGCTTTTCAGTTCCATAAAACAGAAAACAACAAAAAAATACATTGTTTTGAGAAGGACCGTGTAAAGGAGGCCGGTGTGGGAGGTGCAGTGGTCAGAGAGTGAGCTATCTGCGCCTCCGGGGAGAGCTGTCTCTCCGCTCCTGGCTCCTGCGCGACTCCCTGTGTCTGTTGGAGTGCCTGTTCTCCTTGTCGGCCCTCTCCGCTCGCCTCTCCACACCGTTCCTGTACGAGTCTCTGGCGTCGGCGTCCTTGCGGCTCCGGTCCCGGTCTCGTGATTTGGACCTCTCCCTGCCTCGGTTCAGAGGCTCCCGGTCCCGGGATTTGGACCTCTCTCTGCCTCGGTTCAGAGGGTCCCGGTCTCGTGATTTGGACCTCTCTCTGCCTCGGTTCAGAGGCTCCCGGTCCCGGGATTTGGACCTCTCTCTGCCTCGGTTCTGGGGCTCCCGGTCCCGTGATTTGGACCTCTCTCTGCCTCGGTTCTGGGGCTCCCGGTCCCGTGATTTGGACCTCTCTCTGCCTCGGTTCTGGTGCTCCCGGTCCCGTGATTTGGACCTCTCTCTGCCTCGGTTCGGGAGCTCCCGGTCCCGGCTGCGGTGCCTGTCTCTGTCCCGCTCCCGCTCCGGCTGAGAGCTCTTCTTCAGCGCGTCCTGGTGCTTGCGCGACTCGGACGGGTTGTGGTCGCGGTCCGTTTCCTGCCGGCGGTGCTGGTCCTTGTGGGCCCTGTCGTCGCGGCCGCGTGCGGGGGACTCCTCGTCCCGGTCTCGGTCCCGGTCCCGTTCCCGCCGTGGCGGCTCTCGGTCCCGGTCCTCCCGGGTCTTGCTGGGCCGCTCTCCGGAGGCCTTCCTATTGGAGGCCTTCTCCCTGCTCCTCTGCCTGCCCTGCTTCTTCTTACGCCCCGAGTCCGAATCTACAAAACACAACAAACAACAACTCATGGATTTACTCATACAGGAGTCAGACGGTCATCAAAGCTCAACTCTTACATAGTTTTTTCAGTTCAGGAAAACATAAAATTTCTGCCATACACAAGACTGAGGTCACTTTTTTTCCAGCTTTTTGCTGTGTGGGATTGCTGACCTGAGGCTCTTCAATAATCAAACGAACGGAGAAACCAGTACAGGCGTTTCAGGAGTGTGTTTTCACCCACGCTGGGAGGCATGTCAGAGTAATAAAACAAAATGAATCTGCACTGTGCAGCAGAGCGGTTTAAGGTCTTGTAAACATGTCAGATTTTCAGTCTTAATTCATTTAGAAACAATTCGCACAGGTCTAAAAACAACCAACGCCAATCAACAATCAAAGGAGAATTTTATCTTTTTATTCAGCTACTGCTTCAATCAAACACAAACTGCAAGATAATCCTGGAGGTTTACACAACACAAAAGCCAGTGACTAATGCATTTGTGAATGCAGCTTCTAATTAAAACTACAGATGTGAGATGTAATTACAGGGAAGCAGCTGACTTCCGGGGATGGGGAGCTGTACTTAAACTTTTTTTTTTCAGCTCAAGTGCAAATCCCTTCTGAGGCGAGTCTCTCTGCTGCGAGCTCGTGTGAGAGCAGTCAATTAAAAGAATTTGGCTGAAGAGAGAGGAGGAGAGTGGACCGGAGGAGCTTAGCGGACACATTCCTCTGGATAAGGCGTGCCCAGATGGCCATCTCCAGGGCAACCCCTCACAGCGGGACCCAGGAAGCGGGAGTCTGACCTTACAGGAAGGGGAGCGCAATTAGGTGGGATGGAGGTGGAGGGCACTAACCCCTCGAGCACCCTGGGGGGGTGGGGGAGAGGTGCTAAAGGCGGGGCCGTGGGGTGCGGTGCTGTAGCACTGAGTGTCCCACAGTACCGAGGCTCTGAGACACAAAGCCGGTGAGCTGAATCTCCAATTTTTTTCATTTCTGCTGTGTCGTGCTGTAAGGCAGGCCACGAGCAATCAATAAGAGCCAAGCGAGCCAGCATCAAATTTCTTTTTAAAGATCCTCTGGGAGGATGCGAGGAAACAAAAACATATGCATTCAGCGAAATCAACATCCAAAGCATTTTATCTTGGATGTATAGTACTATGATTAGCCATTTCAATTAGGGCTGCAGAAACCAGATAAGTCTTAAAATATTCTATTGAGTTTTAACTCAATTACACGAATAACCACAAAAAACCCTAGTATACAATTCCCACTTATGAGGAGGACGCTTCATTTCCTAAGTACCTGTGGCTGGCAAAGGAAGGCCTTCAGTGATACAAATACTGTGAGCCATGATGACAGAGTTTAGCCTGAAAACTAGCAGAAACGCACACTGGATGCAGTGCTGATGCAGTGAGTGAGTGCAGTGTTGATTTTTCTCAGTGCAGAGTAGTGCTTGGGTGTTGGGGTTGTACTCGAGGGTTTGCGGGTTCCACTCCCAGGTGAGACACAGCCATTATGGCCCTGAGCAAAGTGCTTTCTTCAATAAATAAACTGCCGCCCACAGCTCCCTCAGTGAGGACATCTGCTGAACAAAGCTAAACAAAACGACACCAACCTGATATATTATGATTCACATATTATGAATCAAAAAAAGCATTTTTTCCCCTCTTTCGGAATGCTAGGAAAACCAGAACCCAAACAAACAGCACTAATAAAATGCTTGGCAAGAGTGGCAAAACAACACATTGGCTAACAGCTGCACTGGCTAATGGCTACACTGGCGCTGATTAACACTTTAGAAAGGCTGAGGGGGAAACATTTTGGTATCATTACCTCAATTATATAACAACTAACAGCACTTACCAGACCAATGCAGTTAAAAACATAGCCAGATCTATCAGCATTTAAAATGAGGCTAATGTATAATAACTCCACTTTCATCATTAGTGATGCGAATGTACCAGCAGCTAGCAACAAGATATTACTTACAATCATTTTTATTTATGACTACTTGAAGCTTGGCCACATATCCACTCATTAATTAAATTAATTAATTAAAAAAAAAAAAACAATAGCAATGGCAACTACATGAAGAACCTTGGTATCAAGGCTTCTCCCACTGGTTCCAGCAGCAACCTGAGGAAGTAATTTAAGGTCACACACTGCCAGCCCTTCACTGCTCACACACAGAGCCGACCCCTGGAAGCTTCTCCCTAACAGTGTGTCTCTGCTGTCAGTGATTGGTTAAAGCTTCTCCCCAGCAGTGTGTCTCTGCTGTCAGTGATTGGTTAAAGCTTCTCCCCAGCAGTGTGTCTCTGCTGTCAGTGATTGGTTAAAGCTTCTCCCCAGCAGTGTGTCTCTGCTGTAAGTGTAAAGAGGGGGCATGTTCGGGTACCTGAGCTGCTGCTGCTGGAGGAGTCCTCAGACTCGCTGGAGGAGGAGTCAGAGCTGCTGTCACTGTCACTGCTGCTGCTGCTGTCGTCTGAGGACGACGAATCCGACGAGGAGGAGGAGGAGTCAGAGTCCGACGACTCCACCTCCTGATTCTGTGTCATGATCATCTTGGGAGCGTTCTTCAGATGCTCACGGAGCTCATCTCTGCAGAACAGAGAGAGAGAAAAACAGAGCGAGAGAGAAAGAGAGAGACGCAGAAACAGAGAGAGTGAGAGACACAGACAGAAAGAAAGAGAGAGAGAGAGAGAAGGGGGGGAGAATGCCTTTAGACATCAGTGTGTAAAGACTGCTTTGACTGTGTGTGTGTGTGTGTGTGTGTGAGTGTGTGAGAAAGTGTGCGTGAGAGAAAGTGTGTGCGCCTGTGTACTCACGTAAGACCACCCAGGCCTATGGAAGTGAAGAAGTTGATGGCAAATCTTGTGTTCCTGGGGTTGTCTCGAGGAAAGAGCCCCTCGAAGAACGACTGCAACGTGCTGCAAAGTTAAACAGAATTAGGCCCTAAATCCGTCACACCAGCGAGTGTCTGTTTACAGTCAATAGGTCAGAAAAGGGCACGCAGTATTAACTGCCAAACAGTAAGGGCAGACTCACATATCCTTCAGCCGCTCGTTGAGTTTGGGAAGCCCCATGTAGGCGCAGAGCTCTTGGAACAGAATCTTGACGAAGATTCGGCTGGACGATGTCGTGGTGTCTTCACTCATTTTTATGCACTCCATCACCTTCAGGACAGAGAGCGACACTCAGCCACACCATACACTTTCTAAACATCTAATGCCTGGAGAAGCAAACACACTTCGAGCATTAATGATCACAACATGGTGTGAACCAGGGCATGCCTTTCAAAACCTGACACAAACACTGCAGCCTGGCCCCCTTAACAGCACACAGGCACACACGGTTACTTTATGAGTGCAGAAAAACATGGTTAACTTTTTTTTTTTTAAATGTACCCAATATTAATTAAGTTTATGTTAAACTAAATACTTTCCCTGGGGTTCTTTATCAAATGTGATTAAATTTACAATCCCAACTCCAATCATGCACAAGGCTTTTTCTAAACTGAACAACAAGAGTGGTACCCCCCTCCTCTCCCTAAATGCCCTTCCAAAAATCTTACCTCATGAGAATCAAAAACATTTCAAGCATTAATGACCACAGCACGATCTCCCCACTTAAGGTAAAGCAAAATGGACATCATTTTTACAGTGGTGGATTCTGTTTGACATCTAAATACCAGAACATTAAATTACGAATTTGGATTCAAGATTAGGAGCTTTTTTGGTGCTTACACTCCAGGGAATGGAATCTGTGTACAGGAGATGAGCAAACATTCTGGCCACGTTGCGTAATTTGTTGGTTTCGAGGCGGTGAATGGTCTCGTACTGCTCCTGGAATATCGCCTCGAAACTCTCCATGTAGTCCTTCTTCAGCAGGCAGAAACGCTGCACACACAAAGAGCGAGCAGGGCTCAGAATCGAAGCGGTAATAACCATCGAACATCTGCAGAACTGACTACAACAGGCACGACTTCATTCGCAATCATTTTGTCCATCTTTACTTAAATCCCATATCCATTAATGCTCTCAACAATATTAATATGCTGAAAATGCAAATCTTGTGAAAGACTGACCCCGGCCAGGAGCCCGAAGAACTTCTCATAGGTCCTCTGCTGGGCACAGCAGTCCAGAATCATGTTGCACAGCTCTTTCTGTGGGCAGAAACAGAGAGCATTACACAGCCTGCACAGAGACAGAGGGCATTACACAGCCTGCACAGAGACAGAGGGCATTACACAGCCTGCAGGAGCACAGAGACAGAGAGCATTACACAGCCTGCACAGTGACAGAGGGCATTACACAGCCTGCACAGAGACAGAGGGCATTACACAGCCTGCAGGAACACAGAGACAGAGAGCATTACACAGCCTGCACAGAGACAGAGGGCATTACACAGCCTGCAGGAGCACAGTGACAGAGGGCATTACACAGCCTGCACAGAGACAGAGGGCATTACACAGCCTGCACAGTGACAGAGGGCATTACACAGCCTGCAGGAGCACAGAGACAGAGGGCATTACACAGCCTGCAGGAGCACACAGAGAGAGACAGAAGCCATTACACAGCCTGCAGGAGCACAGAGACAGAGGGCATTACACAGCCTGCAGGAGCACAGTGACAGAGGAGCACAGAGAGAGGAGTGAACAAAGAGGAGCACAGAGAGAAGCATGAGCAGAGAGAACAGGAGCACACGGACAGGGGGAACAGAGAGAAGAGTGCACAAAGAGGAGCACAGAGTGAGAGAGGAGCACAGAGTGAGAGAGGAGCACACAGAGGAGGCTGGGAGTGAGCAGAGACAGGCTGAGCTCCGGCGGGGGTTGGAGGAGGCCCCACAGCTCCTCTCCCCGGCTCCTGCCTCCTCAGCCCCCCAGGCATGCTGCTCCCGATAGCAGCCGCCGCCCTCAGTGCACACGGGAGGCGTGAGAGCAGGCGAGGGACGCGGGTATGAACAGAGCACAGCCAAACGCTCGGGACAATGACAGTTACAATAATGGAAACATCCAAGTCATGAGAAAAGTTTCAGCTTTGGGAGATTTTTCAGTTTTAGGAAAGACAGGAAAGCAGCGGCGGCGATGATGCAATGGCGCAGTAACTCAGTGTGTGGGACGGGAGGCGTGTGCAGTGAGGCTGCAATAGGGCTGCATTAGGGCTGAGAGAGAGAGATGCATCAGGGCTGAGAGAGAGATGCATCAGGGCCAGGTCTCTCTGCAGTCCCTGCACACTGAGCTGGCAGAGGCAGAGAATCCAGGCAGACAGGACGCTGTATGTCTGACAGATAAATGCAGTGTTCATAATGCGCGTCTCATTCTGAGACGCTCTTTTCAAATCGGCTGGAGAGGAATGCAACCCTCGTTTCCCACTGACATCACCACAAACAAACAAACACCATGGAGAGGCAGGAAGGAGACCATCCCTGCACTGCACTTAGACTGCCCTTAACACAAGAGCAGGACTTCAGCTGAAACCCTTTCCCACTGCCCTCACCACAAACACACTCACAACACAGACACCAAGAATGAGCTCATCCCTGCCTCTCTCAATGCTTAGACTGTCCCCAAAACACTCACACCATGGAGAGCAGGAATGAGACCATCCCTGCACCGTGCTCTCTCACCAGACTTGTACAGCAGACTCTTAGACTGCCCAACACATGCCCAGGGCTTCAGCTGAAACCCTCATGTACTCCCTCCTCTCTTCAATGACAGACAGGTTGATCTGACCTTTATTATTTATTTAGTGTCTAAAAGTACTTTAAAGTAAATTGGAATTCTTCTTTGCTTCTCTCCGATGATGAATCATTAATCCATCATGACTCTCTTATCCGTGCAGCACAATAGGGGGACGTCTGTCTGCATCACATGAACCCGGTCTCTAGGGGACGCCGTGTGCTCTTATCGGTCTTTCAGTGAGAGGGCGGTGCCCATACAGTGCCCACTGCAGAACAGCGTATGGCACAAGCAACATTCCCACTGACCCTGCAGCGGTGCTTCCTCCTCCTGGGTCACCTGCAGGTCTGACCCCTGGCCTGAATGCAGTCTGAGGGGACACATCGGGCAGTCTGGCTCTGGTCCAGGTTAACGCTGTCAGCACCAGGAGCAGGAGGCCGCCACTTTCACACCTGCAGGCCAGACCTGGTCCTGCCCAGCACAGGTGAGAGCTGCCGTCGGCCTGCGCAGGTGAGAGCTGCCGTCGGCCTGCGCAGGTGAGAGCTGCCGTCAGCCTGCAGGTACCGGGTGAGTGAGTGGCAGCACTGCTCTCAGAAACAGGCCTCGCTGTTTTGAATTGCGATACATAAATAAGTAAATAGCTGGAGCGCGGATTATCCAGCGATGTGAGAGGGGTGATGGGGGGGAGCAGGGTCGGAGCGTTTTTTTGGGAGATGGCACACCATCTGCTCTCAGGCATAACACAATCCATTTCCTTTCCATTACAGTGGCAGAGAGCGCAGGGGAAGCTTTATCCGTTTCCTTTCTTAACTCGCTTTACTCCTCTCCCTGATTGGTTTCCACATTTACCCCCCAGAGTTAGGTCACATCCTGAGAGCTCAATGAGGCACACATGCATATGTACAGTGTGTGTCTGTCTGGTATGCATTTGAGTATTGTGAATATGTGCAGAGTGTGTATTTGTCCACTGTGTGTTTTTGTGCAGTGTATATTGTGCAGATACAAAGTCATTCCACAACTATACAATATCTGTTCATTCAGCTTCAGTCTCTGTTCCTCTCTGAAACACCTGCACACGGCCAGTCTGTAGATTAACTGAACCGCTCAGCTGCTCTGAGTGGAAAGGCGGCGATGCTGATGCTGACATGAGCCCTGCCAGACAGAGCGCACAGGCACTACCCTACAGACCCCTAACTCTGCAGAGGGGTTCATACAGTGACCCCAGAAATGCAGAACCCCGTCAGTAAGAACGCTCCTGTCAAAGAGCCACTGCAGAAAAACACCTTTTTAAATAACCTTGCGTGGACCAGGGCAAGTCTTTCAAAACCCGACACAAACACTGTAGCCTGCCCCCCTAACAGCAAGAGGCACACAGGGTTACTTTCTGAGTGCAGAAAAACATGGTTTTGACTTTTTTTTAGATGTACCCAGCTCCCTGGCTTCCAGTGATGATGCTCCTGATAGCAGCCGCTGCCCTCAATAAAAGATGTACCCAGTATTAATTTAGTTTATGTCCAACTAAATACTTTCCCTGGGGTTCTTTTCCAAATGTGATTAAATTTACAGTCCCAACTCCAATTATGCACAAGCCTTTTTCAAAACCAAACACCAGAAGCGAGGGACCCCCCCAGTCTCCTTAAATGCCCCCATGGCCACAGTTCCCATCACTGGTTTTGTGTGTCATTTTCTTGCCAATCAGCAAAATTTCATTCCTTAAGATAAACCCGTTTCTCTGACAAAACTGTGTCTGTGACTTCATTTTCTTAAGTTGGACATCAAGTATGAACAGCACTGCATTTCAAACCTGCTGATACTTAATGTCCGACTGCTGAAAGCACATCCACCCTCAGCCTGATCTGGCCGTTTCGGAAGGGCTGGTTCCTGTAAAAATGCAGGCCAGAAGCACAGGCCTTTCTCCTTTCTCCAAACCCTGTAACGGGGCACCTGTCCTGCCATTCCCTCTCAGCACCCTGCTGCCAAATTTCTGACGTGGATGCCTACAGCGCAGCGCTCCGAACATCACCGAATTTCTCACCGCTTCGTTACGGAACACTGCAGCCATCAGCAGTTTCAACCCCATCACGCAACACACCCGTAGTGGGTGGAGAGCTCCTTCTCTTCCCTCTTTAATGAATAATAACATAAATTCCATTCCAATACATTATGATTTACTCATGAAACCAAATGAACTTACTTACACTGACTGTACACGCACATATGCAGATGCGGACAGTACATAATGCTAGCGAGTTCCTCGTTAGTTTACTAAAACTGCCCCGCAGCTCAATGTTCTGTTTCAGATTAATGAAGTGTTTGCAGCCTCTGTCTTGGTTAGTAATTCCTTGGTTGCAAACTCAGACCTCCCGTTTGCTTTTCATGAGACAGAATAGCTTGCATAGTATTTGCTCACAAGTGAACCCAGGCTGTTACGGCAATGATGTGTTTGTTTGCTCCTAAACTGGTAATAAAAAGAATTAGTACACTTTAATTCTGTTTTTATGGTCTAACATTCCAAATGCATACACACTCTGTATGATGACAGCTGTATGGTAAGCCGTTGATGACTTTTCAGATGAGGTCTAAGTGCCCTTTTTCTGACAAAATTCCTTCTCTGAGACAGTTCCTTTGAGCAACTCCAGTTTCAAACACCACCAGAACTGCGTGATTAAAGGTTAACATGATTAAATTATTAGCAAAATTTTGATCGCCTTAGTTAATGACTGTCACAAAATGTGAGATTATTTTTATAACTCGTGGCATGTCATAAAACAACGTACATCATGACTAAGGATCAAAGGGTGTACCAGAGCACCCAAATCGAGCCCTGATATTTTACACCATTAATCCAATGAAAAATAGCAAAGGAGGCCTGCACCAAAATGCACCATGCAAATGTTAATGTTTAGGAATCTTGGTTCTGGATCATTAAAACACTGCTGATTTAACACTATGGATGCAACCTGGACAGTAAACTGCACCACACATATACATTTTTTACTAACTTAATTGCAGCTGTCAGAACCTGGGGATCAACAGATGCTCTGCCAGCAAGGCAGGACGTGGCTTTGGATGAACGATTCACTCAGCATCAGGGTGTGTTTGCTGCTGACGAAAGCAATAATGATGCTGACGGCTCTGCAACCAGCAGGAGGCGAGCAAGACCCCATAACCAGGCCCCTTCACCGTCACTCAGACATCACAACATGGCACAACCAGCCTCTCCATATTGCCCTTCCAGGAGGCACATTCTCAGTCCTTCACTTAACATGTGCAGCTCTTCAATCAGCTGCAATCACTTCTAACAGACACCTCTGAATGGCCAATGCCAGCATGGTCGCCACACTGTGATTTATATTACATCACTGTCATTTAACAGATGCTCTTATCCAGAGCAACCTACACAGGTTACAGTTTTTACATGTTATCTCTTTATACAGCTGGATATTTACTGAGGCACTTCTGGGTTGAGTACCTTGCCCAAGGGTACAGCAGATACGCCCCAGCAGGGAACTGAACTTGCAACCTTTTGGCTACAAGCCCTGACACACCGCCGATTTATTTTATTGTGCTTCAGACAAAAAAGTTGCAAGAAGAATTCTAACCATGAGGCTGTGCAGTTGGTTTGTATATGAGCTGCAGTCAGCCAACATAATCACCATCAATAACAATGACAGTGTGGCAAAAGATGACTTTCTGGGCAGCAGTTAGAGGTCTTTCAGCAATTACCCTGGACTAAAAAACTCATCACTGTCTGAAAGCGAAAATGCTACCCAACAGACTGAGCTGTACTGAATGGTACTGTTCATGGCAGCCCAAAAGGGAAACACTGCTGGTGTGATGGATCGGGGTGTAGGCTGTGTACTTTCAGACGTTCTGCATGAGAAACTGAGCAGAAACCTCTCGGTGCTGGTGTACAGTGTCCCAGTCATGATTCCAACTCCCAAATTCCCACATTACTGCACGCTGGAATGACCCGATAAAACGGCTCCAGGTTAGGAAACGCGTTCCCACTGGAAACTGGGCACACATCTGCTTCTGCAAGCGCGCGTGCAAGCACGTGTGCTGGCTCCACGCAGAAGCCCCTTCCCGAACGTGTTCTCAGCTTTTACTCCGCGCTGCCCAGGCCCGCTGTGCCGGGTCACCTTTTCCACGCGTAGCTGCTCTGGACAGAGGAAGCTTCTGCAAAAGTGTTTGGTTTGGGAGACGTGCGGCACAAAGTCAGAGAGCAGAGGCTGCTCGATCCCATCAGCCCGGCGTTTCTTCTCCTGCGAGACTGCAGACATGGTGAGGGAGAGGTGTTGGCAGGGTTTCTCACCTGCACCTGCAGGGATCTCAGAGTCACATCCCAGTAAAGCAGTCAGCCAGCGAGAAAATCTGGATAGTCATTCATTAACCACTTAGGGGCGGGAGGGAAAGACGTGAGACCAAAGAATGTCACTCTACCTTGGTGGCCTTAGAAAAGCCCCTAAACTTCGTTAACACTCTGCAGTGAAATAAACCCTCTCAGAGCTGTGCTGAACCTACACCATTAATAATGAGCTGCACCTGACACCACAGTTCCCAGGGACACTGCGAGAACATTTTTCACACAGAACTCTGGGGGAAAGGAGGGGGACACTCTGACTGCAGCAAATTATAACATCAATCAGACTTTCTGATGCATTACAGATTGCTTCATATTACAGATTTTTATACTAATAAAACAATTTTTGGAGATTATTTTGTATAACTTTCTGGCTAAATAGATTGCAGTTATGTTCAATAAAATGTTACATTTCAATTTAATACGCATTCAGTGATTGATGAAGAGATAATATTTTTGAAGATTAATTTTAAAAATGCAATAATTGAGCACTACAGCTGAAATGCGGTAAAGATCCATGTCACATACACATCAAACCGGCTCACTGCTTTACTTCACACTCACTGTTAGAACCGAAGGGCTTTTAGAAAGTGTGTGCGTGTGTGTGTGTGTGTGAGAGAGAGAGAGAGAGAGAGAGAGAGAGAGAGAGAGAGAGAGAGAGAGAGAGAGAGAGAGAGAGAGAGAGAGAGAGAGAGAGAGAGAGACTGGGGATTAATGATGGAGAAACAGCAGCCCAGACATGAACAGTCTATTCCCTGTGCATTAGAGTAGTCCCACCTGTGCAGGTGTGTATGGACTCACCACAAACCCAGAGCAGACCCACACACTTCAGATCCAAACCCCATTTCACAGCAGATATGCTGCAGAGGTACTACACATAGAAACTGCCTACAGAGGCAAACTGCGGGAGCACACAAAGGGCTTGCTGAAAACCCTGCTGTTATATAAGCATCCCTTTGGGGATCTGGCATGGCGTATCCATCATAAACACCTCACTGACTCTTTTCTCCAACATGAAAAATGACAGCTGTACCAATGACTTTCAAATGTAAGGGTATTCAGGCAGCTTTCTAATATCACACTGCCTGCCTCTGCAGCGCCTCCTTTTGGTGCTAGCAGGTTCTCCTGTTTAAAGGAACGATGACGCCAGTGGTTCAAACACTTGGGATGTTTGTGTAAATTTAGGATGTTTGCTTATTTAGGATGCATGTTTTACATTCACACATGCAGCATTGCATCTTGAGTGAACTAGGGTTCTTGAAAGGTAGGCAGAGAAGGACTCTATGACATGATCATTACTCCATTTGGCTAATATTTGATAACTACTGATATTTCCTTCTCCTCTGGAATAGCTAACCTGTCACCTCATGAATATTTATTACAGGAGATAGTTACTGACGGTGTTAACATTTATGTTGAGGATGTAACCCATAGCATTGTGAGCATTGACTTAAAACGTGACACTAATCCTGGGAACGATACAATTTAGCACAGACTGCCCTGCAACCGAATGTCACTGAAAACCTTGTCGCACTGAGGGCTGACCAAAGTAACAGAAATAAGGGAAAGAACTAAAAATGAGCCTTACAGCTGGGTAGCAGTTTCAATTCCCTCACTTGACTGTCTAAGGTCCCTGTCCTGGACCACACCATGACTCACCACATAAATAAGGGAACAGAGCCATTAGCTCAGATCTAACTTTCTCAAGGCATGGCTGCACTTAAGCTCAGCTCTCCTCTTACTGTCTGCCAGGGTACACTTCCTGAAACAGTAACACCGCTCCTGCACCCCCAAAATTAAACAACTACTGCCATGTACCGCTTCCATAAACCAGGTCAGGGAAGGTACATGTGACACATGAGTGACATACAGCCTCTCACTGCATTAACGGGCACACCCAGACTCACCCATTCCCACAGAGCATGCTGTTAAAATGCCATACGCTGCTCTGTTGCTTTAATGCTGGCAAAACGGCCCTGAGATGCATACTACAAAAGTAACTAAATCAAAAGTAAGTAAGTAAATCACATTTAAAATTACAAGATGTCTGCATTGCTGGATGATTTTAATGTAACACACATTTGGGGAACTCTGAAGTTCACAATTTTTCAAGATCAATGTTTTCCAATAATTTATGAGTCACAATTTAACCAGTAATACTTCTGTACTAGTGGGATAATATAAGCATACTATTACTGAAGCTTATTACTAAGTTATAAGCTTGCAAGGTGAAATGCACAGTTTCAGCCAGGGGGAGTATGCTGAGATGGAAAATGGACAACAAACTGCTGAAAAAGGCCTAAGGATTTTGAGTATGTGCTAGAAGCCAAGCACTGTTCTGCAGAATGTTTACAGCAGATCCATATGCATTCAAAACACCTCTACCTCCAGCAGTGGTAATTACTAACGCTAATGCAGTGGTAACGTAGCTCTGCAACATTAGCGATTTTGGCAATAAATAACCTGCACTACTGTGATAATATAATGTAGAGAGTCCATTCCTGAAGCACACAGCTGTGTGGTAGTTAGAGGAAATGGGCTGTTAATGGCAGGAGAGGCATTAAGTGAAATTGTGGGAACAGCCATCGCCTGCATGGAGATTCTCTCCCCATGCCAGAGCAGCCAAAGGAAATAAAATATGCTTCTGGAACATATAAATTCACAACAATTGAAGAAAGAGTCTTCCGTATGTTTTTTTTAAGGGAAGTAATTTATCAGGAGACTGATATAAACACACAGGTACATGTGGAAGTGCAGGTACACCAGAGGGGGTAAAACTTACCGTCTGGCTCTCAGGGAAGTCCATCTTTATCAGCTTGTGGGCACATTCTTCAAAGTCTAAGCTGTTAACACAAAAAAAATTCCATTTCAGTTTGAATTCTGTTATGAACTTGCATTACACATACATTGCGTGCAGTTGGTGTAGTTTATTGTCTACATAATTTTCATGTGCATAACGACATCTTAAAAACAATACTGCTTCATGGGATTGTATCTGTTGTTCCTTGATGGAAAAGAATATTTAGACACACAATATTTTGCAAACAGTTCCCTGGAATGAAAAGCAGAGTGGCTAAATTAAGTCTGAAACTGAGAAGTAAATATCCAAAACCACTTCTATTTCTTTCCTCAACACAGACCTTTCTGTAAACAGTGTAAGAAAGATGACTTTGGTTTCGGAACACAACCACAAGAAAATGAAGCAAACAAAATATAACAAAAAGAAATGTTTCAACAAAATATAATGGAGACGCCAATAGCTAACAACCCACACCACAAACAACTCTAAACATGTGAATATTTAAGGAATGACTCCATCAGGCAGTAGAGTAAGGAGCACTGCTAACACTAGAACAAGCATGGCTGCTCTGTCTTGCTTCCCTGATGATGAGGGTATCGTGTCTGCATGCCACAGCTCTGGGGATGGACACACGTTACTGCTGCACCGTCAGGCACGCGTGGGGCCCCTCAAACCTTGCATCTCACGCACACATTTCTGCAAACATTCTGCATCCCTGCGTTAACCTGCGAGTCTCCGCCTCGCCTGGAAGCATTTTCATCTAGGAATCGCCAGCGGATCAATATTACACTTAAAATAGCAACGCATCAGTGCATCGGAGCTGCCATTTTATTTCTAAACCCGCTGACAGATACATTTTTTTCCGCAAACATTTTGCTGCCTGTCATGTTGCACCTGCCCTAATGCGATGTAACTCAATTTAACATATGCCATGGGCTTTGCGGTGGCCACTTCAGTGCTGCTAATCTATTTATCACAGCTGTAAAAGAGCAGGGGGGCCGCTCCTGAGAGAAGAACTCACTGCTAGCTAGGCACAAAATGTGCTTCTGTCCCCCTCAGTAAGCACTTTGGATGTTTTAATAGGCCTGCAAAATGGCGTTAGGTTCTGCATGAGATCCCCACAGGTTACAGGAGAAACGATTAGATAACAATCAGGTGGCCGAGCCCATGGAGCACTTTGATAAGTCTAATTAATTAGCCATAAACCAGCAGCAACCAGGAGCTGGAGACCCTGTAAACTGCATATTAATCACGTCACAGCCACCGAGGCCGCCCTCGCCATCCTGCTGCCCAAGGACGTGATACGACCTTGCCAGTTTCAGCGAGAAAAGCACAGCTTGACACCGCTGAAAAAAGAGAGTAAGCTAAGAGGCGGAACGTGCTCCATGATGATGAAGCTGCTGTTGCCATAAACAGGCAGCAAAGCGTTCAGAGTTCACAGGGCAGAATATAACAGCAGAGGAGGTGTTCAGGGAAGTGTTCAGGTTTCTCCTGCAGGACAGCAGGGTGGGATTAGGAGGTGCGGGGTATAACAGCAGAGGACGTGTTCAGGTTTCTCCTGCAGGACAGCAGGGCAGGATAAGGAGGTGCGGGGTATAACAGCAGAGGAAGTGTTCAGGTTTCTCCTGCAGGACAGCAGGGCAGGATTAGGAGGTGCGGGGTATAACAGCAGAGGAAGTGTTCAGGTTTCTCCTGCAGGACAGCAGGGCAGGATTAGGAGGTGCGGGGTATAACAGCAGAGGAAGTGTTGAAGTTTCTCCTGCAGGACAGCAGGGCAGGACTGGGTTTGACTCACTGTACGGTGAGCATTTCTGGCCCTGCTGAGGCCGCTGCTTCTGCCACAGCTGTTCTTTCAAGTGTTCAAGACACTGACTCTCAGGGGAGATCCGGCATCAGTCATATCACACTGCTGCCTCTCTGACTGTGTGTGTGTGTGTGTGTGTGTGTGTGTGTGTGTGTGTGTGTGTGTGTGTGTGTGTGTGTGTCCTTCTACTCTGCACATCTTTTACCAGCTCAAGACCTACTTATCACTCAATCAAAACTAGTTCACTAGCTGAGCAGCTGGTAACAGCTGGCCTATATTTCACATTGCTACAGTTACGTCTCTATGCCTTATCCAGAAGTGAAGGTGCCTTAAAAGTTTTTTTTCTTCCTAACTTGTGCATATAGAAATAGTTGAACAATACAAAAGTAGACACAGCAGAAATGCCAATGCCAATGGGAGATGAATGGGTACTGCTTTCTCTCTGCAAATTCTTATGGCTTCTTTCCATCGAATGGTGCAGATGGTGTGCCAACTCTAAAAAAATAATTTATCAAGTAATAACTATTTTAAGAATTCTGTCTTAATGCATGGAAAAGTGTTTTCCTGGCTTACTAGCTAGCTAGAGATTTACAGAAACACTGTGTTTAGGGCAGGGATAAATGGAGCCAGCTAACTGGCAAAATAAACTTTTTGTGTGTCTTTTTTAAGTGTCTTTGCCTTTGCCTTTAATGTGAGCTAGCTGCAATCATTGGCAACAGCTAAGCAGATTCCTACCAAAACTGTGAGCTATAGCCACTAGCAGCCAGCTTACTGTAAATAGAGTCCCTGTATTACACACATGCCCAGCTAGCTCATATAGCAGACTCCATAGCAGCTGCTTGCCCCAGCAGTATCTGTGGCCTGTAAGCTAAACAGACAGCTAGCCAGGTTTGCTATATTGAATAGCTAGCCATCACTAGCTATACTGACTTAGCCAAATGGCTAACAGTAACAAGTGAATTTATGGCAAGATTCGTTTATCTTTCACCTTTACTGCACCTTGCATCTGAGGTGTAATTTAGGGACACAGTTGTGCTAGGAATCCACCGGGACAACATGTATTGAATTAAAAAGATGCCCGTAGCAGCATCTTTCAATCCCTGCACGGCTGTGTAATGAACAACATCCACGTCGCTTTCGTCACTGTACTGTGGGAAGGTCATTCTACCAGCAACACACTGAATAATCAATATCTAACGATGCCGTAATCCAGGCTGAAAACGGACAACCCCAAAAACTCCTGTCCTTTTTGGGCACCCCTGCCCTGCTTCTGTTTCAGATCATTTACAGTAAGTCACAAAGACTCATTCTGAACGAGAGCCAAACACAAGTACATTACATTCCATTCGTTTAGCAAATGCTCTTGTCCAGAGTGACTTCCAGCACAAGAAAACAGAAGTGTATCCATTCAAGCTGAATTAGCAACAGTGTCAGACCAGGCTAACAGCACTCCCAGACCAGTGAGTGTGAGCACAACGCTATTCCAGCCCAGGTTAACTTGTGCAAACCTGAGCAGACAGTGTGGAAACTAAGTGCATGTTTGCATTACCTACCCTGTGCCTGAGTAAGCAGAGTGCTATGCTAACGTTCCCCCACTTACAGGCCCAAAGCCACACATTACACAGGAAGAGACTGAACGCTGCCTGCCTTCTCCGCTCCCCCCCCGGCCTCACCCCCCTGCATGAGGGGGAGGTACAGAGCTGCTGAGCATTACTAACACGCCCTCCCTCTCCCGAAAACTCCCGCCCCTCTCCCCCGTGCCCCGCTGCGAGGGAGAGGCCCGGCTCCCTCCAGCGCTCGCAGAACCATCCCGGCCTGGCTGCACTCGGGTCCTGCTCTGTAACGGAGCTCAGGCCGGGGGAGCAGACCGGTTTGGCTCAGAGGGAGTGCCAGCGCTCCACCAGGCACGCCAACGCTGCTTCATTCTGGCTGTTACCTTTACGATCCTCCCCGCAGGTTTGAGCCGGGCCTGCGGAGCCAGCCGGGCGGTTTACCCAGCGTCCCATAATGACCCTCACATTTCAGAGCTACCCTCCGGACCGCTACCCCACTCTGCCTCCAGCGCAGCACAGCACTGTCTGCTGAGAAACCACTGCCTCACTCTACACCTCTGACCCAAGCTTCAATCACACACAAAGACATCTCTAGGGCTCCTGGAATGGACAGACATCTTTCTCTCATCCTGAAATTTGGCCAGATTTAAACTGCATCTGCTGACTGTCTTCTTTGTACTGTTTTTTAATACTGTGCTGAAAAGGGACATTCCCACCGCTGGTGTCTTGCTGCTGATTTAGCTGGAACTCAGTCACTTTTCCTCAGTGTAAAGAAGCCCTGGACTGATCACTGAGCACTGACCTGGACTGGATGGCCAGGTAGATGGTCCGGCGAAAAGCCACCAGGTTCACTTCGGTCTTGTCGAAAATAGTGACTTTCTCTTGCTCTGAAAACGGAGAAAGAAGGAAAAAAAAAAAAAAAAACAAAACAGAAAAGCCAACAGTGAGTCACTGCTGTACTGTGGGACTGTTTTCATGTGATATTTGTCCTCTAGAGGGCAAAGCTCCTCATTGCTGGCGTTATTTTTAACCTTCGCACGTTGTCTGAGAGGGACACTTCCCCGCTGAAGTAATTAGCAGGGCAGCGCTCTCTCCACGCAGCCTGAGCTGCGTGACAGAGCGCAAAGTGGGGAGGCAGCGAGATCACACCGACCGCTCTCGCCACGACACGCGCATTCCGCTGCAGTATAAATAATCTGATAACGCGTGAGAGCCAGAAACGCGCCCAAAAGCACACAATGCACATTTTCACTTCGTCTGCAAATGAGACTTTGACAATCTAGAGTTCAGAGGTGACGGCAGTCGTGAGCAGAGATGTGCGAATGATGTCCTGGTAGACAGCCCTGTCTAACACACCGAGGAGACTGTCGGAATCTGCCTGGAAAAGCAGGAGAAGCAAAGCGAAGTTTCTTATTTCAGACAGACTTCATATGCAACCTTTTTCCCCCTGCATTAAGTGCCACTGAAAGCCATGCATGTCAAAGGCCAGGCCAATGACTTCTCAGGGGTTAAGGAGCAGCCTGTAAAACTCCTGCCACTAACTGCTCCTCCTGTTCAGCACTAGAGGATCTTGGGATATCTGTGACATCATCAGAAAATATTTACAACTGTGGTCTGAAATGAACAGATTCTGTGAAATACAACTCTGTTGATTCAGTGAAAATAATTTGGTTACTGTTGTTGCTTTCGTTTTGTTGTTGCTTTCAGTCATGTGACCAATAAATCATACACTAAAACTTGTAAAATGTAAAATGTAAAAAAAATGTAAAAATAAAAAAACAAAAGAAAAAAAAAAAAAACTTCCTAATGACAAACTGTTCTGCTCAATGCATGGTACCACAGTCATATGTTACAGTGAAATGTGGAATTGCCTTAGAAACTGCTGATCACAGGACAATGGGCAATTAAGCAAGATTTTATGTGTGATTACATGTTGAGAAGTGAAGAACATAAGGGAAGTAAGTAATATATTGCTGAGGCATGAGCACTGTAGCAGTGCTACAACACACACACACACACACACACACACACACACACACACACACACACACACACACACACACACACACACACACAGCAAATATCTGCTGGTAAACACCCCACCCCTACACGGGACAGTACACTTAAGGTTTCTGAAATCATAATCCTTACCATCTCCGCCCTCCTCCTCTTCCTCCTCCTCTTCCTCTTCATCACTGCCATCAGCCTCGTCCCCTGAGCCGGAGTCACTGCTGCCCTCATCCAGGATTTCTGACCACAGACACAAAGCAGGTCACTGAAACACAGAGCTGAGGAAGGTGTATGCCCAAATCCTTCAGCTGACAGCGGTTTCACACTTAGCTTCATTCACCACACTGCCACTAATTTCTGCCGAGGAGATCCACTCATTCTAATAACAATCATTATTATGGTTCTAGTGTAATGAGATAGCTTTGTGTAGCATTCTGTTGATTCAAACTGAAATTACAATGGCTGTGCAATTAAGAGATATTGGGAGACAATAGGCAGTAATGTCAGCCTTTGACAAAAGCAGGAGAAATTTGCTTATGTGGATCTCACCCTTTTTAATTGCCTTGTACTTCTCTTCATTGTCGAGGAAGTCTGGATCCATCTTGAAGACATCTGGAAGAGGAGCATTGTTGTTTTTAGCAGACAACTGTTACCAATCTGCACATTCTATGGCAATTAAGTAACTGCAAATGAGACGGTAATCAGAAGAAATTACCCATAAAAAGGCAGTCTGTATGTCTAAGGACGTTATTATTCATAAGTCTTAAAGCTGTAATGGCTTTCTGCTCGCCCCGTGGGCCTCTCGTATAGATTTTCAATTACAGCGGTTTGTCTTAAGAGCCGCAAAAATGCTCATCCAGCAAATAAAAGGAACCCAAATAAAATCAGGCAGGATGGAGATGCAGGTTACAGCTCCGATTTCACACACACTACTACATTAAGCTCCACTCACACTCAGTGAGACAGGAAGAGGCAGAGGCGGTCCCTCACTCTCCTTCCTGTATCATCAGTCTCCACCCATGAGGTGGAACAAGAGGATCATGGGAATGTTCTCCCAGGCCCCTCAGTGAAGATGGGCTAGTACTGAGCACACCCTTACTGTGAGGAGTACTAACGCAGAACAGAGCTACCTATCTATATATCTCCCCTCCTACTGGAACACCCTTAGTCAGAGAAGTGCTCACGCGGAAGAGTAATGGCTCTGAACAGAGTACTCACTGAGAACATCCTCCTGGTTGTAGTCATCCTCCAGGGGCAGCATGTGGGTGAACTGGTCCTCCTCCTCCACCAGGTCCAGGCCCTCGGGGATGATGGGATGGTCCTTGAAGCCGTCCTTGCGGATGGCGAACATCACCTCAATCATGTACTGCACGCGCTTGTCGATCTCCGACTCGTGCAGAATGTTGCGCAGGCGCTCGAATATGGCTGCAGGAGAAAAGGCCAGGGTAGGTCAGGGGAGGTGCAGGGGGAGGTACGGAAGAAAGAGCCAGTGTCAGTCAGAGGAGGTGAGGGGGGGTAGACACAGAAGGAGTTGCAGGAGGTGGTGTGGAAGGAGGTGGTGGCACAAGGGGAGGTGCAGGAGGAGGCACAGGGAAAGAGCCAGCGTCAGTCAGAGGAGGCGTGAAAACAGATACAGAAGGAGGGGTGGAAGAAAATGTGGGAAGAGGCGGCGCAGGGTGGAGGTTGTACAGGGGGAGGTGAACGAGGGCATGCAGGGGGAGGCACAGGAGGAGGTGGTGCAGGAGGAGGTGGTACAGGTGGAGATGCAGCAGGAGATGAAGGAGGCAGCACAGAGGGAGGTGCACAGGTGTGCTCCATTTCGGGGGCTGGGTGTGAGTACCGTTGATGCCCCTGGGGGAGACCTCGGTCAGCTTCAGGCCGCACTCCTTCAGGAAGCTGATGGCCACCTCCACGCTGTCGTCCGTGGGCCTCTCCAGCAGCAGGGTCAGCATCTCCAGACACAGCACCTCATGGGCCTGAGCAGGGGGGACAGAGGCGTGAGGGCCCTCTCAGAGGCCTGAGCAGGGGGACAGAGGCGTGAGGGCCCTCTCAGAGGCCTGAGCAAGGGGGACAGAGGCGTGAGGGCCCTCTCAGAGGCCTGAGCAAGGGGGACAGAGGCGTGAGGGCCCTCTCAGAGGCCTGAGCAAGGGGGACAGAGGCGTGAGGGCCCTCTCAGAGGCCTGAGCAGGGGGACAGAGGCGTGAGGGCCCTCTCAGAGGCCTGAGCAGGGGGGACAGAGGCGTGAGGGCCCTCTCAGAGGCCTGAGCAAGGGGGACAGAGGCGTGAGGGCCCTCTCAGAGGCCTGAGCAGGGGACACAGAGGCGTGAGGGCCCTCTCTCAGAGGCCTGAGCAGGGGACACAGAGGCGTGAGGGCCCTCTCTCAGAGGCCTGAGCAGGGGACACAGAGGCGTGAGGGCCCTCTCTCAGAGGCCTGAGCTAAACGGCTGCAGCCTTACACAGAGTCTTATGGAGATTAAAGAGGGAATTCACTACAGGAGACAACATGTAAAATGGTGTTTATATTCCCACAACTACTGCCAGTAACATTGGATACACTAACTGTGGCAATTTGCAGCAACGAACTAAAATAAGCTATTAAATTAATACTAATGGAAAAAATTATACAAGCCTTTCTATATTTATTTAAAGGCTGTGTCCAAGAAAAGAAAACTATTTTTAAAAGTGTACATACTTTAAATGATTGTAAAATGAAAGCAAGTTTCCAATTATTTTGACAATAAAATTTATACTGATACCCTGACGTGAACCCCCTTCTTACACTGACTTTGGAGTCAGAAAATCAATACTGATACACGAACAAATGCCAAGATACCCAGCATCTTACAGGAATCATCACTGACACATATGAACCAATGCTAAGATGCTCAACATTTTATAGGACTCAATACTGGAACCGATGCCAAGATGCTTATCTTTCCTCTGGCAATAAATTCAGGTTTCCCTTGCCTCCTGCTTCTTGTTGGTGCTTTCCACATCAAACCTTTAAAAATCTTTTCCTCAGTAAATATTATCTTATTACACCATCTACTTAGTAGCCTTTGAACATTCATTATGCAGCATCCTTACTGTAAAACTGAACAAAACTAATTTATAGCAGAATAATTAAAACAGCTAACAACTAAACAAATTTCCATGAAGTTTCTCAGCTGAGTGCTAAATACAGCCTTCTACACAGTCTAATGGGAAACGCAGAAACTGTTACCTTGTTTTTGAGGCACAGTGTATATATTTCACACATCACATCAGCAACTTGCCTGACTGTCAGCCACCCACTCCGACTGCCAAAAAAACTCTGCGTAAACTCTGCACTCCCCTGCACACCAAGGCTGAGACAATGCTGAGCACATCGCTACATCCCCATACATTCAATGCAGTTTCCAACCTGCAGCTGGATGAGATATTAAATACCAATCCACATCTGCTAGCTAGCTTTTCATCAACGTTTTCATTTCAAGGCAATTCATCTAATCTAACTTACAGCACTGGTGATGAGGTGCTACGATTGAAGAAATCATTGATAAAGAAATCACAGCCGTTTGGCAGGCACCCCCCTCCGACCTCCCACTCAATCTGCACTGATCTGAGCAGACGACTCGCTGAGGACAAGCAGAAGCTGGCACTTGTTTTTTTGTTGTGTGAAAAAACAAGCAAACATTACTACATGTTTGAAAGATAAGCAGACGCCGGCACTCACCACGTTCTGGTTGATGAGATGCGCCACAAACTTGGACGCTGTCAGACACTGTTGCTGTGGAGAGAGAACAGAGGGTTCAGACTCCGGGGTTTGGGAGAGGGAGCTGTGTGCGACCGCTCACTCGCGCCGCCCGGCTCACCTTGTCGTTCCTCCGGTAGCCCTTGCGGAAGTTCAGGATGAGCCTCCTGAGGATGAGCTCTCCAATCTGGGGGAACTTGGAGTTGATGATGGCCACCACGGCGGCGTAGACGTGCGTGAAGATGGGAGAGGCACTCTGTGCCTGCAGGACGGACCGGGCCAGGAGACCCCTGCACAGCACACACACACAGGACCGTCTGAGCCAACCGCCGGGAGCCGCAGACCAAAACCTCCACTTCCTACCCTCACACTAAAACTCACCTCTTCCTCACAATGTTCTCTTGCTAATGAGACCAGAACTCACCTCCCCCTCAAAATGTTCTCCAGCTCTCCAAACCAGCACTCACCTGTCCATGACAATGTTCTCCTGCTCGAGACCAGACCTCACCTCCCCCTCACTATGTTCTCCTGCTCGAGACCAGAACTCACCTCCCCCTCACTATGTTCTCCTGCAGGAGCTCGTGGATGATGTTCGCGATGTTGGAGACGTTGACTTTGTTAATGAGACCGTTGATGGACTTCTTCAGCGCTTCCCAGCTCATTCTCTGAAAAGCCAGACTGAAAGAAAACAACGTACGCTGTGACAAACGATGCCTTGCAACAAACACCATTCATATAGTCAGTTAAGATTACTAAAAAATTACACTGAGAAACTGAGCTTGTGTATCAGTTTCAGTGAAGCATAACACATGTTTCAAAGCCAAAATCCAAACTTTGTGGAAGAGAGGGTCCATGTGACCTCTGAGAAAAATCCGGTTTCACAGACACCTCAGCACTATCAGCCAGAATAACATTGATTTCAGTCACACGTTTCTGTGGTGCCATTTGCACCCTGTTTAATAGCTGCTCAGTGGGACAGCGTGTAAAGGGCAGTGTTCACAGAGTCCTGGTGCAGAGGGCAATGATTCCTGAGCAGCCACATTTCAGCCTGCGTCCTGCAGGAAGCGTCAGCATTAGGTTCCCTTCCAAGTGCTGACGGCCAGAGCCTGTCGGGCTCCTGTCTGCCCTTCGCACAGAGCTTCCCCTCCCCGAATCCGCCCCCTCCCCAAATCTGCCCTCCCACAACCCCGAATCTGCCCCTGCACAGAGCCATCGCTGCCTGATTATCAGCCTCAGATGCACCCCTCCTGCCTCCCGGGGTCCATGATGCCTCTCAGGGAGATGAGGAGAGGTGACTACAGACACCTTAAGCACCCAGACATCCAGAGCATTTAACAGCTTTTAATGAGGAAAACAAGCAGAACATTTTTCTCATGCCCGGAGAGGAAGGTGGGGGAATCTTCTTTAGAACCACCCACACCCTCTGTAAAAACGTCTCTTTAATTATATTCTGCTGAATTCGCTAGAGTGTTTAGCCAGAAGGTATATTACATTTGAGGCAGACAACAGTTCATCCTCTGACAGGAGTGACACTTTTCTGAAGATATCACCTACACAGACCCAACTGTGGATTTTACACCCATGGACTTTGTTGGGGGGGGAAAACTGTTTTGAACTAATCCATGAGGATTTGTTTAAATCTCCTTTCACTACCCAGGGTAATACTTCCACTGGGCCTGAACGACTTGAACAGGAAAACTATTGACTGAACAAACCCCATTGTTATACATCTCCCGGATAAATGGTGAAAAATAACGAGGCTAATAAGTCATCATTAAAGCCTGCTGGTACGTTTCTATGGCCCCTGTCATCAAGAGTGTGTGTTTGCACTGCGCAGTTCCAGCACAGATGACGCAGTAACAGAGCTGCAGTGCTTCCAGTTCGATTCCCCACTGGGGCACCGCTGCTGTACCCTTGGGCAAGACACTTAACCCTGAATTGGCCCTGTAAATACCCAGTGGTAAACATGTTAAAACGGTACCCTTTGTAAGTGGCTCTGGATAACAGTGTCTGCTAAATGACGGTAATGCAATGTGGTGTAATGTAATGTAGTGTTATGTAACGCACCTGCTCTTGTCTGTGATCTGCGCCTGCATCATACGCAGCCTGGCGGGGGGGATGTAGGCTCCGCCCGTCCGGGTCAGGATGGGGTCCAGCTCCTCCTTCTTCTTCTTCACGGGGGGCTCCTCGGCCGGGGCCTCATCCCGCTGGACTGGGGAGGGCGACCTGCCCCTCCTCCTGGAGTCCTGCTCTCCGTCCCGGCCCGGGCGGTACCCACGATCCCTCTCTCTGCTGGAGCGCCGGTCCGAGTGCTCCCGGTCCCGGTCTCTGTCCCGCAGCCGGTCAAAGTCCCGCTCTCGGCTGGAGCGTCGCTCTCGGGACCTTTTGGGGAGGGGGACAAGGGGGTGAATTTGAAGGAGAGACACAGAGGAACCTGATTATGGAAAGCGGTTATGCCAAAAAGGAACTTACCAAACCTATTTGCAACAATGCATACAAGATACATGCCACAAGATTCAAACTTATGGAAAACCCATGTCAAAAAATCAGTAAATAAAAACAAACTCATCTCAAACACTCCCAGGCTGTGAGCAGGGAGGCCGTGTTTGGCCTTCCCCCCAATCTTACGCGTCTGACCCCGGCACCCCGCAGTGAGAGTTCCCCCAGTCTCACGTCTGACCCCCACACCCCGCAGTGAGAGACACCGCCCCTTCTGACCCCCGTACCCCGCAGTGAGAGACAGCCGCTCCTCCTCTCACCTGTCCCTGTTCCTCCCGTGGTAGCCCCGGCCGTGGCGTCGACCGCGTTCCTCCGAGCGCTCCCTGTCCTGACTACGAGGGGAGCGGGATCGAGACCGGGAACGCGATCTGGACCGGGACCGGGATCGGGACCGGCCATAGTCTCTGTCCCTGAAACACACACCAACCGTTACCTCTCCAAACACCTGCCGCAGGGCCTCTGGAACAACTCACTCCCAAAATATGTTTCAGTCACACTGAAGGCAGCGAATTTAACGGCCATCAAACTCATATTCAGCTTTAAATTTTGCAAACTTTTTTGTTAATTCTAATTTTCCACAAAATACTGGCTCTCAGAAAAAAAAAAATCTGAAGTGGTTAGATGGATGACAGACCTGGCCCTTGAAAACATCTGGTTCATTTACAAACAGAAATTATGGCAGGAAAACTGAAAATTAGTGTGATCAGAGTCCATCACAGGAAAGGGCTATGGTCACGGCCACCTACCTGTGCTCTGAGGACGAACTCCTCTGCCGCTTCTTACTGTCGCCATCTGAGCCACGCTGAAAGCGCGCACACACACACACTATCAGTACACACTCAGTATATATCAACTGCCTTTAGCTGCACTTTGTCTGTGAGATGTACTGTGGGTTGTTCGACAAAAGAAGGGAACCCGCTGGAAATGTACCAGCTATTTATAAATCAGCCTTAAAAGATGAATCTACTTCTAACTTAAACACCTTCCTCAGAGTTAAGTCAATTTCAGTGTAACACCTTCCTCAGGGTTCAAGCACGGTGTCCCCAAAACCTGGAATCAATTTCAAGCTCCAGTTAGATACATGAGTTCAATTATAGCTGTAAGGCAGAGAAACTGACATTTTCCAGCTCATCTTTAGCTGACTCAGGTGTATCTATCCAACAAGGACACCCCCGTCCCCCGCCCCGTCCCCCCGCCACCCCTCCCACCCCTGTTGCGCTGCTGCCTTTCGGGAGCCGCTCTCACCCTGACGTGGGCCACGCTGCTCTTCATCCTCCGGGCCTCCCCCTCGTCGCTGTCGCTGTCCCCGCTGCTGTCGCTGTCCGAGTCGCTGGACGCCTGGCTGCCGCTGTCTGCCCCGGGGCTGCCTGCCTGTACCACGCCCGCAGGGCTGCCTGTCTGCCCCTCACCTGCAGGGCTGCTCACCTGTACCACGCCCGCGGGGCTGCTCACCTGGCCTGCACCTGCCGGGCTGAGCTGGCCGTCTGCAGGCTCTGCTGGAGAGACACGCACACACAGACAGACAGACACACGCATACACACATATACACACAGTCAAGTATAGACACAGACACAAACACAAAGATATACACACAAAGACACGGACAAAGACACACAAACAGACACACACACACACACAAACACAAATGATTAACCCAGGGACGCAAACAGAACAAAACAGATTCCACAGAAACACTAAACTGACCTTCAACTCAAGAAAAACGCTGAGGTAACACCCCACGATGGCTGGCTAAATCTCTGCTGCGGAGCGGAAAGGCTTCATGAAAAGATCATGAAGAGGGCCGAGGCCTACTGAGGCCTGCCGGGACCTGACGCAGACCGTGCCCCGTCTCTGAGCCTCCCGTCCTGCTGCTTCTCCCGCACACACTGGCGTTCAGGCAGGACGCACAGGACACGACCTGCAGCTCTGCACAGCCCCTCCCTTACACTGACTGCACCTGCAGCTGCAGCAGCCCCTCCCTTCAGCTGATGCTTTTCCAGTTTTCACACTCCTACATAGTTCCTGTGCATCTTTACTGAGGAGGCGAGCGCCACAAAAAAAAGCAAACTCAAATGTTAACTATTCCAGGTAAGAAAAAGCTGCATGTTTGGCTTTTCAGTTGAGCATTGCATAGATTACAAGCATAGCAAGAACTGAGCACTCCCTCACTCCTTCAAATGCAGATATGATTAATGAGCAAATCTGTTTAAGCAAAGGCAAAAATCCACTCAACAGTTCAAAAAAACTCCCATGTAGAATAGATTAAAAATGCATTTTAACATAAAGGAGCCTTTTAAAAAGTTCATTTCAGACATTTTGTTCAGCGCAGAACTGTAATTAGAGGAATCAGTAGCTGAAGATCAGTCAGGGCTGGTAAAGTGATCACACACACAGCAGCAATAAGACACTCCAGGAAGACGCTCTGGAAACAGCCAGCTGGGTAAAGGTGCTGATAAGGCCGGCGTTCCAGCTGCTCTGTGATCATACGGCACTAATGAAAGCATCAGCGTCAACGTTCTGCCTCCAGCACAGGTACGGTGCCCTTGGGCAGGTGTCTGGAGGGAGGAGCTTGACGTTTCATCACCCAGGTCGCCACTTTGCAACAGCTCAGCGGGTTGCAGGACAGTCAGCTGTATTTGGACGATGAACTCTAAGCAGGCCGCTGGGCCAACACAGCCAGCACTGGGGAGAGAAACCTGCAGCCATTCGGCCTGTTAGCCAGGGACACACAACAGTGGCATGTTATGGCAAAGCCTGACAGAGCAGGAACAGGTTTCATTTCCTCTGACACAACCTGGCTGAGCATGTCAGTGGTTTACAACACGACCCATTTGGAGGGCAATCACAGTTCATGACATGGTACATTACTCCACCCCAGAACTCCCAATGACGCTCCTGCAACAAACTGAATATTTCAAAGTGCTCACTTCAGCACTTTTTACACTTTACTGACACAGCAACACTCACTCTCTCACAAAGGAGATTCTAAAAACTCTGTCATGGCTCCCAGCTGTGTTTCTGAACTCATGGTTCTCCTCACTTGCTCACCCCGCCCCACCTAGTGGCAAAGTCATGTAGTGCAAGAGCTACAATCTGCGCCTTTATGCACTACCACTTCAATACTGTGTGAAGACACACGTTCAAACAGACAGAGTGAGAAAACTCGTCCTGAATTCAGACTCCACCCGTATCCCATCATGTGAGTTATTTTTCACCTGCATGAATGTTCTGAAATGCATGCCATGAAGCAGCATAAAATGAGTACATTGTAGCTGCTCTCCACATGCTGCTGAACAGATTTTTCCTGCTCTCATTAAAGGCGATTTCATCCAGCTGCCATTTCCTCCTGATGCGGTGTGCCAGGCCGGGCTCATTTAGGTAATGGCTCAGTGGCAGGGTGAGGACTGTCCTTTTAAACAAAGAGACGCCTGAAATCTCCAAGCCTGATTACGCTGTGATGCGTTCCTCATCATCTGCCAGGCACAATGTGTTCATTCTGCTAAACTTAGACTGAGGTGCTTACAAGCTGAGAGCTTTCGCTGCAGACGTGAGTCTGAAAGTGCATGCACCACACATTACAAACATCTGAAGCCAAACTAGCATGTGGTAAGCATGACAAAACCTTAATGAGAATTTTATGAATCAACAGATAATGATACACCTATAGATGAACTAAGAGCAAACTAGAAGCTGTGGGAGACTGATCCAGCAGGGACACTGTGACCTCAATACACTTCAAGCTGAATGCTGGAAAAAAGGTGCATTACAGACAGCAAGGTACACAGTAACCTATATCTGCACCAGCATGGACATTTATCTTGTGGGGGGAAAAAAGATGCCAAAACGAGGAGAGACTTCATTTCACACTAAAGCCCAACTCGCCGCTCTGAAACCTACCTCACCACACAGAAGCCCAGTCCTCACTGCTCTGAAGCCCAGCTCCTCACTGCTCTGAAGCCCAGCTCCTCCCTGCTCTGAAGCCCACCTCCTCCCTGCTCTGAAACCCAACTCACCGCTCCTTCTGTGCTTGTCCCCATCGCCATCTCTCTCCTCTGACGGGCTCCTGCTCCTGCTCCTGCTCTGAAACCCAACTCTCACTTCTGCTTGTCCCCATCGCCCGGCTCTCTGCTTCTGCTCCTGGCTCTGACTCACTTCTGCCCGGCTCCGGCTGCTTCTGCTCCCACTCCGACTCCGGCTTTTGCTCTGGCTCCGGCTCCGGCTCCTGCTCGGCTGGTCCATGCCCACAGGCGCAGGAGGCTGGGGGAACACCAGACAGTACAGACATCTTCAGTATAGCAAAGGGAAACTACCTACAGCATGATGGCTGTGTACCAGCAAAATGCTACACTATGATGTAGTGACACAAGCACTAATCTCAACAGACTGATAAACAGAGCACCTGGGTGCTGAATACGATGACCTGTTCTATCAGGAGAAAAGGCTGAAGCGCAAAAAAAAAGTAACAGCTCGAATTCCGCTGTCATAGGTTGAAGCTTATTAAAGTTATAAACCACAGCGTATGATCTGCTGTGAAAAAAATAACGATCATCATGTCTGACATGCAATTTTAGGAAAGATGGCGGCGCAGAATTATGGCAACTGGCACTTGCACTGTATTAGCAAGGGGGCCATGAAGACTTCTGAAAGAGACATGGGGCACTTCTCTTCAGCCTGGGAATCCAGGGCTGGGCTGCTTTCAGCTCAATTTAAATCACATTTCAATCTGCTATACAGTATAAGCTGACCACGCAAAAAAAAAAAGAGCTCATTTCCTCTCCGGTGACGGGTATGAAGCGGCCTACATTGCACTTCTCTGAACTCTAGATGGTGCAGGTAGCAGTCAGGAGAGAAGGCATGTGAGACAGACCCGGAGGCGTGTGGGTCCCTGCAGGCTGAAGGGCCTCCAGGGACCGAGCTCCGCTGTTTTGAGCTGCATCCAGGCCCTGCACCACAGCCATCCTCACCCCATCCCTGAGGGGAACGCCGCCTGGAGATCAAACCTCCAGACACACTCAGATTCCCTGTGATCTTCCATTACAAATCAAACACATGAATAATAATATAACGGCATGTCATATTATGACTGTGAAATTAAAATGAATCTGTGGATTTCTGCCAGACTTCATGGGCAGCTGCAGCTGCAAAGCTGCATGTTCTGTCCCTTGGGTGCATGTGTTTTAATGACTCGTGTTTTTAAAAGTAAAATTAAAGGCAAAGCATGTTCACCTCATACCTCGGCTTTTCAAAGCTTCCAGGTGCTTATCCCCAAGGTAATTCCCAATAAAAATAGGCCTGGACTCAACTGCATTTTTATTTCTTCTTTATTTTTGTTCAGTACAAACACACAACTAAGTGAGTTCTAGCCAATGTTATCACTGATTTTTCAGCAGCAAATAATGTGGAGCTTGAGATATGTTTTACTGAGACACACAGTAAGGGCCAGGCAGCAAGTGCGGTGTGGTTTTGTGGTTGTTTCACCGCTGTAGCCAAAGATGACAGAACAAGGTGAAGGCCCACACATGCATGTTAAGCTGACAGCTTTATAAATACCAAAAATACACAGATGATTATCAAATAAGGGAATGTGAGATTGAGAATGTGTTAATGTTTTGACAACCCTCACTTCAATCACTGACCTAAGACAGGTCAAGTAAAACAAGCAGGAACAACTGACTCAATAATATATGAGTGTTCTGACAACACTGTGGGGGCGTGAGTATGTTAAATATTAAATGTGTCTGTTTCTGCTTTACTCGCTGATTTCACCACTTCTTCATTTGAAAATGCCATCATCCAGTACAACTCCCAGTGTACTTCCATGGTGATCATGGAAAAATATGCACATCACAAGAACAACATGAACAATTACATACATGGATAATGCGCGCGCACACACACACACACACACACACACACACACACACAGAGATTAGATTAACATGTACACCTTAACCACAGCCCAGAAAGTCACAGTGTCTCAGCATCAAGCTGAGAATCCTCTGAAATATATCAATAAAACTGTATAATCGTTTCAGCGTCCACACCGTGCACGGCACAGCTCCAATACAGTGAGCAGTAGGTGAAGTCATACAGAGACTGATGATCTGTTTTTCCCTCCTCGGTGTTGCAGTTATTTGTATTTAAAACAGCTGGACAATAATATAAAGATCCGTGAATCTGTGCAGCATCGACAAAACTATTCGCCACCCAGATAAACGGTGGGTAACTTCTATGCTAAAGACTCGCACGGGGCCAAACAAGGATCCAGGACATAAGAGCTACTTTAACCTTCATCACACTGGCGGATTCAAAGTGACTCAAACCGCTGTTATTGAGAAAACTATCAGCCAGCTTACGTTAGCTATCCAGCTGCACTGAACGCCTGTAGAAACTTTTACTTTTACGTTAGTCATTGCCGTTTTGTATATGTAAAGTAAATAACAACAACGTAATGCACCTGGTAATGCACCTGCATGATTAAGTTAGACTACAGTTAGCAGGTACCTACTCAGCTACCCAACTAACTAGCATTAGATTACTAGTCTTCTTGCAAAGGAAAAGCATTAGCATTATTAGCGACTTTCGTTTTTTATGCAGAATGTCCCAAGTGATTTGGAGGGGCACCGCACTACATTAACTGGACCAATTAACCCCGCACACACAACTATGCGATGCTAGCCGGTAAGCTTAGTAACTACATTCAATATTAGCCAGCTTGCTAACGTTACCGAATACAATCAAGTTAAATATAAACGCACCAAACAGCCCTTTAGATCGCGGCACACGACAGCACAAACCACATATCTGACACACCTATCGAGCTGGTCGTATTAAAACATCGCCGTATCAAAAATTAAATGAACTATATCAAAACATATCAAGCTAAAACAAGTTCACGGTAACGTTATCTATGATACAATAAGAGCGCCATGTGAGTGCGGCCGAATCACCGAAGCGAGGAAGGCCCACAAACCTCCTCCTCACAAACTACAACATGTAAATATGTTTTGCTGATCATTTAAATAATAAATTGTGTTCAGATGTCATTTTAAATGAGCGGTTAATGTTTTAACTGAAGGACACGGAGTAATTTTACCTCCTCTCTCGATTCGGAGTCCATCCCGTTTTCAGCTTCAAACTCACTCCGTTGCGCCGCCATCTTTCCTGTCCGCCTCCGTAAGCGCTCCTACGGGTGGTCCCAACGCCCAAACTGTGCAAACGAGAAACGCGAAATACCGACACTGTGGGTAGACTGAAAGGCTGAACAAGAAACTTGCGCGCACTTCAACAAAGAGTGAGACCGACCAGGCGGACGGAGGGAAATATATATTTTTTCAGCTCTAAACACCAAATGGAAAACGACACGCATCTTGAAGTAACTAGATCACAATTAAAAAGGAGTCTATATGTGTTTAATATTACTGTCAGTGTTTTAATGCCAGCGCTTAAATTTGTCAATTCCTAATTCAGCATGAGAGATCTAATCTTTTCTTAAAGATTTCAAATAGTTGGTGCACGAATTGCAGGTGCAGCAGTCACAGAAACAAAATTATTTGTCTAGAGGAACAAAGTCAAAAATCATGACAGCATACGAGGAAAAACTGTATCAGGACAGTGGCCGCAATTCGAAGATTATCTAACACAGGGTCAGGGACAGACGGACATTTAACAGAAAAAAAAACAAAAAAAACAACGGTTTCAGTAGGTACCACAAAATTGAATCTACGCCCGCGCGACTCGGTCGCAACAAAAACTTTACTCGTAATCACAAAGATTATGTGCGTGGTTGGGCTGCTATTCGGAAACCGATTGCAACCAAGGCCCCTTCGCAGCAACGTACTGTATAACCTGGTGTAATGAGCACAAGCGCTGGACTTCCGAGCAGTGGCAGAAATATGGTCTGATGAGTCGCCTGATACTCTTTTCCCAAATCCTGTTCAGTTTTATGTTTGGTGAAAACAAAAGGAAGCCCTCAATTCACATTGCCTGTTCCTAACTGCTAAACATGGTGGTGGATCTGATACACAAACACACATTTAAACTGTATGACAGTGAACTGCCCCATGTTTTGATATAGTTTGTTTTCTGTTGTTTTATTGCTGGCATTCATGGAGTCAGGAAGTTCTTTCAATTCCACTGCCAAGCTGTATTGGTGTTCTGTAAAGAGTTACAGCTTCTTACCAAAAGCTACACTGCTGTCTTTTTCTGTTCCTCTGATTGTGTGTGTGTGTGTGTGTGTGTGTGTGTGTGTGTGTGTGTGTGTGTGTGTGTGTGTGTGTGTGTGTGTGTGTGTCTCAGCCTTGTTAGTCCTCTGCTAGCAGGAGCCCCTTTGTCCATGAGGCTGAAAGCTGCCTAAAGCCTCTCCACCTCAGCTGCACATCCTTCTCTCCGCAGCGCATGACTGTCTGGGTCTGCAGCTCAGCACTGAGACTGCAGCACCTGCTAGCACCAACCACCCCTGGTCAAGGCCTCCCTCCCTCTGATGTAGGCAGTGTGGCATAGTTTTAAGGAGCAGGGCTTATAACCCAAAGGTTGCTTGTTTGATTCCCTGCTGGGGCACTGCTGCTGTACCTTTGGGCAAGGTTTGTAATTCAGAACTGTGATGGTAAATATCCTGCTGCATAATTCAACATGTAAAAACTGTAACCTATGTTTGTCGCTCTGGATGATAGTGTCTGCTAAATGACAATAATGTAATATAATGTGAGGTGCCCCTTCAGTTTGTTCTCTGAGGGGAAAAAAGGGTTGCTTTGCAGCTGTGCTAGATGATAGAATCGCACCCTCTTTCCAGCCAGTTCCTTACAGGGATGAGGGTTCAGAGTTCAGAGTCACCACATGTGGAAGTGTCAGGCTGTTCTGTGTGCTTATTGAACTGCCCTTCGGTCAGCTTTTCATGAGAATGGCTTTTTTCCGAGGCCTTCAGTCCTAAGGTTTTAGCCTGTTTGTTCAGGTATAGGCCCTTGGTGTTAGAGGCCTTCCACCCACCTCTACCTCCAGAAGCTTTGAGCTGTACTCTGTGTTGTGTAGTTATATGATTCACACAAAGAGTGCTAGAAATACTGACCTCTTTTTATATACTACATAGAGAAAAGGTATGTGGCCATGCTTTGTGTGAAAAGTGCTTGTTCCATTGGATTGAAGATATAATTTCATTGCCTTGAGGGAATTTGTGTAAGCCTCCACCTTTGGGGTTGTAGCCCACTCCCTGTGGGTTTTTTCATCAAGGGTAACATCTGTGAATGATGAGAGCTGTAGGGATCTGCATCCTTCACAGGTAACAGGTAAAGTAAAGCAAACAAAGGAATTAACCCTAATTTGTGATGCCTCAGCAGGTGAGCTGAGGAACATGGTCAGCAAAAATTGTGTAGAAGGGTTTTTCCTCTGTTTTTACAGTTTAAATTGTTATTGCACTTCACAGTCCTCCTCTGTTGAGTGTCCAGTGACATTTCTGAAAATATTAAACATGTAAAGGAGATACATTTTCATTATTGGTATGTTATTAAATTGTTGAAAAGGTAGAGTAATATCATCCACATTAAATGATGCTAATGCAAACTGTCACTGTTTCTTCTAATGAACTCTCTGGGCAGGTGAGAGAATGTTAGCTTTCAGCTGATAACGCTGTGGTTTAGCACTGCAAGCGGGATCTCTGCTCATGTCGGCTAATCTTAGCTTTCCCTCGTTGTCCCCTGCTCCTGTGATGGAGCTTTTCATCCTCCCAGTACATAAAGGCAGGGGAAATGTATACCTCTGAAGTCAGCTGCCTGAGGAGGTCAGAGCGATCACAACAACCATGTCTGGCTGCAGGCAAGTGCTGGATTGAGGCAATTGGTGGTTGCCCAGAAAAACCCCAATACATATCTTCAAATACATACTTCACAATGAGTAACTGAAAATGCATTGGCCTCTGTGAAACTGTCTGAAAGGACAGGCTTCAGGAACTCATCTCTCAGTGGTTAGGCTTCATCACCCTAACATGTGGGGTAGTATCACAAGGTCCCTATGCTGCAGGGGCTCATTTGGGGGAGAGCATAGAGCCCTGCATCCGGAACCTTCCCCTGGCCCTGCTCACACAGAAGAGCAGCAGTCATGAGCAGTCAGGAGAAGTGTCATCTTGTAACTGTGGAATGCGTGTTGAGTGTGGGGTCCTTCCCTACAGTAAGATCCCATAATTACCCTGCGCCTCATCAACGCTAAAGCTGTATGATGTATGCTCACCATTACCGGTGCAGAAGGTCAAGCCAACCATCCAAGTGTGACATCAAGCGGTTTCCCACAATGCTCTGCTCCGGTGCTATCCTAGCAGCTCCCGGGTGGGCAGCAGATGTTCACACACTTTTATTACATCATAAAAACCGAGTCATTAGAGTAAAAAGGTGGTATAAAGTTTCAAAAGGAACAGTGGAAAGAGGAGAATTCACTTATTTATAAAGAGAGCTATTTTATCTGACCCACGACTTTGTCATCTTAAAGACCGGCTCCAATGAAAATGAAACATTTTGATCTGATATGCTGTTTGGGTAGCTTAGGTGTATCATGTTAAATACATTGTGGGGTTAGTGTTTTCATTATTTTAGGAAAATGTGTAAAAATAGCATTAAGTACCTTTTCCATTCTGAGTGAATTAGGTGAATCAATGATAACGGTTTTTATTCCATGTGACGTTAACCTAATAAAGCAAAAATTCAGCTAGAACGTGACTGCCTTAAGCTATTCAAAATGCAATACTGACACCTGCTGGCAGAAAAGGTTTCTGCTTCTTTCATTCATTTTTTTATAAAATACCACAAAATTCAATTCAAATGGAAATGAATATAAAATAGAAACATGAAACATGAAACTTCCTAACAGTCTCAGACTTCTCTCTGAGTAAATATCACTTGTTCACATTAACAGATATATCTACAAGTTGAACTTCAGACCTTTTTTCTGCTCTAAGGACTGATTGTATGTGCAGTGATGTGAATTGTATCCATTAATACCCTAATTATATGGGTGAGTATCACTCTCTTGCTCAGAGAAATGTGGCTTTTCTTGTGAGCCTCACAACTATCTCTTAACTATTGTGAAAAATGTCAATAAGTATTTGAAAATAAACCCTGAGAAATGTGTTCAGCAGGATATTCCACTCACCTGTGAGTGCCCACACAAACACTCTCCCACATTTTCTCACACAAGCACCCTTTGTGGCTTTTAAATTTGGTGCTCGCAGGACTGAATTCCATTCTAAACTAATGCCAAGCCTCAAAACCAGAGACGCATTGCTGGAGTTGAAATCAAATTTGATACTGAATCCGAAGACAAGAATGATAAATTTGTATGGAACACAGCATTACTACCTCTAACTTCAGATACAGAACTCGACTGTCAATATTTTCCCACTGTTAAGACTTGCTGAGATACACAGGGAAGGCAGTAAGAATCAATAACATCTTTCTGAAATGATATTGAAAACCTGGAAAAACATCTGCCTTCTCTCAAAGCTAAAAGATACAGCCTGTTTTCATATAAATGCCAGCACCTCATTTCTTTCCCCTCTCTACACTACATTATTGGTTCATTTTTTCAGTTGATCTGGTATGAAATCTGTCTCCGATCCTCGTACGCTGTCGAACAGTGATGTCTGGCCGAGGTGAGGGCACTGGAGGGACCGTGTGTGAAGTTACTAGTTCGCTTTCGAGCAGAGAGCTCCGTCTCATCTCTCCTGCATGACAATGAGCTGAAGTGAAAATACAGTTTCATTCTTCAGTGAGAAGAAGGGTGTCTGAGTAGCAAATCCAATAAACTAATCCTTCATTTACTGCTGATCTGCCTTTGCCATTTACGCTTAAATAAGCACAGATTTGAATATTAGTCTCCTATTAATTAAATTAAAAACATGCAATCAAATAAAGAAATGTTTTTGAACTGCAAACACAAACTTGTCTTTAAGGATTTTTTTTTTCTGATGACCCCTCAGGTACAGACCACCAGCATTATCAGAGGATTCCCTTTTAGAGAGGGCTTCAGGGAGAAGGGCCGCTGTTCTGAGAGGTGGCCAGCCTGAGTGACGGACAGGAGGACCTCAGCTGGCCCAGCAGGTTACACTCTGCCTTTACCCTGAATGGGGCTGCACGGTGGAGCAGTCCAGTGGTACAGCACACATGAAGGTGCTGCAGCAGACCACCCTCCTGTCCCGGGACGCCCCGGGGCTCGGGGTTACCCTGGAACACAGGCCTGACCGCGCTGCTCAGAGCCGGACTGAGCACCTCCTTAACGGGGACGGGGAGAAAGAGGCTTGAAAGGTCACCCTAGAAATGAGGAATGAATGGACACATCTGGCTGCATATGGAGATGACGGTTTGGCGGGCCTGGCTGAACACCTCACCGCGCTCAGGTGCAAAGATTTTTTATTTCTGACGTGAGAGAGGCCTGCCTGAGTCGAGAAAGAGTGGAGCCGTGCCGAGTCCAGAGCTGCTGAGCGGAGCTTCTGTTATGCAGTGCATGTTACTCAGTTACTCAGTTACTCAGAAATATCACCCTTTCAGCAATACCCTCTGGCTTGGTGTCCACATGAGATTGATAAGCGTAGCTGTGTTTCTGAGCGTCAGGACACGAACCATACTTTATCTATACTAGTTACACCTGAGTAACTGAAGCCTTTCTTCAGTAACCATACAAATCATGTTACCTCTTCTTGTGCCACAAGCTCAAAGCCTGATAAAGAGGTGAAGGCTGATAGTGAGGAAGGGCCATTCTGCTGGATTTCAGCAGAGGGGTCTGAGACCCCATGGAGCCACCGGCACTCAGAGAGGTTTGCTTCAGCAAGCAGCCCCAGTCTGGACACTTCAGCCTCCATCCTCCATCAGAATCTCTGCCCTGTCACTGGGGATCCACCCGTCCTGACCTCCGTCACTGTCACCGTCACTCAGAGAGGGGAACCAGGCATCCTCAGAGACCTGACCGAGAGCAGTAACTCCATGGGTGGCAGTGTAGCATAGTGGTAGGGTGCTTATGACCAAAAGGTTGCTGGTTTGATTCCCAGAATTGCCTCAATAAATATCCAGCTGTATAAATGGGTAACATATAAATATGTTTCTCTGGTTAAGAGCATCTGCTAAATTACCATAATGTACTGGAATGCAATGTCCTTCACAAGGACCTGCTATGTGGTTACTTCCTAAATGGAATGGCCTGCATGCTGATATAGCCTGCATATTGAGAGAAATAACAGCAGAGAACATCACATTTCATCTGTATTCACTGTGAATGAAGAGAATAACAACAGGTAGAGGCTGTAATTACACACACACACAGAACTGAGCTCATTGCTGGGCTTTAAAGTTATTCACACATGTCTCCTTCACATTGGTGATTCACAGTTCTATCTGTGTAAATAAAGTTGACCCGTGCATTTTGCCAACTATGGGATTTGGAAAAAAAAATACCTGTGGATTTTCCGTCAGGGTTCTATAGGTCTGAGGAGCTTGAGAATTAGAAGAAGAGAGAATGGCCTCATTCATGCCTGCTCAAGGCAAAGGCAGAAAAGTGCTTTGACATTTTCCATACATTCGATGCTTCCATTAAGCATGACTAACACATTGAGCTACCATGAGCCAAGTGTACTTTTTTCAAAAGAGACATGACACTCAATGCAGTTACAAGGACAGGTTTACATTCATGGCAGTTGGTTTTGTTACAGTCGTGATGAAAGGTTATAGCTCGGGTTCTGCTTACTGCTGCCTGCACAGCTGCCGGCAAGCACATCAGTGCTGAAGAGATTTAATTAAAGCCAGAACACACCATGACCACTGCAATATGCGCTTTCTCATCTGCATGGCTTGTGTTGTACAATATCATAACCGAATGATCATTGTCCTCTGAAATACTATATCCTGTCTGCTCTGATGAACCTTGATGGTGTATTCACTCAGGATCATTGAAGCTGTTTAAAGATTTGCATTTGAATACGCTTTGTTTGAAAATTCATCACCCTGACAATGTTCCAGCCCTTTTTTTTTGAATATATTGAATATATTGAAATTCCAGAGTGTGGAGCAGGAGGGATCCACTCCGCCTGAACAGCATACCAATGCACGGTCTAATGCGCGTCTCTCTTTCTGCCGGGATCGTCTCTCCTTGATGAATGAGGAGGAATCACACTGTGCAGGAGTTATGGGTGAAGGATGCAGTGCAGAAAAGGCCAGGGGCTTTTACTCTGTGTTTGTGTGAAAACCTTCTATCATTAACTACACTATATCAGTGAGTTTTTTTTTGGCTCTGCATCTTCTCAGAACTCTGAGCAATATACATAGAGAAAGGTATTTTGAAATATCAGTCACAGAAATCAATAAATACAAAAAATTATACATTATACATTATGCATCAAAGAAGCCATCTTTCTGAAGGTGGTTTAAGGTGTTTGTCCATCATAATCAGTCCCAGCTTTCTGAGGTGCCAATGGAAGGAGTCAGTGTTTAACTCCCTGTGGAGCTCCGATCCTAACCGTGACTCTGCGAAACACACCGGCTTGCGTTGCTTCCCACAGGTGAGGGGAGAGGTTATCTTAGCTCTCCTGCTTGCTGGGAGGCCGTGAATCGCACAGAGCTGGCAACTCAAATAATAATCAAACGGATGATCCTTCAAACAAATTCTCACTCTCTCCAGTGCTCCTGCGAGTCCACTCCCCAGCTGCAGACGCAAAAACACACACACACACATACTCGCACCTGCAGCCAATGAAACGGGGAGCTTGAGTGGTCTAAAACACTCTGCGTCAGAACAGGGCACACGCTCTTGAGGTGGAGTATAAATAGATTAGACTGATAAATAGGCTCTTGAGTGAAACAGCCAGCTCGGCTGCGGCATTAAAGAATGGTGATGAATTCGCGTTGGCTCGTCGGGCCTGTTTTCCCCCGTGGTGGTTATTTTCTGGTGGATTTGTTGCGTGTTGCCTGCCCTAGATTTTCATAATGGTGTAATCAGACTAGACTGCCAGGTGGAAGTATCTTTTCATTAAACATCATTTAATGTAATTTGCGCTGTCATCCTATAACGTTTCGCCCTGAAAGAATATCATGACTATCTCCCTTTCAGCAAAAGCCCATGAGAATGATCTTATCCGTCATCTCCGCTCAATAGGAATTAACCCTTTCGCTGCTGGGGGGTAGTGGAAATAAAGCTGAGAGAGGAAGAGTGAAGTATGCATGTGATTAGAAATGATTAAGGCCTTGAGTTGCATTTTCCCTCGGTGCGTAGAAGGTCTCCTGCTTGCTGTCACAACTGGAGGCTTTGGAAATACCTCCACAGGCCTGGCAGATGGCGTGGGCCGCCCTCCGCTCTTTGAGAGGCTGAAAAATTCTGATCAGCACGGGCTTCACTCAACCAAGGGTCAGCTAAACAAATTAGCTTAATCCCATCAAGTGTAACAATTACTGTCTGCTTGGATTACTCACTGCCTGAGCAGGGACAGGGCTGCCTTGTCTTGAGGGCCAGCAGCATGGCTCTTTCCTTTCGCTTGGTAGGATCCCCCCGCTGGGCCCCTGTGGCCCCCCAGGCCCTGCTCCAATGCCCCCCCCTCTGGGGACCCTACTATGAGGTAGCCCAGACTCATTCTTTTCTCCAATGAAGAGCCTTCATTCCTTTGCTGTGGACAGAGATGGTCCTCACACACATTACATTATCAGCATTTAGCAGAAACTCTTATCCAGAGCTACTTACATAGGTTACAGTTTTTACATGTTATCCACGTATACAGTTGGACATTTACTGAGGCAACTCTGGGTTGAGTACCTTGCCCAAGGGTACAGCAGCAGTGTCCCAGCAGGGATTTGAACCAGCAACCTTTTGGTCATGAGCCTGGCTCCTTACCAGTATGGTACACTGCACACACCCTACTGGACCCCTGGAGAACACAGTGGACACAAAGGATGGTCTGACTGACCTGAGGTCAGTGAACAGGACAGCCGTGGCCAGAAGATCATGCCTCTGAAGGCTGCAGGAGGTACTTATTGCGATCCTGATTTGAGGAAGCTGTGATTACAAAGCATGTCTCCATGGTAAGCTTAGCGACATTAAATGGCATTTCAAGTTCACATTCCAGCCTCTCGTTCTATAAAGAGCATGATGTCACCCACCACCTCAGAGGGTGAGTGGTAGCAGTTTGGATTCAGAGCAGATTATTTGGGTTTAAACTGAACTGAAGCTGGTGGTGAGACTGATACTGAAACAGAAATGACTGAGAACACATTACACTTGATCTACGATTGAGGTCAATATCATTTGCAATTCCTCCTTCCTTTACTGATACAGTATATGATTAAATGATGACTGAGTAAACCTGGATGGTACTGGAGCCAAAACACACAAAGTGCCATTTTTTGCCAAACTTTTTGATTGGTTAGCATTAGGAATAATGAAAACAGTATGCTAGACCTTTGAATGATTCCCATGTGTTTTAACATGAATCTTCAATTCAAACCAGCCTCCAGATCTCCAGATCTTGACGTTCTAGCTTGATCACTTTACAGTAGCTCAGATCACTTTCATGGTGAGCTGTCACCTGTCACCATAATTACTGTGACACACCCTTCCTGTTTGTGCTTCTGGGTAGACTTAGCTATGACCTTTTGAAGGTATTAGCATTCTCTATACATGGGGTTTATTAGTTTTGAATAACGGTAATGACTTGGAACGGAACACTTAGTCCATTTATAATGAATTAGACTGACAGAATCATCATGTGCCAGGATTTGAGAATGAATCACAACAATATACAGTATGGACCCTCTGATAGTCACAAGAACAGGGACACTGTCCAAATGGAAGAATACCAGAATAAAATGAGGGTAATTGGGCTAATGGACCTCTAAACATGTCTGATGTGTACAGAAAAGCCGCCATAAATAATAATCTGATATGAAAATCACAGACTAATAAGACAATGAGGAAAGGAGTGTGAGTAGTGGCCCTTCAAACCCCGCATTAATCTCAGTGATCCCGGCCGGAACCGATAAGTGTCTCAGCTGAAATTCCTCATCTTGTTTTCAGCAGAATGCAGAACAATGTGACCTGGTACCCTGCAAACAGCATCGCCTTTAGCAGGCCACAGATTTACGGGATCCCTCACGGTTACGATGCCGCGCGGGGATTGGCCAGCTGGCTGCTGTGCGTTTAACCCCCCCAAGGGCCAGGCCTGGTCCCTAACAGAGAGTGACATCCCATATAAACGTCAGGCTTTGCTGCAGCCATTAAGTGAGAGGCAAGTGTTTGTCTGGCCGGTGTCCAGTGGAAGGCAGAGCGTTCTCTCAGCACATGGAAACACTGCAGAATCCTCATTCCCACGGACATGCCCCGGAGCAAAGCACAGAGTCTCCCCACGTCATTAACTCAAACACACATGTTGATAAGAGAAAACACCAGATCACCTTCACTTAAGTAATAGGCATTGATTGCAGGTCATAAAAGCTGGGCAGCAATAAGATTTGCCTCCCAATAAACCAATTATCTGAAATGAAGACTTTTTATAAATAAAGACCCCCATTCAATTTGTTTTGTACTGCTAATGATCGATATCGGGTCCTGGTGTTACCCAGGTGAGCACACACAATTCAAGCACGCCTCTGCTGTTTATGTTGGCAGTGCAAGCTTTGTAGCCCGGTTCTGCTTGTAGACCCGTGCATCTCAGCTGCACCTTCTTATCGCAGCATTACCGGCTCTGAAAACAGGGCAGCTGGGAAAGGCTGGAGTGTGAGAAATAATGATCCCTGTTAAAGTGAGCTGTGTTGAATGGAAATTATTCTTTAAATGGTTCATATCGCGTCTGGTGTGAAGCGATGTTGCCCCAGGAGAGAGGTGACTGGTGAAGAGATCAGTGTTTAAAGCGTTCCCAGTAGCTGGAGCAGCGCGTGCGGTTTGAGATGCTTATCACTGATACTAACTGCCATATCAGAGCAAATGTGTTTTACACAATCATACACCATTTCCTGTGCGCTCTACTCTTGTGTTTCATCAACATGAGAGGGCAAGTGACAGTATAATTACAATAATAATTTGGTAACTTTGGCAGAACACCATTTATCCAAATGCCAAGTAACCACCAAACAGTTCATTAACATTTGGTTTGGCAGGAAAACATGCAAACAAAACCAGAGCGCTCCAGACAAACTGCCAATCAACTGGACACAGAACACAAAAAATAGCAGCAGTGAAGATAATGCACTGAGTTAATCCATGGGAGCTTCACAGGTAAAATATATTTAATATATTTGGAGGTAAGATTAAAAGTGCTTATGTTATCATTAAAACACATTGCCTACCTATGAAAATGCACCAATATTACATTATTGGAATGTATTGTGTATACATTGTAATTGCATTACATATTACAGTATTAATGTCCAGTGACAGACTAGCATGTTAGCAGCCAGTAGCAAATTAGCATGCAGTAACAGGTAGGATTAATGTAAAATATAAGTTCAGCCGAATGTTGAGTGGACAGCAGCAGTAACGCAGCAAGTGTTCCATTCCACAGTGCCAACAGGTGCCCCTCCTCAGCAGGGCTATGGCTGGAGTCCAGTGAAACCTAAACTGCCATTTGAATCAGGAGGACCACAGCTAGTGAGCGGAGAGCTTACGGAGAGAGTCATGCCAGAAGCGTTTTGTGTAAAGGCGCCCAACTCCAAAACTGCCAGCTCATTTCACGAGCTGTTCCCAGAACTGAGATGAGCTTGATGGAGGACGGGGGGAGTGCCCCCAGCCTTGGACACTACCAGGGGTCACAGCACCATTCATCACGGCCACATGGCCTCACGGTGGCCGGAGTCCAGCACAGGGAGCAGCCGGGATGGGCAGCAGCCAGAGGAACAGTGTGAGAGAAACGCAGAGGTCATTCCTCTTTCCTGAGGTTAATGAGTCTCTCCATGTTGGCGCTGTTCACGGCCACGGCCCCCGTCTCTGTAATCCTGTTTACCATGCCCTGCTGCGTGTGTGTAGGGCCTGTGGACTGTCTCCTGCTGCTTTTTTTTTTACACCAATCAGCATTCCCCAGACAGCAAGGACTGCAATGCAGTTCACAGGGTCTTGACAGGAAAGTAATTCAACCAATCGCACATAGCGCTTCATGTTTCAGAAAAGTAATTCAGCCAATCACACACAGTATTTCCCATTCATGTGTCAAGATATTGATGACAACAGTGTCTGCACAAACTCAGGTCAGGTGACACATCCAATTAAAACCACTCTAATACCAATGCAGTGCGGCATTGTTGCGCAACACTCCAGGATAGATGTGACAGCCTGTATACCATTCACAGTAGGTTACAATTTTATAATTTTGTCCATTTATACAGCTGGATATTTACAGAGGCTATTGTGGGTTAAGTACCTTGCCCAAGGGTACAACAGCAGTGGGGAATTGGACCAGCCTTTTCATTAAAAGCCCTGTTCCTTACCACTACACCACACTGCTGTCCAAAGACTGCAGTTTACAGCAGTCTACGGCTGCAGTCATGTGTAATTTCCACATCGCTTGTCTGTGCTGATACGGGATTCAAAATAACAGGTGGCACAGGAAGCCAGTTTGCTTTATTTCAGCTTCCATCCCTTTGTCACAGTGAGATGCCCGGTGGTTTACGATGTGACACTGTTTCTGCTGCAAACAGACAGGGGAGCATCCACTGAAGCTGGCCTTGCATTCACATGCTCTGGCGGGTGCATTCTCTCACCGGTAGGCACCGCTCTGGGGGCTGTGTTTGCTCATGAGGGTAATCAGATCTCAGAGTGTCAGTGATGCTTTTTATGAGGAGTGTGCTCTCGTGAAAAAGGAATCATAAAAACAGCTGCAAACACACAGTATTGATTGGCACGTACAGGGGGAAGGGGGTTCTTCCTCGTGTTAGGCCTCCTGGTCCTCAGCTGAATGGAAGAAAGAGCATGAGAATTTCAGGATGAGTGTTTATTGATCCCATTTACACAACATGTGAGATACCCTGTAGAACGCAGTCGCAGGTGTATGTACTGAAACTGAGTTCACCTGTGAAGACAGCTGCTCTCCACTAAAGGAGTGTGACCTTTATTTCGAAACTCTGGCCGCGCTCCGTTCCCACAATGGCGTGACAGTGTGTTCCCTGGGACAGTTTACCGTTTTTAAATTAATACTCGCTTCAGCTTTTCAGATTCTCCATTTCAACGTCATACATATTTCATGCGGTCTATTTCAGAAACAACCAACACTCCCCTTTCCACTCATCTGAGACCCTGCATTGAAAACAGTGTGGATCTGAGTCTCTCTTTCCCACCCAGAGCGGCTGCTAGGTGACCGAATTCATCACAGCGCCTTGTTCATTTAACTGCTTGCCACCAAAAGCTTGCCTGTGACTCAAACTTTCAGATCTGATTTACATGAAACATGCATTCAGACTGAATGTGAAATGGACCATTTGAGTCCAGAGCCTGAAAAGACACAATCAAACAATGTGCACCCTGTCTCTGTATTCCCATTGAAAGCAATATTATGATTATATTTAATTTATATTTAAATATTCTCTAATTATTTAAACAAAGGAAATATTACTTCCTGTTGCTCACTTAAACAAAAATCAACCACTTATAATGTATGTCTCAGATTCTGACTGAAAGGTACTGATTCCTGAATGAACAGCTGGTGTTTCACAGCAGAGCAACAGATATTAGCATGTTAAATCTCCTGTATAAAGTGGTGTCATTTTCTCAGACATCTCTACAACACTGTCTTCACTTAAATTCACAGTTCACTTAAACACCACAAATTTGTAAGTCCTTCCTTGTTGGACCATAAAATGAGGCTCCACTGATGTTGGGAACAATTTGCTACATAAAACCACAATGGAGAAGTTTTTCTCATTTTGTGGAACTGTAAAAAGGAGGTGTTGTAGTTATTTGGCCCCAAGCCTCCAGACACAGCCTCTCTGGGTCTCACTCTCCGAAAACACGGCTCTCTGTGGAAAACTCATCAGCCTTTATATTAACCGAGCCAAGTGAGTGAGTTTCTCCTCTAGTGCTGAAGTGACACTGACTCACATCTCCTGATCTGGAGAACCGATCCAAGTCCTGCCCAAACACCCGTGCGAGAACACAAAGGCCTGTGGATGTGTCACCAGTTTCCAGTATTTACGACAGCTTGTGCAGGGCTCCTCTGTGACTTTGGGAAAAGTCCGGAAAGTCTCTTAATGTCTTTATATCAGTGGCGGCCAAGGCTGCCTCATTAAGCTATTGTATTTCCACAGCCTCAGATGCTGATTATCTGACTGATGTGCTCATTTGGACGGTTGGTCTAAATTGGTTTCTTTTTTAAATAAAGCTAAAAACAAAAAGTGTTTCTCTTTTTTAAGGATAAATAGGTATGTGATATCTTCAGTATCAGAATCTGCAGGGAAAAGTGTTTTATATCATAAATGTTTGAATTTAGTGTAAGTCTCCTCAGGGACAACATTAACAAAAATAATTATCTATGTGAATCACAACTGACCGTAATCTTTCTATTATACATACAGGTGCATTACACTCTCTTCAGATTCTTCTTTTGTCCTCTAAATTACAGCTTAGAATCATTCAAAAAGGCCTGCATTGTCCCTTTCACATAATCTGTTACAGTAAGCAGACATATTATTTTATACAATTGCCTATGCAAGTGCAACAGTACAGCAGGCACAATGATAGTAAAACCAATTGATAAAATGTAAAACATTTCAAGAAATAGTTACAGCTGAAACTGTGGCATGCAACACAAAATAACACAATATATTTTCCTGGTACAATCTATACAGTGCACACTATAAAGTTCTTCCCTTCTACGTAACTTTACTGTTTAAGATGCTAATGGCTTTAGGGAAAACTAAGTCCTGGAACCCTGATGAGGAAGGAGCTGAATGTCCAGGAAAAGGAACATGGTTTTTCGCAGTATCTGTCTTGCGTGTAAAGAAGTTTGTTTGTTAATCCTACAAAACCTCAGCACGTGTCACCCTGAGCAGGTTAAGTTTCCTGAGGAAAAAAAAAACTAACACTGATCTCTTTCTCCAGATGGCATCTGTGTTTTCACTCCAATTTAGCTTGTTACCAGAGGTATTTCAACAATATTTATACACATACTCTACCTCTCCCTTTCAAAATATACAGGATATACTATATATGTGTGTGTTTGTGGCATTATGACTTCATAAATAATACATGTGTTGAGAGTATGTGGGAATTAGGCAGAAAATAGACACTGGGTACACAGTGTTTCCTTGAACTCATCCCAGGGGGACTCGAACCCGCAATCCACCGCTCCAGAGGCTCCAGAGTTGCTCTAGATGTGAGCGCCTGCTAAATGAATGTAATGTAATGCAACAGTGACTCCACCCTAATCCCGCCCCGTGCTCCCTGTCTGTGCCGGTCCATTCCTGCTGTCTGAGGCCACAGGAGCTTCAGCTGCACACAGCCTGTCCCCGTGGTGCTTTCCATTTCCCTCAAAGCAATGATTCATACATGAAGCACACAACGGCATGAGCACTGAGCCACTGACTGCATGTATGCATGTATGACCCCAGCCATTCGGGATACTACACGCACGCTGCTGCCAAAAATACCCACGAGATCTCGTTCACCTCACATCACCCCCTGTGGCATTGCAGAGAAGTGAGCGAGAGGACAGAGGAGGAATATGCATATTTAATGGTGCATATTTGCATAATGTGGGTCATGTCTGTGAATGCTGAAACACCGAGCTCTCTGCACCGAAGCCCAGCAAGGTTATGGCCTCTTTTGCAAACATTCCGCCAGCCTCTTTTTATAAACCCCTGGGTGGACCTAACTGCCGCTTTAAAATGTGCATTTGAATCGCATTTCATTAACAGCAGATATTTCAAAATGAATTCACTTCAGTCATAATTGGAGTCATTGTAATAGAGTCAGGGTCATGTTTGATTTGAGTGGATGTTGAGCGACCCGATCAATCAGCCCCAAGCATGTGGAGCAATATTTCAATTCCCAGAGGCCCTGCAGGAGCTGAATAATAGGGCAAGGCTGGTTCACAGGCAGTTTTTATGAAGTGCTGATCTTGGGGGCGGAGGTTACGGTTATACAGTATATAATATCATTTATTCACAATCACTGTGGGACACTAAACACGCAATTTACACACACCACTACAGTATACTGCACACAGTGAAATTTACCAGAATTCCTAAGGTGTGAACCTTTGCCCAGAAACTGAGATCTGAGTAAAGCGAGTGAGTAAATTCTGATGTATCACATCCTATCACTGTTGCCAAAAACAACTGAAATCTTCTTTCTCATAATGATCAGCAATGCACAACCTATGCATGTCATTCCTCTCCAGAATGAATGCCTTGAGTATGGACTGCCAGCTACCATGCACTGCTGATGTTTTCCCTCTAGAAATTGCACTGTGGGAAATGCAAACTGCCACAGGCATGAGCAGCACAAGGTCTGACAGCCTAGTCCTGCACTGCAAGCTTGTCCAGCGCCCCCTGTGGGCCAGTGATGGTATGGACACGCAGTGGACAGTGTTTGGGGTATGGCCTCTGCCCTGTATCTGCTGCCCCCAGGCAACATGGGCCACGCCACTCACAGATTCACATCAACAGATCTTTCACTCAGTTTTCATCACAGATACCCAACACACATGTGCAGTGATTATCAGATCCCTTAGTAAATCTTCATCACACACACACACACACACACACACACACATACACAAGGATTATTGGATCATTCACTCAGGCTTCATTACACACACCTAACACACACACATGCACACATACACACGCGCAGGGATTATCTAATCATTCACTCAGTCTTCATCACGCACACACACAACACATGCATGCATAAAAGAAATGCATAAAAGAACTGGCAATACTATTTTCATTTTCACCAATCCAATACATGCCTTGTTATCCTCTGGTTTTGCATCCTTGAGAAGCTTAGAAACAGGGATAGGGTTAGGGTGATATGTAAGACCTCCAGTATGGTATAGTCCGATCAGGCATTCCACTGTGATATATTCTGCTTCTGCTTCTACATAAACTGTTCAGGAATCCTCCTCTCCCAGTGGGAGAGCTTTCCTGACAGTGATTACCTCCCCTCCCATCTGGGAGTTCAGTCTCATTCTGCACAGGAGTCGGTCTGTGTGTCACACTGATATCTAACGCTGTTTCAAACACTGGTACAAACTGGCTTTGCCTGCAACCTCTGAGCTGCTGCACAGGAGCTCCCTAAAGGAAGATGTAGGGTAATTGGTGTCTATGAAAGCCCAACAAAACATGTATATTATTCAGAGACCCAGAGATAGATTTCATGAGTACATTATGGAGGAGGCCCCGCTTCTTTAACTCATTCTGCGACTTTGTGCCCCGGCAGAGTGGATGTGTTCTGACCCAGGGCACATACATGGAACATACTGCAGTGTTGAGCTGCTTCCTGGCCAAGTCACAGCCCTTGCTTAATGAATCAAACATGCTAGTATCGAGGCTGCATTTTAAACACCATGGGCTCCACAGAGTCAGAGTTTACTTTTACCTGCAGTTTACTGAAATCCGCACTGCATCAGACAAGTTCTGTAATGTTCTGTGCTGTACTCTTTAATATGTGACTTGCTTTCAATTGACATGATGTAGAAAAGCAGAAAATGCAGGGACATTAACCACCGTGCAGTCAGAGAGGGAAGACAGACCACACAAGCAGTGCAGTGAGATATAAAACACGTGCTAAAATAAGAAAGAAAGAGATGAATGGATCTAACCCATGAATGTCCAGTAAATGCATGGAAGAACACGCAAGTCCTTTCTTCTGTGACACACACACACGCACAAACATACACACATGCACAAACATACACACACACACACACACACACACACACACACACGCGCGCATACACACACACACACACACACACACACCCAAACACAAACACAAACACACATACAAACACACACACACAGAGGAGTTCACTTGTTAACAGATTTGGGTCAGCTCCTCTGACTGTATCAGGAACTCCTGCTCCTACCACCATGAAAGAGTGAGAGGGACAGAGGCGGAGGGAGAGGGTGAAGACGCCTCACAGGTATCAGTCAGGAGCCACACGAAACCAGGTCTCCCTGCCTCTGAGCCTGAGTCAGTGCAGCACCCTCTCCCTCGGCTTGCAGAGCCACACACACCTAACATTGTAAATAAAATGGCCTCAGACGGAGCAGTATGTCTAGAGCCACTCCAATCACCGGTGAAGTCTGAACACGCCCTGCTGAACCTCTCTCTTCTGTTCTCTCCCTCCATAACCTTTCAATACCACCTGTAAATTATACAGCAGCATGCATCCGAAAAAAATAAAATCTAATCAAGAAAGCAAATACTGTGTGACAGAGAGAAGAGGTTAACTTAGTTCAGTGGTCAGTCTGTGCTGAGAAATAAGAGACATGGATCTGTGAAGGATTACAGTGTGGCACTGGTCATGTTCCCTCACATCCTGACCATGAGGGAACCCAGACAGAGAGACGTAGAGAGCTAAAGAGAGAGAGGGAGTGTGAGAGAAGGAGTGACAGAGAGAGGGAGCAAGAGACAGAGAGAGGGAGAGAGGGACAGAGAGGCAGAAAGAGACAGAGGGACAGAGAGGCAGAAAGAGACAGAGAGAGAGACAGAGGGACAGAGAGGCAGAAAGAGACAGAGAGAGAGACAGAGGGAGAGGGAGAGAGAGAGAAGCAGAGAGTTAGACAGAGAGAGAAAGATGGAGAGAGGGAGCCAGAGGCAGAGAGAGAAAGCAGGAGAGAGAGATATTAATGGACAGACAGGGCGCTGAGTCTGAGACAGAGATTAAAGGATGGCCAGGCTAATAGGTCTGACAGCTGAGGTCCTCGGCACAGGGCTGCTCTCTCTGGCCCTCGGCAGGACAGATATTACTCTCCCCTGACACATTACAGGCAGAACCTCTGACCTTGTGATCCTGCCTCACTGGGGGTTGACAGCCCGCTGTACCGCGTATCCACTTTCCCCCTCTCACTCACACCCCCCCACCCCGGCCATGGGCACCCAGCGTGCAGCTCACCGTAATGAGACTCAGGTACCGGCTTCGGGGAGGTGCAGTGCAGGTCCACAGGCGGTATCCGGGAGGTGACGGCACACCGCACACAGACCGCAGGGTCACTTGATTTTCCCAATCCTTCACGAGCAGGTGAGGCGGCAGCAATCTCCCTGGTAAGTGAGCGTGTGTGTCACCCCCAACACCCCCCCCCCCCTTCCCCCACCACCTCCCCTCAGCTTCTCCCAAAGGAAGCCGGAGAGGTAATCCACCTCTTCACAAACCCATTTCATGTTCATTACCCTCACGCCAGACACAGCCCCCGGGAGCTGCCCCCTGACAGGACAGGACACCGCGTCAGAGAGAGGAGCTGCGACACACTGAGGCCTCACTGCTTATACTGAAGCATTACTGCCTTGTTGGGCGGGATTTGGGCAGCATAGTGGTTAAGGAGCAGGACTCGTAACCGAAAGGATGCCGGTTTGATTCCCTGCTGGGGCACTGCTGTTGTACCCCTGGGGAAGGTACTTAACCCAGAATTGCCCCAATAAATATGAAGCTGTATAAATGGGTAAAATGTAAAAAAAATGTAACCTATGTAAGTTGCTCTGGATAAAAGCTTTGGCTAAATGCTGATAATGTAATGTAAACAAAAAATTATATTTGTTGTCGTCACCTTGAAGTTGTATGAAAGCACTATGAGAGACACTGGAACCGGAGTCAAATTCCTTGTATGTGTAAAAGCATGCTTGGCCAATAAAATCTGACACTAATTCTGATTCTTACCCTCAATGAAGCTTTACTGCTCAGATCACTTTGCATTTGCTGTAGTGCAAGACATGAGAAGTCTTTTATGGACACCAAAATGACACCATTTAGCCTAATTTAATATGGCTGGCATCAGTTCTTTTACCCTCCAAACCTTTACACTCACTCTATGAAACCAGGGCATGGAACGTAACTGATATGTGCTCTAGAGCTACACATGTAACTACATATCTTCTGTAGAGCGCTTTTAAGAAAATGGCCTCCGGGTCATTCCTTTGCGCTATATCATACAGGAAATGAATGCAGCGAATGTACTCAGAAGTATTTTTACTAAGGTGAATTGCGCTCATTTTGTGTGCTCAATTTTGCTCAATTACCATGCTCATTTCAAAGCGAACACACTCTGTCAAAGCACTTTCACAAACGCGAGAAAAAGGAAGCGGGCTGTTTTTATAGTTCACACTGTGCCTGCTGTCCATGCCAAAGCTAACAGAAATCCAATTTAGGTTTCCTTATTCAGATAGACAGAGTGTAAATATAGCGTTTCTGCACAGGCTTGAGTGTGTGTGTAATAACTAACGGCATTCCCGCAGACGGAACGGTTTCGCCGTGTCGGTGTGTCAGCCGCGCATCCGTGCTGACGGATTTGTTCGACACGATGTAATAACGGCGAGCGTTACCGCCGTATCTGCGCGCGTCCGCACCGCGCTCTCGGAAGCGCTGACAGAGACGCCGCTTGCACCGGCCGGGCGGAGTGCTGGCTGCCTGGCTGTCTTACATCATTATTGCAGCGTCTGGGAGTCCTGGCGGGAGAAGTCAGATCGCATATCTGGTAAATGAAGCCTTCTCCGGCGGGGGTGATGCTGCCCACGGGCTGTTTTCAGATACGTTTGCGAGTAATTATAACACATCCAACGCAACAACACAATCGCGGCTTTTGCGATCTCCCCTTCATGCCAGACCAAAAAATACCGATCAGGAGAACTGACCGACTCACAGTGTTGAGCACAAAAATAGGTAAAGCAAACAGCATGATCTCAGTGCCTTCTTCTGCAAACCAACACTCAGCCTTAACAAGATTAACCCACGGGGACAAAGTTTTAGACCCACAACTTTTCACAACAAATAGAATTGAGTGCTTCATGAACACTGCCACTACACTTATTTGCCAAGATAAAAGAGATGCAAATAAAGAAAAATATATCCCCAGTACACCTCCCAGAATATGGCAACACAACTGCCAAGAACACTGTATTAGCCTCTACCCCGCTCTCCTACAGCACTGGCACAGCTGACCTCTGACCTCCTGCACCACTGCCAGTGCTAGTCCAGTTCACAGACACAGTGACCTCTGGGTGCACTCAAAACCAGCACCGCTTGTGTCGGACTGATCCAGGCATGTGTTGGGCGGTGTTGGGAATACCTGGGACACAGAGAGCCCAGCCCGGTGGGGGATCAATTCTCCCTGAGTGCAATCTGAGAGCAGGTCACTCTCTGGTCCTGTACAGCGGGTATTTTGAGAGCATGTTTAGGGGTCAGTGGCTCAGCCATGCTCTGTTTTTGAGAAGTGGAGGAAGCCACAGTCTCAGTGCTCTTCCTCCACTTTGTCTGACTGCAGCCTTCAGCCATCATTCAACCCCGGCAGCAATATTACAGTCAGTCATCTTCATTTTCATAAGCTCAGAAATCTGATGACCCTATAACTGAATTTATTCAGCTGCATGTTTACTAAAACAATTCCCAATAAGCACCTGGCTCAAAGTTAAATAGCACCTCACTCTCTGGGCATTAAACATGCACCCTGCAGGTTCTGAGCCCTGCTCCTTATCCACACCCCCACACTGCTTGCCGGGCTCGGAGCTCTGTGGTGAGAGGCGGCACTTCATGTCTCTTGGCTTCATGCTCTCCAAACCTCTGCAGCCCATTAGACATACTCATTTACCCTGGTTTACCCAAGTCCATTAACACCCAATACCTTCCAGCTTTAACGGGCTCACTACATTACAGTAAACTGCGTTTAATGTGACAGGGACTCAGTACAAAGTAATGACTATGTCACTGTAATAAAAAAACAGCTTACTGTATATTACTCTAGGCCAGGGTGCTGGCCTTACTCATAGATAAATAGATACTACTCAAACATTAGCTCTACATTTCCCCTGCTATCTTTCTAGTCCTCTATTCATTCTACATCTATTGCTGTGAATTTACTTTCACGATAAACCCATAAAGTCATGAATTTCATTTTGCTTTCATTGTGAGTCGTGTTAAATTCCTTTATTTTAGCACGTGTAATATATTCATGGCATATTCAAAATGTTCTACACAACAAATTCAACTGATGAAATTGTATTCTGACTCCATTCATGAATGTAAGTAGCCCTGGATGTAAATCCATTCATTAAATAAGGCATTACCACCACAACTGCTCCTTTTACTTCTGCAACTACACCTACTGGAGCTTCGTAATCATCCATAACTGATAACACTATTGGTGCTTCTATCACTGCTACTATGACTACTACTTCTACTACTCCTACAAACAACAAAGTAATACACGGCAGTATTAGAATCACAGTCAGCCTAAGTAAAAATGATGCACATTCAAAGCGCTGCAGTGATCTTAGGGGATAAGGCTTTTCGTGAGAGGCTGTGTACGGTAAGAGGAGCGTTTTGCAGGGGTTCGTAGTGACTTGTCACAAAGGGTTTGAATATTTTACGAAGCTCGTTCTTTAATCAGCGATTCTCAGAAGCGGAGTGCGGTGCAGTCAGATGGGCTTTCTCCTGGAGTCAGGCAACAGGGAACCATTTATCCTGCAACCATGCAGTGCACACATTGCCTGGGGAACTAAATCTAAGCTCCATCTCTTAGCTGTACAACACATGGCCGACACCATCAGGCCACCATCAATCAACTATTTATGAGGACCAACTTTCACCACCGTTCCTTAGTGTAACAAATGGGAGGCCAGAATTAACTGGGATAATATTTAAAATATAAATATCTGTGAATGTGATACGCCCACAGACCCCGGGGTGAGAGAGAACAGCTACGTGTAAAACCGAGCATTAAAAGCATTGCCCTTGTACTTCTCTAGTGCATACAGAGACAGGGCACATTGAAATGTCTCCCTTTTTATCTTTTAGAGATTTATGTTTGAAACAAATGCCACCGTTACGAAATAAATGGAATGGCTATATTGAATTTAGTGCACCAATCCTCCGCTTCAATAATTCACCGCCTGTATTTCAGTGCAGAGAGTGAGGAGGTGACACTTTACATTTGCGAGAGAGAGAGAGAGAGAGAGAGAGAAAAAAAAACTCAATACAGACTTAAAACTACAAAGAGACATGGAGTCGAGCTTTGGGATGACAAGGAGGAATAGCAGGCCGATAATGAGGCTGCACTGGAACTTATTAGGCCAAACTCAGAGTGCTAGGAAGGCAAGCACATGCGGCATCAAAGATATCGGCAGGATCCGGCAGCCAGTCCGCTGCGATGCCATCTCCAAGGTGCACGCTCGTATCAATCCCACTTCCGCCAGTGCCAAAGGCACACTGGGCTTGTTAAAGTTCTGAGAGTCCGAATCTAAATGCAGACCAAGGCGAGCTGCTAGCTTGTATAGAACGTGTTTTTAGAAGTACGATGGCCGGTCTTTAGGCCGGTTCAAGCCCCCTCTTCCGTTCAGCGATGTTTTTGCCAAAACGTCACACAGCTGCATTCTGCTGCCCGCTGCCACCCTCCCAGGGCACGGAGGGGAATCCCGCAGCAGTCACGAGCCCCTGAGTCACTGCGTCACGGTCCTCTGTTCCTCTCCGCTGCCAAGCCTCTTCATTGTAACAGTGTCAGGCAAAACAGCTGCTTCTTTATCATCTGCGCCCATCCCCGAGGACGACTGAGAGGGAGACTCACGCATCATGCTATGGGAATGACTCGGGCCATTAAAAAAAAAGAAAAACTGGGCTGAACAGAAATGTTTTGATGTATCGGTTAGAGAAATGCCCCCTCTGGCAGGCCCGCGGGTCCAACCACAAATCATGTTTTGACGGTGTGGTAAATAAAGGCTTCAAAGATGTTTGCCCAGCTTGCTACATCGTCGTAATGTCAGAGAGTGGAGTGCTCCAGCAGTTAAATTAAATAAATAATATAACATAAAACAAGGTCATCAAAAACCCTCTTGTATCAAAAGAGGAAAGTCATGCACAGATGGCAGTCAGAACTCAGGAACTACAGTTCAAGGAAAGACCAGCAGCGGTACAAACAGACTGGCGTTTCGTTTGCACTTGGATATAATTAGAAAACACACACACACAGACTCATACATAAGAGGTTAACTGCCATTTCCAGATATATAAGGAGTTCTGTGGTGAATGGAAACCATGACACCGAGACAATTATGAAGGACAGGCAAGTGGACTAACAGAAAAAAGGTGATTCATGACTAATAGTGATGCTTTGGCGACACAATTGTTATGTTCAACAGTAGACGAGCTGCGGCGTGGCTCGGAGCAGGGAGCTCAGAGAGATCAGCGTACGTTGCATCTTCAACACAGCAGAATGTAAAAGGGTTTAGAAAAGGAAGCAGTGACAATATATAAATCAGCTCCTTTTGTGTGTCCTGTAATCCTTTTCAGCGCCCGAGGCTGCAGCAGCGGAAACTGGAAGTAATGTCCCCAGACGGTCCACAGACAACAAAGAAAAGCCCCCAACTCCCTATCACGTCGTCTCACTCTCTCTCTCTCTCATTCTCTGGTTCTTTCTCTCTCTCTCTCTCTCTCATTCTCTGGTTCTTTCTCTCTCTCTCGTTTTTTCTCTCTCTCTCTTCTCTGTCTTATGGACACACAAGCATAAAACAATGAAATATATCCATACTGATTACAATGATAATCAAATCCAGAGGAATTGTTTTAATCAAATCTGAAATTATTCATTTTCTATAACAAAAGGCAGCATTTTGTCAATAATCATTTGCATCAGATCAGACAGCAGATTCTTGGTGAATATCTTTTTTATTTATTTTTTTTTTTTTTTTTTTTTTTTTTACGAAGGGGTTTTCCAAACAAATATAAGATGAAGGCATCTCTCATGGTGGCAAACAGGCCTATTCTATGCTAATCTGTCATAATCTCCCACTTCCAGATGCCTTTGTTCACAACACTGTGAAATTAAAATAAAGGCCTCCATAGCAAAGGAAAATGAAGGGGCTCATTTGAATACAATGCAAGGACAGCAGTCTCTACAGCTCTCCGGAAACTGAGCCCTCAGCCACAGTTAACCTTGGGATCTTCAGAGACACCAGCATTGCGAAAACCACGCTGTTCTTTTAATCTTTGACATTAAAGATTAATACGCGCTGTCCTCCTGTTGCAAAAATAACTCTGACTGTTATGATCCTTGCTCAGCATCTTATTTTGCCCAGGGCAGGGAGAGAGCAGAGGTCTGAAATGTCAGTGTGGGAGTGAGAGGTGTGGCTAAAAGCACAGGAATACTCCTCTGAGTGACAGGATAAGACGCTCAAAATAAAAACAGACTTGTCAGGCGCGGCTTTACCCAAACAAAACGCTTCTGCATTCTGAAGGAGGACAGACTGACGCACACCTACAACTGTGGTGGACTCCAGTGATTTAAACAACAGCAAAGCTCTCATAAGAGACGGCACATTTCATTGGATGGATTTTTAGAAGGAACTGAATGCCTCAGGCTCCCCCTGTGAGTTTGTTAGATTATGGGGCGAGGATCTTATGGACATGTTCTCCTTTGGTTATTGAGGTCACCCCCAGCCAGCATAACTCATTACAGGCCATGAGGAGTAGGGTGGCAGTGCACCATAGTGGTTAGGGAGCAGGGCTCGTAACCAGAAGGTTGCGGGTTTGATTCCCCACTGGGGTACTGCTGCTGTACCCTTGGGCATGGCACTTAACCCAGAATTGCCTCAATGAACATCCAGCTATATAAATGGATTACATGTAAAAACTGTAACCTATGCAAGTTGCTCTGGATAAGAGCGTCTGCTAAATGACAATGTAATGGAATAAGAACCCAGAGCGCATGTGCAGCGGCGGCCGAGTCCTCAGCTTCCCAGCGACGGTGGACCAGCACGACCGCGTGCTGCTCAGAGCGTTGGGCTGGCAGGCACAGCTGAGGGCGGCGGGGAATTCGCCTCTTTTGAACAGCGGTCATTAATGAGTGAGACTGATGATGAATATTCTATTTCAGATCCGTGCCAACTCAATCAGAGGAACCGGGCAGGGACAGCGCCATAACCCGCTCTGAGACACAGCAGAACCGGACAGGAACAGCACCATAACCCGCTCTGAGACACAGCAGAACCGGACAGGAACAGCACCATAACCCACTCTTAGACTCAGTGGAACCAGGCAGGGACAGTGCCATAACCCACTCTGAGACAAAGCAGAACCAGGCAGGAACAACACAATAACCTGCTCTGAGACTCCATGAGAGAGACCCAGAGCAGAGGTACATAAATCCATCTGAGATCTGCCCTCTCTATTGATCCATATCAGCTCTGAATGCGCTACACTGGCGTATCACTACATCATAAAAACGGAGAAAAACAAACAATCCTATGATAAATAGAATCTCAGCCTTGACATGCTGTGTGCCCAATATCTCCATACTGTATGCCATCCGGCATCAGCTGTGAGCTGAGTTTCCCTGCGCTGTAGAGTCAGTTCAGGCTGTCTAGCATTGCTGGGGTGTTTCCTCTGCTCGGCTGCCAGATGTCTTGTCTCCATCTGTCACTTGAGGAGGAAGTAAGAGGTGCTTTTGACTTCCCTGTTTGCTCCCCTGAATTCTGAATAATGCCACAATCTGCTCCCAGCCTCTGACAGAGGAGGACAGACACGGCTGGTACGTCCCCGCCCGCGTTTCTCTTAATCATTTCAAACACCTCCTCCTCACCTCCCTGCGCCTCCTCTTCACCTCCCTGTGCCTCTCCTCCTGTCTAACAGGCAGGCAGACAGACTGATACACAGTGTTAGGACTGACATCCAGGGAGGTCAGTGCCATCCAATCAGCTTTCACCCCAGTCCCGAGGGAGCCAATAAAACAGCCAATGATGGCAAACAGGGGAAATGTGAACATCACATAAAGTCACATAAAGTCAAAGATCCATACAGTAACGTTGCTACATGCCAGATGAAAGCTGTGAGACTCATTTTAAAAGGCCTTCTAAAAGAAAATGGCTTGTCCTTATACCTAGTCTTAGAGCAATTACAATTAATCAGAGAGTGGAAGGAAGGGACAAACAGGCCACTCATTCTAGGCACATCAGTAATCAATCTTTGTGAGTTCACTGAAATAATAAAATAAATAAGAATAGGAATACTAACAAGAATAAAAAAAACATATAGTACATATTCATAATGACTTAAAAATTTTATTGAAGAACATTACATTATTGTCATTTAACAGATGCTTTTATCCTGACGGACTTACATAGGTTACAATTTTACATACTATCCATTTATCCATTATCTGTCCATTTACATATTATCCAGCTGGACATTTACTGAGGCAATTTTTGGGTAAGTACCTCGCCCAAGGGTATGCCCACAAGGCCCCAGCAAGGGATCAAATTACCAACCTTTCAGTTACAAGCCCTGCTCCTTACCACTGTGCCACACTACCGCCCAACATCTTATTGTAAATATGCAAGAGAAAAGGTTAGAAGGTGTGTTAGGCAGAATTTCGTGTTTTTAATTAACGTACAGAACCATGAGTGATGTCAGCAGTGTGGCATGTTGGTTCAGAGAAAGGGCTTGTGCAGTTCCATCAGACCTTAGACTCGGAGGCTGTAGCTGTGATTCACAGCTAGGACATTGCCACTGTACTAAATATCTTCAGTAAATATCCAAATATAAGAATGTAAATGTAAGCCAAAGTCCCTGAACAAGAGGTCCCTGAACAAAAGTCAATGTCCCTGAGCATGAAGATCTGATAAGCAGCTAAATCAAAAATAATAACAACTAATGTAACTCAGAAAACAAGAAAGGCTTGCCTGCAGGTTTCACCATGTATTAAATTTGCACCATGTCTCCACACACCAACAATTAAGATTTATTTCTAAACAGAGGTAATGAACAGCGGATCAAACTGAATATGAATCAGATGGCACAACTCCAGACGAGATGGCAGGAACAACTCATTACAGGCACGAAGAGTCTCACTGGAGTGGAACGTAGCACAGCCGGGTCCTGCGAGATCGAATCCGACAGCGCCATGCGTCAGCCGGCCAGCCGGCGGGACCCGGGGAATCAGACGACCTCGGACCGCGGCACAGCTGACCGACGCCTCGTGACGCTCCGGGAGCTCGCTGGGTGTTTGCTTTGGCCGCCGTCTCCGAATGACTCAAGTGTCAATGAGCGCAGGGCTATGTCATGTCTGAACCTCTCCATCTGCTTCCCAGGCCCTCCAGAGAGGGGGCAAACAGGCTGACCACAGCCCTGCCTTCAACAACTCATTCTGTGCTTTGATTCCACCACGCAGGGACCAAATCTTAAATGTGTTTTATATTAATGACCGTCCAAAACAGGAAGCGCTGTTATGAGGGCCATCTGCACAGTGATTGGTCCAGCCCAGCACTGAGGCTGGCCATTCACGGTGCCAGGTGGAGCACCCATCACTCTCAAGGTTGCCAGGAAACAAGACATTAGACCATCTAATTTAATGCCACCTTTCTAAAGATGAGAAACCACCTCACTGGTTTATGTTTCCCAAACTTTTTTTAGTTTAAAACTGGTTTAAGATCAGGGCATAGCTCTGACTTAAAGTAAAGGACACATTAAGAAAAACTGACAAATAAAAGGCACACCACCCTAGACGTGTGATGTTATATTATGGAATTTAACACTTTCTGTAAAAAAAAAAAGCTGTAACAGAAGGAAAGAAAATAGAACCCCCCTATCTTTAAACAAATGTGTTCCCAAAATACACAAAGGACAGGAAGGAAATGGCTTTCTTAAACGATGTTCCAAACACAGTGTCGACAGTGCCGGAGCAGTGGAGTGGATCCGTACTGCCTCTGTCTCCCTGGGCAGGGAAGCAGCCAGCTGTGGTATGAAACATTAATGTCTGTTTCTGCCGTGCCACGATTACACAGTAATTTGGGGCTCATTAATATTCAATTGTGCAAACATTTTTGATGCAGGCAATTTATAAATTTGCTGTCGTTTAACCTTTAAGGCACAAAATGTGTATTTTCATTGTAACGCTTTTGTAACTATGAGCAAATAGTTACAAGGCTCGTAGTGACGCATACAGTATGGGCAAAACTTTAATGGATCCCATTAACAAACAAATGTTTTTCTTTTTTCTGTCACAACTCACTTTAGTGCAGAATATTGAAGAGACGTACCCACACTCTGTTTTCAAGCTCTCAAAAATATGCATTAAGTTGGCAGAAACAGCTACTTATCATTAACGTCTGATTCTGGCAAATAAAAGCCTTTTTAGGTAGTTGTTTGGGGGGTTGCTTGAAATCAGTGTGCAGCTGCTTCTCTTTTTTACGCTACATTTTTCAACAGGAACCTGAGAAATTTATGGAAGTGCACTGATGTTTTCTGTGTTGTTGACCTTTGGAAGCACTTAAATGGAGAAAGCATAAAACAATATTGATGAACTGAAAGACTGATTGCAATCAAAAATAGCTACTGGGTAATAAAACATTTTGGTTCCCATGATATTCTGGAGTGCTCTTCAATGTTTCACAATCATGCAGCATCATGGCTTACAGCGGTGTTCATAATCAAACTCCTTTCAGGCCAGGAGACATAAAAAGTTTTATTATTTTTGAAATATGTACAACCTTTAGTTGGACTGAATTCTTCAGCAATGCCATCATGATCTGTTTTGATGGAGCTCTTCACTAGTCCTAGACAAAATCATTACAGCTTAAAAATCTCACAGAGATCCATGTGCCGCATTTCAGAATCACTGAAGGTCAGTCATGAATTCTTGCTACAAAAATACAGATTTCAATTTTTTTATTAGTTTGAACCATCTACTGCTGAATAAGTAAACAAATTAAAGCTAGCAAAACAAGACAAGTATTAGAACCTACAACAGTGCACATCAACACAGTAATCAACACAAAAACACAAAACATTTCCACAACAGGATACTTGAAATGCCAGAGAAATTCCTTTTCTCACAAATGGTTTTAATTATTGAAGTCCAGCAGCTGCTTTTAGTCAGACACAATATGATGTCATAAAGCCTAAATGCCAGAGAGTAGTAATATTAAAAATAATTGCATGCCACTTTGTACAAAAGTGACAGCTTTTTAAGTGCGCGGCATAATATCAGCTCTATGGCATTTGGATGCTTATATTAATTTCCTTTATTACTGGCTGTAGAGAGACAGATATGAAATTCACAGCTGAGCTATTTTAACAAGCAGCCTGTGGAGTGAGTGCACATGAGGAGGAAAGTAAGTTCTGGGTTGCCAATCTTTGTGAGGCTGACAGTGAGATGTTTTTCCCCGCTGATATCCACCCCTCAATCAGGTGTGCCTGCGAAAGCCCTTCGTCTCCCGGCCGGCGCTGAATGCACATCATGGGTCAGTGGCGCTCTCGAATCTCGGTTCTGTGACATGCAGTGGAAGTACAAATCCATGCGGCCGGCTTTTCACCACTTCCTCTCACCACTGACTGTCAGTGCTGATAATCCTCACCAGCCAGACATCCCCTCTCCGCTCTCCGCGGCCGTGCGGGGATCTCAGACGCGAGCAGGCCCGGGACATCCTACCACCATCTCACCTCTGAATTTCTGAGAGTGAATACATGCGCCGTGATAAAGGTACCCGCACCCTCTACGAACTACTGCGGCTTTTTTGTGCCTCATACAAATTACATCTGACCATAACTTACCTTTAGGGGAGAATATCAAACACCTAACACAAAGCAGGGCAGTGTTTCATTAGACGAGAGCCGAGACAGGTTAATTCAAACTCTGAATTTGTGAGCAGCACATTCAACTGTTCAATCTAATGAATCTAATGAATCTATAAAACAGAGGAAAGCAGAATCTGTGGTGAGATATCCTCAGGTGTGCAGTGCAAAGGGATTCACTGTATTGGACCATGGCAGGGAAACTCTGGCCCTACAATGCTGGACATGAATGGTCATATTCTTCTGAAGGAAATTAAGCAGCAATAATCAGCATCAATCCAAGCTCTTTGCATAACATAATTATTACAGTGCAATGAAAGTATGTCACCATGTGCCGGCATGGAAATGGTGGGGTGACCGTGTACTACGGTACTGAGAATGAATGAAATATCGACAGCCTCCACCATGAGCACATGGTCAGCTGCATTAATTTAATTTTAAAATGGCCAGCAAGTACAGAAGTGACAAAAAAATGGAAGTCGTGTTTAATTGTAAGCAACAGGTTCAAACTTCTGTTAGTGAAATGGAAAATCTGAAAAAAGGAAAAGAAATTGCTTTGTGCTCGTCTCCCAATCATGTCATCAGTTATCAGCGTTGATTTGGCCTAGTAACCAACAAGACATATATTTCATGTTCTTTATGATTTGTGGTAGCTTGCAGAAGGAAACATGGGATTACCTGAAAGTGCTTTGAAGAGAAGATGGATTATGATAGTTTATTTTGGCTTTAAAAGAACCAGCAGTCTGTAATGTCTCTGATCCAAGTTAATATTTAGTCAGCTGGGCAGGAATGGGGTGTGTGTGTGTGTGTGTGTGTGTGTGTGTGTGTGTGTGTGTGTGTCTGTGACATACAGTATCTGCTTTTTTTTTCCAACAGGTCTCAAGGACAATACGCTTCATATCAGTGGCATCATCACCTAAAGCTGCATTGCTTTGCATGGTCATTTGCCCTGTCTCCCAGCAGCACCACTGAATTCTCCCATCCATTGAGAAGTGGGCTCCTCATTTTCATCTTTTGTTTCTGCTTTCTTTTTTGTGTCGAGGGGACGGAGATAACCCTCCTTCTGTGCGGCCTCAGGTCCCATGCACCCCTGTCACAACAATTTACGTGTCACTTCCTGTTCTGTGCAATCTGTCTGCATGCTCCCCGTTCTCACACACAATGCTGCTGTACGTTTATTCAGCCGGTTCCATCACCGTTGTCAAGGAATACCTAAGAGCTACTGCAGGAGCTTTCACATGTCACTCCCATTGTCCAAGGACGCCCCCGGTCGGGTTTAACATCACAGTATCTCTCATCTGATCTCCTCAGCAAGGCCTATTCACTGAAACAGCGACCGAGCCGCACAATGACACACAAAAATGCAGGCAGGAGCAACGCTTGCTCCTGGTCTTGCTATTGAAGGTCAGCTCTGCTTGCCAAAAATAATAACGCTCTCCCTTACAATGATGCCAGAGCATGCCTTTGCACCTTCAAACCACAAAAACCACTGTCCACCACTGAAACAATGGAATTTAGAATGTTGTTTCTGTGGAATACAAATGTGCAATTTGCTTTAGATTTTTTTTTATCATACTTTATTTCTCTTTTTTAATATGCAGATATGTCACAAGAGAGCCCACATATTTTGACATCCCACCCCAATGACAGCAAAGTGTTCCAGTGATTGTAGAATGGCCATCCACACGGGATTATTTTTAGGCATTTATTGAAAAGATCCCCACTTGCCATCTGAAGTGTGAACCAAAACTCAATACAAATTTAGTGAATACAACCAGACAGGATGTATTTGAGCTCTGTGCTCCGTTTCAGTTGCCAAAAATGGGTAGGACTAGACTGGAGTTTCTTGAACTGTTTGACATCATTATCCCAGAGTGCTTTTTATAAATGGTCCATTGTTGGCCAATGCTACATTAATGGACAATGCCTTTTAGATGAATCCCTATATTATTAAATGACAAAATGCTAATTTTAGATCTAATTGCACCACAGTCCATTGAAAAGTACAACTGTGATGCTGCAAGCGGAGGAAGCCAAATTACACAAACACATTAACACCAGTGTCCTTATGTTCTGACAGAAAAGAGGCTGATCCGAAATAATTCAAACAGCTGAAACTACAGCTCAGGGAGTGTCCTTGTTTCTTGTGCTCAGGCTCACACGAAATCTAAATGCCATTATTTAATGTATTAGAAAACCACTTATTGCAGATAAAACGGGCTTTACATTAGCTACATGTGACAACGTGCCCCTGCCTTAACCGTTGTGGCACAATTCCCAGTTGGACATCAACTTGGGATTTGACTACTTGTAACAAAAACACTACGTTCCTGACAACCGGTTAAACACATGTATAGCTGACATGAGTATGGGTGGAATTTTAGGTCAGACAGCTTCAGAAGACGCCAGATTGCACCTCAGGGTATTGAGTATGACAGGGTGAGAACCGCACACATGGAATCGCTTCCTATTAAACATAACAATAAAGGCTGCTGCATTAATTTTCCACATCGCATGCAACGGATAGATCACCCAGTTAGGATAAGCAGTGAAATGCAAACCGACATGACAGGAAAAACTGAAAAAAAAAAAAAAAAAACATGTTTGGAGTGTTAAATTAACAGCGATGGGCAAAAAGGCCACAAACAACAGTAGCTACAGTTGCGTACAGTACTTACGAGGCGCGGTGTAAAAACTTGTCCACAGAGTTGTGAATTTCTAAACGCTTGTGCGAGGTGGTCTTCGCCGTGCAGGTGGCCAATGCCTCGCAATCTTTCTGCGAACACACAATGTTAAGGAATTTTACGTATTATATGTATATTATCCCAGGTAGTTTCTTCGATAATAAATGCATTATTCAATGCTGAATATCGTGCTTGTTTCAAATTGTTCACGTTGTAGGCTAGTTTATATTTTATTCTGAAACAGCTAAAAGCCCATTTCACGGTTATTCAGAACTCCGCTGTCTACGCCTTAAAGCTGCTAAAGAAAGTTAAAGTGAAAATATATTTAAAAAACTAAATTCTCCATTTGAGATCGTCAGTTAAATTCACGTACCCGTTCACCTTAAAATCATGCCTTCAAATGTTTCCCCATCGTTATTAAATGTATAACTGTCATGCATACTTTCCAGTTGTCTTCGTGTCGTCTTTTGTTTAATTCCGTGATGAATTGGTAAAGCGCCCTCGGGTCATTTGGTGGAGTGGAGTAGCCAGGAAGCAACCTGCCACGACGCCTGGCACTTCGCCTCACAGTAATGCAGTACTAGTAATGCAGTACTACACTATGCGAATTACAGACGCCGTTCACGGAGCGCACACACCCTCTCCGGTTTCCTTGTTTTGAGGACCATCTAGCCGGCATACTGGAGCTTGTTCATGGCTACCATACGGCTGTTTAACACATCTTGAGAACCAGGAAGGGGGTCTCACAAGCAGTGCCAACTAGCAACATTATCGCTGAGTCTGCTTATTCCGACCCCATTGCATTCCCACGGAGGGAGGGAGTGGAGCTGGAAGAGCCGCCCCCCCCGGCCTCGCAGCTACGAGCCCCCGACACTCATTTCGCTCTCCAGCGCCACCTGTCGGATCCATTCCGGAACGGCAGTGCCTTTCTCCTTCCGATCCACCAATGTTCACAGCTCGGCCGGAGCCCGTCGTCTTCCCGGCTCCAGATCCACGGGATTTTTAGCTCTCCTAACCGCCCCAGATCGGGACAGGACCGCGATTAAGGTAAAGAAGAAGCTTTCGGGATCAGGAAGAGTGCGGGGTAGGGGGAGAAACGTGGTCCTTTCGCGGTGTTTTAGCGGCCGTCGCTAAAGAGGGGAGCTAAAAACTGACTTCACGCATCAGTTGGTACACCATGCTGATACTGGAGTGCCTCCTACCATAACAAACCTCTTCTACAAAGGCTTTAAACCTCGGCTCTGCGATCTTTACTTTGCTCCCAGATCGCCGCGAATCAGTTGCATCCTCTTATCCATCGGTAAAATAGCCTTCCGTCCGCAAAGGGAGCGAAGCATGGCTAAAAAATGATTTATTTTTGTTCAGCCAGCCCCCCTCGCTGCGAATAGGTGCAATTATGCTTTCCTTTGCAGCTCTTGCTCTCCACCAGTATCCGGAGCTGCTGCTGCTGGCGATCTGGCTAAAATAAAATACCGCTGGGCTTTAATGTCATTTTCTCACAACAGCTCAGCTTCTGTAAACCAGCGCTTTTGGTGGGAGGTAACAACTCCCCTCCCGAGTCTCCGTCTTGAACGGTAACTAGTGGGCTAACTAGCTAACTACTAACAATAGTGAGATATGGGGAGAATTAGCTGTTAGCCAGCGAGCGGTGTCTGGAGCTGATAAGCGTGCAAAAAATAATTAATAATTAACTAATTACTATCATCGATGCAAAATGACGACGGCTGTGCAAATATTTGTGCACGATGTTTGTTTATTTTGACCCACATAATATAGGTTACACATAACGCTTGCTAATTAAGACGTTTAGTCTATCTATAGATAACAGCCATTAGCTACATTTTTGATCATTGGCAAACGTGTGCCGTCACTTGTCCTTCAGAATACCAACAAATTTGTTGGAAATCACTGAGACCTAGCCTAATCTAGGACTTTGTTTTAACGTTAATAATTACGTTTCGGTCTAGTTCCTCTTAGTTACGTTCAGGATTCAAATCATCCAGACAGATACTGTAACTAATGAATAATCCAAGTTTTTGAAACGATTGCTGGACTCATTTACTTGGCCTGTCATTTGCAACACTAACGGTTAGCTAATTTCTCATGGTCAGATTTTGACAGTTTGCATGGAAATTTGCATAGCGAGCTAATTAAGTAGTTAATTTGCCAAATAATGGCTAAGGAAACCAACCATGCAAGTTGGTCGTTGTTGCTGAATATCTCCCCGGCCGGACGGGATTTACCCACAGATTAAGAAGTAATCTGTCATAATTAGATACCACCGGGGTGCACGGTTGCGATGTACAGGACTTAACGGGACTTTTTATTGATGTTATTGTTTTTATCAGGGGGAAAATGTCTAGTGACAGGCAGCGATCAGATGACGAGAGTCCGAGCACCAGCAGCGGCAGCTCGGATGCAGACCAGAGAGACCCGCCGGTAGCCGAACCGGAGGAGCAAGAAGAGAGAAAACAGCCCACAGCAACCCAACAGCAGAAAAAGAATAACAAATTATCCAGCAAAACGACAGCCAAACTGTCTACCAGCGCTAAAAGGTATCACTTTATTTACCCCGTCTGTCTGATCTTGCTGTCTTCTCCTAAAGGGTATCACTTTATATACCCCGTCTGTCTGATCTTTATGTCTTCTGCCTGTGTGATTCTTGTACTGCCAAATCAACCGGTCTGTCTACAGACACAACCCATAAACGGTTTCGTGTTATAGTTTTAATCGTTGTCATTTTGACTCCTTTTGCAGTTGGCCCTTGTTCATGTATTTAGTATTCTAATGTATATTTAGCCCTTGACTATAAAGATTTAACTCCTGTCATATTCTACACCGGTGTTGCCTTAATGTCGTTGACTGAGTGGTTTTTAAAGCACGCTTTATCTAAGCTTTTCTGCGTGGTGGGTAGCATGCAGAGAACAAAGTTTTTTTTTGTTGCGTACTTACCGCATAGTTTTCTTTGGTAAAAATAACAGGTGTGTATATGGGTACAGGGATTTTCAGCTGAGAAGTGTATTTGAATTTTTAAATATATTCCTATTCAAATGTCTCTGATAGGTTGTTGAAAATACTTACTGTACGTTTTTGCAAGCCACTGCTGTGTAGGTTAACGTGAGTATAATTTAGAGAAAAGAAAAAAAAAAAAACTTAACAGAATGTATGTCCTCCTGTATTGTATCTTGACTTGTAACCTGGATGTTGACGCTAATGAGGCAAAGAGCAGTCAGAATACAGCTGCGTTTCTCTTCAATTCCCTCCACTGACACAGCAGAGCTTCCCACAGAGACACCTCTACATAAAGCTGATCGAATGTGTCTCCAGCAAAGCAGACATGAGTGGGCAGCAGATATGATCTAATAGATCTATTTAAACGCGGGCAGAAAACCCCTCCTCCCTGCTTTGCTGTGTGCTGTATGTGCCGTAGTAACAGCATTGAATCTCTCCTTTAAAGCCCTTGTCAAATATCCCTCACCAGCCCCCCCCGCCGCCTCATTTGCATATAAGCTTTAAAAGAAAATCTTTTGTGGTAAAAGTGAGTGGAACCGGTAGATTAGCGGCGGGATGGGACCCCGGGAGGGGGGGCTCTGTGGTGGTGCGGACAGCGGGCTGGTAAGGTGGAGGCACGGGGAGAAAGGAGCGCTGCAAAGTTTTCCTGCTCTGGGATTCGGGGTAAGCCTGTGAGAACAAAGAGGAAGCAGCCATGTTAGCTGTAGAGAAGGGGAAAGCCAGGCTGGTGTTTAAACACTGCACTGGTAGAGGGCAGTGTAATTCCCCCGCCAGCCTCAGGTCCTCACAGACTGTCCTCGTTTTCCTGCAGAATTCAGAAGGAGCTAGCCGAAATCACCCTGGATCCCCCTCCCAACTGCAGGTACGTGAAGCGTCTGTTATCCCCCCACCCCCCGTATTTGCTGCTTGACTGATTTGACTGCCAAATTTGTGCTGAGATCAAACGGGCTGTTGCAACTCCTGTGTTTTTCATACATGCGAGCATGGTGTTCTTATTCCTCACGATGTTGCTGGAGTGTTTTCCCTGGGCGGCTTCAGATGTTTGCAGAAGAGTCAGAATTTTTGTTAATGTGAAAAATACGGCCTTTTATTTCCTGCTTTTGATCATTTGATCAAAACCTTTGATCTGCCTTCAGGAAGCAGAGATGTTGTAGGAAAGGCGCTCTGAGAATCTGAATGGCGTATAGCTGGAAAAATTTCACACAGATTGTTTTGCAGCTAAGTGATGGATCAAAACTGATTGGCTAAAATTTGAATAGCTAATGTGAATGGGCATTGTGTTTAATTGTTTCTTGGTGGCTGGTGTTCACTGTGGATCGTGGTGTTTGCCTGTGTAGTCTGCATATTGACAATTTGATTTTTAATTTGCCACCGTTTTCTCTGTAATTTAATTTATTCCCTGGAAATGAGTTTTGCAATTTGTTTATGTTGATGAATCTAACAGGTTCATATGTTGTGGATTTGAAGCTGAATGTGGCCTTTTTCTCCTGTATGTTCACTAGTCTTTCATCTCATTAAACTGTCAGACCTTCCAGTATCATCTAACACCCCTCCATATAACATACACCATGTTCTGTAGAGATTCCAATGTCATACGGAGGCTTCTAGAAGTGTGAGCTATTAAACATGCTTGCCTTCTGTTTTGACGTTAACAGGATGTGAGGGGGGTTAGTGTGTCATATGGTCTTCTGTCAGAGCTCACAGTGCTGTAGTGCAGGACAGTAGCATGCATCATGCTTTCACTGATACGCCTGTGAAAGCACAGTTCTGTGAGATTGTTTTCCCCCCAGCAGGCCGGTATTGCCACGTATTTTAGTACAGTCATTTACGGTTTATGAAACTGCAGCATATGGTCTTTGTTTGGTTTCCATGACCCTGGGGCTTCTGGATGGGGGGGTGGGAGGTGGGGTCCTGCATTCTTAGTCCTCCGTTCTGAGGGTCCCATTAATTATGTGCCGTTAAACAAACCCTCGGAGGGCAGCGAGCTCAAGGGGAGCCCCTGTTCTAACAGAGCGCTCCTGTTAGCGTGACCGAGAGCGAGGAGCTGTTTCAGGCGAGCGCCTACCCTTCCAAAGGTGCTCTGAGCTCTGTGCAAGACCGACAACAGAACACCCAGCGACAGCTCGCAACGTGTGTGTGATGTGCGATGGTCATGGAAATGTTTCATGGAAATCATCCCGGGGGATGTCAAGAATGTGGCAGAGCTGTCATTTTGACTCCTCTTTTGAATCGAAATGCATGTAAAAGAAAAAAAAAAAAATTGCCCCAAGCCCTGTCGCGGCGTTCAGCTTTCTAAGTGCTGCTCAGTGCTGTTGTACACGTTAACCTTCTCTGTGTAAAGGTCCTGACTGAATCGCAGAGCGGGCACTGTGTTCTCAGCCTGTGCTCTGGCCGTTCATGTTAATCTGCGTGAAGCAGAATGAGCTGGTGTGCGACCGGCTGCTTTGGATCGGAGTCCCAGCATGAGCTCTCTGAGTTGCGGGGTCAAGTGCGCTGTTTTTAGCGTAGTGGTAAGGAACAGGGCTCGTAACAGGAAGGTTGCTGGTTCAATTCCCCGCTTGGGCACTGCTGCTGTACCCTTGGGCAGGGTACTTAACCTAAAATTGCTTCAGCAAATATCCAGCTGTATAAGTGGATGATATGTAAAAATTGTAACCTATGGAAGTCACTCTAGATAACAGCGTCTGCTAAAATGACAATAATGTAATGTAATGCAATGCAATGCAATGTAATGACAGTGCAGATGTCTGATTGCATGTAGTAGTCTGATCCACCTTGCTGTGGCCTGTATAGAATAACAGGTTAATCCAGACTTTCTCTGAGCACGTGTTTGCTCCAGGCTGCGGGGTGAGTGTTCCCCCAGGGTGCTGTGTACCTGGAGGAGGCCGGCTAATTGGGCGAGATGAGACCGATTTGATGGTGATGAGCAGTACAGCAGGGTGAGGGCCAGATTACAGGATTAATGAAACCGTGACTCTAATTGGTGTTGATTAATGCCCCTCTTATGATTTAAGAGCAGAGTTTGGGCTTTTGAGAGTGAGCGGTGTTCGGATGGAGTGCCATCTTCTTCACACTTCACATCGGCTGTGTGTCCTGTCACTGAAGGGGAAGGGTTCGGCTCCTGCCCTGGGTTTGTCCCTGTGTACTCGGCTCTGTGTAGCTCTTACAGAAGGGCATAGATGACCCGTGATTCACTGCACACTGCACATGTTTTATGTCTCAGGTTACATTGCAGTGCATGGGGACTGTATTAGGTCTTTGCACCTCAGAGTCGGCGTAAAAAGCAGTGTGGTTTATTTGACATTTTCTTGGAAAAATGCATTACTCTTGTGGCCAGCCTCAATTTAAAATTGTGTCTGTGTGTGTGTGTGTGTGTGTGCACGCTTGCATGTGTATTTGCGATGCAATCTAAATAGCAATAACTACCAGCCACTCGAATTGTTTTACGGCGAAATCTCTCCTCATGATCTATGAGCAGCTGCCATATAAATATGCTGCGATTTTATCAAGCACCAAATGTCCTGCGTTTGACACGATGCTTAATGACCCAGAGCAGCCAATACCACGGATGGCGGAGTAAAATCCACTTAAGCGAATGTTTGCTATTCCTTGTAGGAATGACACAATTACCTTCTTAATGAATTTCATCCTGCACTGTGTGCGCCGGGCTGGGCTTTATGTCCTTGTGTGTGTTTAGCAGATGCAAATGGCCCATTAATGCCGATCTGCTTCACGGGGAAAAATATTTTAATGATCAGATCAGTTTACTTGTGCAATAACTGCTGTCACTTCACAAATTGAAATATATTACTCATAATCAAAGGTCACCATATAAATTGTCGTTTACGTACCAATTTCCATGGCAGATCTGTCAAAATGGCAAAGAAAAAAACAGACAAAAAAGAAAAGAGGCATAAATGTTCTTGGCACGGTACAAAGGTTTGATGTCAGCTATGCACAAGAGCAAACTCCTTTAAAACGTGACAGTTTTAGTTGCTTTCCATAAATTGTATTACTACATCTACCCGCTTCCTGTTGTGGAATGCGGAGCTAGAGTTTGCGTAGTGATAACGGAGGGTCTCCGGCTGCAAAAAACAAGCTGAATCGGTATTATTATTATTATACGGTATTATACCGTATAATAAACGGTATTATCAGGTTTTCTTCCCTATGAGTTGCTGTCTGGCAAGTGTGAATTCAGCAGTTTACGACTTGGTTATTATGGGTTGTCAAGATTGCAGTGTTGTTGATGATGAAAGTACACAGATTGTAAATTGGGCTAAGTGGTGTTTCAGAGTAAAGACTTAGATTACTCAGAGATTACTCATTCAGAGACCAGCATTACAGCACAGCTGTACGAAAAATGAAGATGTTTGCTCTGTAATCTGTGAATGTGCAAACGCATGCACATGCTTGGGCCACATGCAGGCTCTACCTGTAATATTTGCTGCTGTGTCCTGCATTGTGCTGTAATACAGTTGAATCCCTGCATTTCTGTAATTGCTGTGCCCTGTGCTTTGTATTGATTTACTGGGTTGATTCTGCATCATGCCCTTTAATTGCTTGTTATTTATTCTGGAGCAGCGGCTGAAGTGAACTCGTTTCATTAGCAGGCTTTTAGGAAGATGTCTTCTTTCATTCTGAGAAGGCTTTCCCACTTGTGTGTTTCTGCAGATGGATGTTGTATTATATTTTGAGTAAATTATGCCAGTTGTTATTGGGGGAAGCTGACAACACAGGTCTCAGATCTAGGCCTCTAGCTTCCTGTTTTTTGTGGAGAACATTGGTACACAAATTCTGGTAAGTGCAGTCCAATATTTACCTTTTCAATAAAGGCCTAAGTAGTGTGTGAGGTAATTATGCTAATACCTATCCGGGCGTTCATGCAGAGAGCGAGTGTTATACCTCCCAACTATAATGCAATAATGTATCATTAAGTTATGATTTAGGCCCATGTGCATACGTGAATCAGAGCCAGTGTCAGACAGCCTGTTCGGCCCTGAGTCAGCTGGTGTCATGCCAGGCTTTCTGATGGATTTTGGGTAAAGCAGCACGTACCCATGTGAGCTGCCCTGTGGCGGCCCCCCCGTTGCCCGCCGGTGTCCTCTTTAAGAGCGGCGTGGCTCTGCCTTCATTCAGCGGCTCTGTGTTTAGCTTTTTCGGTTTTGGCTGCCAGGCGCCATTTATCAGGGAGACGACAGCCGCGGTCTTCATCTGGGGCTGGCTGCCGTCCAGCTGTCAGATTCATGGCAAGGTGTGTAGCTTCATAAAACAAGCGGCAGCCTCTCGCACCCACGACACTCTGCGTCTCGCTCTCGGTTTTTCTCAGCGGGAAAAGACCCGGGCGCCAGGAAGGTATTGATCTGAAATCAGACGAGATCTCTAAATACTCTCGGAGGAATATAGGATTGTTTGTTGTTGTTGTTATTGTTGTTAGTAAAATATGTTTCTTTGTTTCATGTTTCTTCCACCAGGAGCGATTAATTAAGCATTTTTGGCAACCTGTATGAGGGAGGCCTGGTTATTTGTCTAATTAATTAATTTGCTCATTAATTAAGCCTGGGATGTCCCAGTTGCGGGGGATCATGTCCCAGATAAAGGTTTGACCTTTGAGGAAGTCTCCTGCAATCTGTCTGCCTGTGTGCACGATTCCAGCAGGCTGCCAGGCAGAAAGGCCACCATCACGTTATTTCCCAAGGGCCCGGGAGCCAATAAGAGTACTTCAGTCCTTATTAATGACCTCACAAGGGATATGTCAATGCCCAGGACATGATAGCTAATTTACTGTGATTATTTTCCCATATTTCAGTAACTGAATTTATTTTCTTATACTTTTATAGCTGTTGAAAGGCTGTAGAGGAACAGTATTCTTCTTACTCTGGGCTGTGTTCAGAAGCGTTGGCTCTGATGCACTGCTGTGTCTTCTGATCTGAAAAAGTTGCAACCGTATTCTTATAAGAAGTCTCTTTAGGAATGCTGTAGTCATCTTTCTGGAAACACTCATCCCTTTATAAATACTGTACTCATCCTTCTAGAAATACTGAACTCCTTTGGAAATAGTGATCCCTCTAGAAATACTCAATCTCTCAGTATAAAATGCTCAGAAATACTCAAGCTCAGTATATTTATAAATGCACCTCCCTCTAGAAATACTCAGTGCTTTTTAGAAACGCTTAGTCCATGTAGAAGGACTCAGTTTTAGGGCTGCCAAGTGGCTCAGACAGTTAAAGTGCACGTTTCAAGTGCAGACTGAGAATTTGCCACCAGTGACCAGGATGCCACTTTGGCAGAACAAACTGGCTTCTTTCCACACAGGAAGGGGGTGGGTAGGTCAGGCCGGATCTTCTCCTTGCTATGCTTTGGGCACCCTGGTACACGCATGGTTAATTACGATAGAAGGTGCACCTGGTAAACTATGGGTCTTGCAGTGTGGGTCTTGCAGCGCAGGGTAGGTGTGTATGTTTATCGGAGGATTGCACACGTCTTGTCATGAGTTCAGCGGTTGTCGTTGTAGTGGTGACAAGCTTAAATTTGTGGTTCATGACCACAAAAGTTGGGTGGAAAAGCAGGAAATGCAAAAGAGGAAAAAAAAAAAAAGAAATGCTCGGTCCTTCAAGAAATTCCACATCCCTATAGAAATACTCTAGAAGGACTCTTTTCTTTCTGGAGTATTCTCTTCCTTCTTTTCCATTCAGTCCTTTTCAGGTGAGAGTGAGATAAGACGGTGCAGCATGATCAGAGGTTGAGTCTTTCTCCGCCTGTTGGAGGAGAGACTGATCCAGCAGCGTTTGATCCAGCGCTTTGATTGGAAGATTTCCTCACCTGCGCATGCAGCGTTTCTGACATCACACACGAACCCGGCAGTGAGCCGCAGGCCTCTGGTACTGCTGCTTACAGCTCAAACAGATCTAATTCCCAGTGTGCGCCCAGAAAAGGCCTCTTATGACACCAGCCACTCATTACTGGTGACTGTGCTTTTTATACAGCCAAGCCTTGGTGTCAGCAATAAGAACAAATGAAGGCAAAGATCAAATATTAATGTATTTATGTTGAATTAAAGTTCTAGGATGCATCATGCAACAGAGAACTGTGTTTGGATTAAACTGGTACATCTGAGTCATTTGTAATGCTGAACACCACACCCAGCAGTGTATAGGATTGCTGTCAGTTCTGTGGCAGTATCTCTGAGGGGGTATTCAGTGATCACTGGGGTGCTTTGTCATTGCATTAACGCATTTAAAGGAGTATTACATTTTTTTCTTTTCTTAAACGTGTTAATTGGTTATTTCAGCAGCTGAAATATCGCATCCAAATGCCTGTATTCGTTACTCACTTGACTTTGTTAATTCCTCCATCGTGTGAAGCTCAAGACAGATGTGACCCCTAGCGACGGCGTGGCGGTTTGGTCCAGTCGGCGGATGAACCCACCAAGTTGACACACACTGTGGCAGTGATAACCCGTCATTAGCACAGTGCCATCACAGAGGAAAAGGGGGTGGGGGGTCTCTCTCGAGTCTGCCCTCGTCTTTGTCTCGCCAAACAGTCAGCCCTCGGGTGACATTCGGCCGGTCTGCGCTCGCATGATGAAAGCGGTACACGTCGTCTGCGTAATGCGGAGTCTCGTTAAATACGCGCCTGGCCTTGTTTGACACCCGTTTTCACGACTGTTTACAGAACACGCAGCGTCAGTTGGCTCATTTGCTGTGATCACAGCTCCGTCTGCTGAACCAGTGTGGGTGTTCGTTTTTTTTTTTTTCCCCTGTTTTTCATTTTCAAAAGCCTCTGGGGGCGATGTGGGTCTCAGAGAATTGTGTTTCCTCTCAGCTGAATTTCCCTTATCCCTCTCCGCTGCTTTCAATGAGACCTAAACTTGTTAGCCTATTAGTTCTGGGTTATAGCCCTCGTGGCGTTTCGCACTGTACTGCTGCTACTTCCCTGGCTCGGATATTGCTCTCAATTTGTCTTTCCCATACTGATGCACTTCATTCTACACATTTAAATTTATTTCCTCTCCATTAGTAACCAGGGGCTTATCCTCAATTTTCATACGCACTTAATGTAAACATAATTATTTGAGTTGTATTGACACTTTGCAATATGCGTACCTACCACTGTTCATTCACTCTCAATTCAGCGTAGTATTAAGTCACCATATAAAGAAAAGGGGAAAAAAAGGCCCATCTCATTTATTTTTGGGTCGTGCAGCTCACCCATAGACTTCCATGATTTCATCACAGGTTATTTATTGGCAGCCTCTCCATGGTGCTGTGTTCAGAGGCTGTGCGCACTTGTTACGGTGTGTCGGATTTAATTGTCAGGAGCTCACCTGGGACCCTGACTCATTGTTCTCATAGAGTCTCACGTTACTCACACCAGCTACATCAGAAGATAGCGCAGGGTCAGGTGAGATCGTGTGGCTGGCAGGAGGCAGTCCAGCTGCCAGTCTTACCCAGAGAAAGTCCGAACTTCAGGCAGCTCAGACTGGTGAACAAAAATCACAGCTCGTCTTTCTGCACTAAACCAAAGATGGTCTCCCTGCGATCAGAGCTAGTTAATCCACAGCCTGTCCTCCCACCCGTCCTGTCCCCTGCTGCTGCCTCACGTAAGAACATTAGTGATTAATCTTGTGATTTGGCCAATTAATCAGCTAAACTTTGAGTTCTCAGCTGACTTTTTTAATGAAGTTGATTGTGTTTGATATAAAATTAAATGCTGTTACGCTATTATGCTGTCGTGCTGTGATTGTGGATTTGCTCCGTTGAACATCACTTATGGTGTACGCCCGCTGTAACCGCCACTCTCAGGAGTATGTAATTGGAACAGCCTCTGCTTTGGATGCTGAACAAGCTCAGTACCAGCCTGCCCCACTGACCTTAAATGTCCTGAAGGGCCATGCTGTTAACATTTTGCTCTCCACATATTGCTCATATTTTATGCATGGCGTGTGATTGGTTATTGTCCTGGCGGTCACACATACCTGAGGGCTAGGGTGGGCTATCATAAGTGAGCAACACCCCAGTGCGGAACTATGGGTATTTATGATGTCATAGGCCAAAAAGAAATAGAGAAGCCTTCCCGGACTGAGAAGCTGGCTAAGTTTCATGTAGTATGTGTCTGTCTTCTGGGCAGCGTAGCTGAGTCAGGTACCATTATCACTTGATTCAGCGGGGCTATGCAAGTCCAGTTGGAAATCCAAGCTGGCTACACACACAGAGCTCTATCCATCTCTGATGTAGCTAGCTAGCTGTATCATACGCAAGGTAAATACTCAGTGGTTAGAGTATATAGCTTAAGTTGTGTTTTTTAATATGAAGATTTATCTTTTGAAGATAACTAACTAGTTGACTAGCTGGTTTATAAGCAGGCTAACTACTGTAGCGTCATGTTTCTGTTGTGCTGTCTGGCTAGAAGTTAATATGCTGACATTATTAACAATCTGCTAAGGAGACATGACTGCTGAAAAAATGTCAGCATAAGGATAAGTAATTGACAGGAGTTTCTGTTAGTGTAGAGTTAAATACACTGATATACCAATGCACCTTATATATAAAACAAAGATCCACTTATACTTGACTTAGAGTGTGCCAAATTGAGGTTGTTTTGGTACCCTGTGGGTGGAGAAAGTCCATATTAACAGCATGCTTCTGCCTTCTGCACTTGCTTTTCTAACAGCCCTGGTTTTCTGCTCATCTTTTCATGGAGTCTGTCTGCAGCCTGCGCTTATCTCTGTGGACAGAAGTGCTTTCATCCTGTCAAGCTGGTCCGTTGAAAGATACAGCCGTTATTCTATAGCGTGTCTGTTTAACAGACAGTAACGAGCAGGTTTACGTTGTGAAAGAGTGATCATGTTACATAAATATAGATTCCGGTGAAGCACCAAAATAGATTCCTGTGAAGCAACAACAGAAAGTAAAACGAGTGTTCTCAGATAAGGGTTTGCCACTTTCGCCCCCGTTCAACCTAGGCTAAGGTTTTTTTCTTTTTTTTTTTTTTTTTTTTTTTTTTTTTAACTAAACCGAAGCAAAAACCCTTTTATATCCCCCTCACCACCTTTTTTGTGTTGTATTTTAAGCTGGTGTTCACTGCTGTGTAAATACTTTGGGGAGGGGAGGGGTGAGTGGGGCGTATGAATGCATTCATGTGTGAAGGAAGTGTCAATTTCGAAAAGCTCTTTAACAGAAGAGCACTGTGCGAGGGTTGAGCTAGTCAATGCTCACTTGGTTTTGCATTGCTCAATAACAGGGATTTTGCACTCTTTCTTCCAAGTTGGTTTCAAAATAGACAGAATCTCTGTTAAATGGTCTGGGAGTGGGAGTGTTGTGCTGGCCTGGGTGTGTTGTTAACCTGGTTTGTCACTGTTGCACTTGGGTGGATACGCTTGTTCTCTTGCGCTGGAATTTGCTCGGGTTAAGGGGGTCTCCTAAATGCATATAATCTAGTGTAATGTAATGTCATGTAAATTCCTTCTATGTCTGAACTGTATTCCTTCACAGAGGAAACATGGTACTGTAGTGCAGTGTAATGACAGTCATACAACCGCACAAATGGTGTTAAGAGCTGAGAGCCCTCTTCAGTTTGGTTAATCGCTGACACAAGATGGGGAAAATGTGCTGTTTGTAGATGAGCGCTTTAAAAATTAATGGGAGCTGAATGTCACTTTGTCTGCTGGGTGTGAGGTCGTGTCTGTGGTCAGCCTGCTGTCGGTCGCAGCTCACACGCACAGGTGTGTACGGCTCATGTTTGCCCCATTCAGCACAAACACGGACATAAACAGCGCGGATGGGCTCTGAGACGCCGCCCCGAAATAGAGCCAGCAGGGGCAGAAATAGCACCGGCGTGGCCCGAAATAGAACCGGCCTGGCCACTTACTGCATCTGTGGGCTGCCTCGTACCCGAGGCCAGCTGGTACTGAGCGGCGAGCCCTCGTCAGGAATAACACAGCCTTCCTTTCAGCTCAGCAGCACAGGAACACAGCAGCGGAGGTAACGCTAATGAAATAACAGCCTCTGACGAATTCAGTGCTCATAAAGGCAGATCCCAACTGCAGAACCGTGACCCCAGTCTTTTCTCTGCATTTATGCACCCGTTTGGGGAATTCGGCTTTGTAAGTGTGCAGGCCAGCAGGTAAAAGATGTTTAAAACAGGCCCAAGCACGCGTTCCCTGCAGGTCAAAAATACTGAATAATCACTGTGCAAATAAGTTAAAAGGAAAATGGTTAGAAAAGCTGAGTTTGTAACCTTGAGGCATTCAGTCAAATCATGTTTTAGTCTAATGATGTAGACACTCATGCACAAGTAGCAGCAGTTTTCATTAAATGTGTTCTGTTTGATGGCTGGTTGCGTGTTGTACGGTAAACATTCTTATTACAGTTCGTAGTCCTCTAAAGCTCTCCTAAATATCAGTACTGCTGTCTGTAAGCAGTGTTCCCACATTGGGTTTAGAAAGCTCTGCTGTGCTTTAGCCAGTAACCACACAGAGTGTGTTTCTCTAGGTGTGTTTTGTGCTTTGTCTCAGTAAGGTGAGCAGTTGTAAAGGTTAACGCTGTGGTGTGCATCTCTTACAGTGGGTCTGCAGTTTGGCTTGTCCAGGTCAGTAGAGCAGGAAAGCCAGTCAGTGCTTTCATGCTCAGCCAGGCAGAGCCCCCTCACAGAACCACAGGGCTGCACAGAGGGAATCATCTTTATGTGTACCCTGTAAATTATGCAGTACAAGAGCCAGGGAGTGCAGGGCCACCTCTCTCACAGGGACAGAGCTGTCACACGAAACAGCACCTGATCTTTAAATACATGTGTATTACACTGTGAGACCGCAATATTGCACACCTGCAAAAACATGCAGAACTGTCCTAAACCTGGCTCTCCTTTACTATTTTCTCTTGAAGAGAATGAATTGCATCATTTCCAACAGAACAAATGAGAATAAAATGAACATTGCGCCTCGCAGGCTTGATAAAATTGTAACGCTCTCTGGCCCGCGTTGCGGGAGCTACAGACATGAGCTGACAGCTTGTGTTGTGGTTAAGCTATGTGATATTGATGGCCTGGTGACATAATTAGTGAAATGTTGCGCAGCACTAGTCAAGGAGTCTTTAACATTAAATGAAGTTACATTTTTTTCTGCTAATCTGTTGCCCCCCCCCCATGATTACACTTGTCTGGCCGTAGACTGAGGAGAAGTGTCTGTGGAATGGCATTATGAATGGTAAAAACGACTGTGTTCAGGCACACCTCATTAACGCTGCTCCGCAAGGCCTGTTCTGATGTTGATGGAGGAGCGCTCTCCAGCTGCTGCATGAGGCTCTCTCGGAGCAGACAGTGAGACAGCACCCGGGTACAGCGCCAGATGACTGGGCACACGGAGCGTGATCTGTGATTAAGAGGCATGAGTGTGACACACTTTTAAAGGAACGCGCCAGTGACCGCAGCCGCTGCCAGCTTCACAGGACTGACAGGGCAGACTGGTGACCTCATACCCTCAGATACGCGGTGAGGTGCTCTTCCATATTCACACACCCATGCACACACAGACGCATACACGCACACGCACGCACGCCCGCACACACACACACAGAAGAGCGCATATGCACACATACAAAGACACACTCTCAGACACACACACTTACACATACATACACACACACAGTGTGTTTTGTATGTGGTGTGTGTATGTGGTTGTGCTGCCACAACAAAGCTTGCGTTTTGATGTGTGTTTTGATGTGTATTTTGATGTGGCCCTTGTTAAAGGTCACAGAGGGGCAACATCGAACGCGCTTTATCTCTCTCTCTCTCTTGGCAGCCAAACGGACGCCTTTTCTTTACGCCTCAAGAAGTGTCATTTTCCCTCATGCAGCAGATTGATCTAGTGGCTTATAGCACCAAGGGCAGGTGGATATATTATGCTGCTGGTTACAGAAAGATGAAGAGCTTCTATTTCTGACGAGTAACCAGATGGGATCTTTTGAAGGTGTGGGGCCATTAAAACTCCCTGCTGGAGTAGGAGCCCCACCATTGTACCGGCCCTGAATTTATGAGGTGCAGCCCAGGGGACAGGGGAAGCGAGGCTGTTTAGATACTGCACCGCGCGGCATAAATCAGCCTTTAGGAGGCGGTGTGCTGTGTTTTACTCCGGAGCCTGTTATTTCGGGCTCGTTGCAGGGGCCCACCGTGGACCTCGCTGTTAAAATCCATGAGATCTGATTCACGAGCTGGTGCCGCGCCAGTTTCCCGATGCACCGCGGCCAAGTCTAAAAACATCCATTCAGGAGCGGTTTCTCCTGACATCCACCCCACCTTTTTCTCACAGACTGTCCCGCGGCTCGGGGTTTTTTCCGTTACTTTTGTTTTTCCCCCCTCCCGGGGGAGCCGTCGGGCGGAGCGTCCCCGGAGCTCCCGCTGTCTGGACCCGGGCCCGTTTCGCCGGCTGTGGAAGCTCTCTGCGGTAAACCAGGCTGCCACATTACTGTGGGGCTGATCTGAGATGCCACTGCATATTACAGCCTGTGCTCATTACATGTGCTCATTACATTACATTACATTACATTACTGGCATTTAGCAGACGCTCTTATCCAGAGTGACTTATATTGGCTACAGTGTTTTTTTACAATGCTATCCATTAATACAGCTGGATATTTTACTGAGGCAATTGTGGGTTAAGGACCTTGCCCAAGCGTTCAGCAGCAGTGCCCCAGTGGGGAATCGAACCGGCAACCTTTCGGTTATGACTCCTGCTTCTTAACCGCTGTTACACTGCCGCCTGCTGCATCCCAGGCAGCCCCTGATCCCTGCGCTGAGAGCACAGGCTCTGCCTCTGGGACTGTGTTTGTGCTCTAAATCACTTCATTTTCAGTGGGGCTTCGTCTGTGCCCCCAGGTGTGTTCATTCTGAAGAACGCCGAAATGCTGACCTTGTTCTGTTGTTATGTATGTCATGTTCACAGTCTAGCTCGTCTCTGTCAGGGAGCAGGGATCGGGAACGGGAACAGCCTGGGTCAGAACCAGGTGGTCGATCAGATCAGGCAACCTAGGCAGGAGCGGCAGGCAGAGACGAGGTGCAGAGTCGGGCAGGAGTCAAAACAGATTAAGCAGCACAAAAAACAAGCGGGTGTGCAACAGAGGAAAAACGCTGGAACGAACTAGCAACGAGACAGGGACAAGCAGGGTTTAAATAGGGCAGGGCTGATGAGGCGATGGGGTGCAGGTGAGCAGGCAGGCAAGTGGAGGCGATCTGGAAATCAGGTGGGCGGGGACAGGGCGGAGAGCGGGGCAGGGTTGGAACACATGGGAAAACAAAAGCACATGGACCACATTACAGACAGAGGGAACACAAAAACAACAGCTAGGGGGCTGAAGTGCTGACAGTCTCACCGTTAACCGCTGCATTGCTGGGTAAATCGCAGCAGAGGTGCGCGGTAGAGAGCCATCACAGCTTGTGTGAAAGCATTCTGTATTGGCAGAAGTAGTAACAAGGAGTTTGACAAACTCCTGATGCTTCAGTTCTCTTAGTGGCCAGAGAGGCTGGTATCACCGAGTTGTGCTGGCAGATGTGCCTGCTAGCAGATGTGGTTCTTTTCTGTTGGGTTTTTTTTTTTTTTTTTTCAGAATATGCTGTTAATTTGTGCCCTACAAAATGATGCAATTTTTAGCCAGAAATGCAAAAAAAGTCCTCATTTTGTGTGGAATGCAAGCAGAAAACAAGCTGTTTTATTCAGAGCCGTGTCTCATGTTCGTGATATAGGCCAATTTGATTAATGCTGTGTTTGGTTTTCTCCAAGCCATTCAATCTCTTGTGCTGTGTGATATAATTGCTAATGATAAAGCTGGAAAGTTCTGTAGGATATATTGATTTGTAAGATGCAGCCTTCCTCATGAAATATTCATCTTTATGAGATGGAAACTAATGCCTCCATAAGAAAATGGGTGCTGATGAAGTCTTTATCAGAAGGAGATGAAAACTACTGGGAGCCACTAAAGCTGAGAGCACAGAATGCTGAATTTACCTGTCATATCAACCATTAGCAGTTTGCTGTGAGTTTGCTGTGATTATTGTCCCAACCCCTTGTACTCAGGTATGGTGGAAGTGTACTTGGGCCATACATGTTGAGGTGTGTCAGCTACTTATGAGCTACAATACTATTCTTGAGGGAAACTACAAGCTGCCATTCAATTTCTGTCAGGTCAGAACAGTTCCACTGGAATCTGATTCAGTGTCGCGTTTCACTAGCCAGGCTTATGAAAAGGGCTGCCAACAGGGGTGAAATATGATCATTCAGCAGTAGTATAATAGCAACTGTTATTATGTTTAGCACAGCCTGTTTCCTATAGGATCACAGTTAGAGCCAGTCTTAGGCAGGCAGAAGTGGGAGGGCTTACTGAGTGCTGGCGTGATTGCATTTACATGTAATACCCAGAGCAGTCTAGAGCAGAAGTTACAGTTTTTACATGTTATCCGTTTATAAGGCTGGATACTTACTGGGTTAAGTACCTTTTCCCGAGGGTACAGCACTGCCCCAGCGGGGAATTGAACCAGCAATGTTGGAGTTACAAGCCCTGCTCTTTCCACTACACCACACTGCCGCCCATGATCCAGCACCAGAGAGCAGTCGTGATAAACAACGCAGGCGGGATAGGTGGAAGGCACAGCCTTGCAATTTAGAGACAGGTCAGGAGTGTCAACCTCTAATCATGCAAAGCAAACATGCTGCTGTGGGTGGATCCATACCAGCACAGAATTTATGACCAGTCCTCTCAGTGTACGCCGTCAGAGGCACATGCATGCGTGTGTGTGTGTGTACACACCTTTCCCAGATCTCCTTTAGCAAACTTCCTCCACCTTTAGCAGTTTTCCTGTGGTGTAAATGTGAAATCTGAAGAGTGCAGGACATTGTCAGTTTGCATATGTGTAGTTATTTTGGGTTTTTTTTCATATCTGTGTTTTATTTCAGAAGCCCTGGTGTTTGTTTGATATTCACACATTCTCAGGTGACAGATCAACCTTGTTTCCCTGCAGCGTGTGTGGATTATAACATCTCTGGGACTTGTGACGAGAGAGAAAATAAATGTTAATGTTAAATTAATCACACCCTCATTTATTATTGTGAAATATAATCACTTTTCTGAGGCAATATTAAAGTTGTAATAAAAGTCAGCGTAGAGCTCTGTAGTAGTGCATGCCAGCCAGCAGCCAGTTGTTTTCCTAATGAGAGAATTGCAGAAGGGTTTATGAGTAGCTGGTGTAAATGTAAGAACCCTGTTGAGCCCTGTTATTCTGTTTAAGTGTGAGGAACAAAGGCTTGTAGATGGAGGAGATCATTACTGCAGACACTATGCTCTTTAAGAAACATTATGCTCCGGCTTTTATACACCTCTGATTGTGTATTCATCTGACAGATTGTGAAAGCTGAATGCTCAGTCCTGCGGGATTGAATTACTGTCTTACTGAGATAAAAAAAGATCTGTTTCTATACTAATATTGTCAATCGAATATGACAGTGGAGTAGCGTTTCTCAAGCGTGACGCACGCATTTAGATCCAACCGCATTTTAAACGTTAATATTTTCTGGCTGTGTAAAAACATGCAGATGTTTGTGAGAATGCAGTACCAACATAATTTCCATCAGTTTGATAAATTCAGAGTATGTTTATAATGGTAATAAGCAAACATTTCTTCTCCCTTCTGAACGGAGGATTCTGTTGCGTGCAGTGGCTTTAGGCAGAAGCAGACGCAGTTAAAGAAGGCTTTTGTAAATGCCTTTGCATCTTTTCTCTGTTTGCAATGCTATCCTAATTCACAGCATTCCGCTGGGCATGGCGCTAGCGTTTTTTTTTTTTTTTTGGGTAAGCAGAGAGGTTTTACTTAACAAATTTGCATAGTACATCATGTTACTTTGCATCATGCATCATTTGCATAGATGCTCTTGGAAATTTGTAGCAGTTTTCTTAAAGTAACCAAAGCCATTTGTATATTAGTTTATCTGTCTGATTTGGTGTCACTGAGTTTGCCATGACCAGTCCCTGTGTTACATTACATTAGTGTCATTTAGCAGATGCTATTATCCAGAGTGACTTACATTTGTTGCAATTTTTATATGTTATCCGTTTATACCACTGGATATTTACAGGGACAATTCTGGGTTAAGTACCTTGTCCAAGGGTACAGCGGTGTCCCAGTGGGGAATTGAACCAGCAACCTTTTGGTTACAAGCCCTGGTCCTTACCACTATGCTACACTGCCACTACGCACCCGTATTGTGTGTGTTTGGCTTCTGCTTCTGCGCAGTCGAGCTGTTTTTCTGCTCACTCCCGGGCCTTTATTCTTGTGGTGAGCCGCCAATGTAACGCATCAGTGCGGATGTCATTACTGTCACTATAGTCACAAATACAATATGGTGTGGATTATGTTTCAGGTGAATTGTGTGCGTGAACTCAGCTTTTACTGCTAAAGATTAAGCAGCTAATCTTTATTATTTGGCGTTTACCAAATACATTTTGCGGGCTTATTTCATCCCTGGTAGATTGTTAAAAGACTGCTACAGATTTCCTCTGGAAAAGGAAGCTGCCTGCTCACATGTTTGCTTTCCTGTCCCTGATCCTGCGGCGTTGGCCAGGGTATGCAGTCCTAGTCAATGATGGCAGTTTATGGATGACCCGACCCCGGACAGCTGAACCTGTTCATGGGAAATGGATTGTTTATTTCCAGACTGTAGTTCATATGGATAAAAAAAGCAACTATACTTTAAAGTAAAGCACCCTCGATCCTGATTGCTGCCACAGACCCTACAGTAATTAAGCCATTGTGTTACGTCTGTATGAAGTGTTTCCAAGGGAGGCTGTGCTTTATGGAAGCATGTTTGATGCAGAAGTGACATTGTTCTTCTGGAAACTCTTTTCATTGCACTAGTTATGGCAATAAATCGAGCAGGATTTGAAAATGTAAGAGTTAAGATTATAGTTGTTCTTATTATGTAAATGTAATTATAGAGGTGATCGTGGCTATGCTTCAGTTGTCAGGAGAGCTGTCAGGGCTGTATTCTGTCTCTTTATAATAGCTTTCTCTGACGGAGGGAGAGGGGTCCCCAAATCAGCTCCTCTCCTGACAGTCTCTGGAGCTCTGGAGCGGAAAGCCATTCAGTGTCCGGTTTCAGCTTGTATTACATCACTGATAGCAGCGTAATGATGGATAACACACTGAGTCCAGGTTCTGTGCTGTTACGCTGATAAATGTCACATGCTTAGTGGAACGTGCATCTGTATGAAGTTCCTGCTGCTTCTCCTCCCACAGACTGCTGGGAAAAGACAGCAGATCTACCCAGGAGCGGCAGATACCGCCTTATGCTTAAAATCACCAGGGTTGGTGTTGCTGTTTTTTCTGAAGTAAACCATGATGATAATTATCATTCACAAATTTACAAAATAACAAAGCTATATTACATTAAATTCATTTACATTACATTCACAATAAAATAAAATAATAATTCCACAAATTTCCACTTTAATGGGAAGATGACCTGTCTTTGATTTAAGTAAAAAAAAAAAAAAGAGAGACTTTACCTTAAAGGTGTTAAAGCCAAATTGCAAAGCAGGAGGGTTGGATTTCTTCATAAGTGTTCTCTGGGGTCTGGAGTCTGGGCTTTGGAGGGGATTGCGTAATTTAGCAGCTTTTACTCACTGCCGAGAATGTAACAAAGTCAGGTCTTTCCCATTCATATGCTACTTGTCACTTTCAGTCATGCAGTTTTTCAGTTTGAGAGAGTGCTCCAGGAAAGGCATGCGGCTAAGCTGGATTGCTCTAATTGTGCTTTATTTGTCTGACTGTGGATGTCCAGAGGCCTCTCTCAGGAGAACAGAAAAAATTGCAATGCAAAATCATGTCATTACTGCAAGAAACAGTGTGTTTGAACAGAAATGAAAAGATGATTATGTGGTTACTGCTCAGCTCTCATCTGTACAAACGTTCTGTGTGGTTTATTTGGTCTGAGACTGTGGAAGTCAGCGTTAGAATTAATGCTGTATTAACTTTTTAAAGTGCTTTCCTCTGTAAATTCCAAGCCTGCATAGGAATTTAAACACGGGGGTTTAATGTTAGGAGTTTTCCCTCGGCCGTTAAATGACAGTAAATCCTTGAGTGCTTGTTAAACAGCGTTCTGCAGAGAGCAGGAAGTGTTCACACGGCAAACGCGTTTAAGATGATTATAGCATACTAACCAAGGAAGCCATGGGTTACACAATATTGGCCAGGGACACAGCAACAGACAGCAAGCCCATAGGTTTTGTGGTTTTACTCAGTCACCCATTTTAGAAAGCATAACCTCTAGAGTCTAGACAGTCAGCTCTAAGAAGCTATGTGTCCTATTCACATAAGGCAATGACACTTCTGGAATTATTACACATGAAAACATGCAAGGATGGCAGGGTGGTGTAGTGGTAAGGAGCAGGGCTCATAACCAAAAGGTTGTCAGTTTGAATCCCCACTGGAGCACTGCTGTTATACCAGGGTAATCCAGTAACCCAGCTGTATAAATGGCTAACATGTATGCATTGTAACCTCTGTAAGTCTCTCTGGATAAGAGTGTCTGCTAAGCAACTAAATGTACCAAAATAAAATCAATAACTAAGCAATGGTGAACACCAGGGAATGAATTAGATTGGATAACAGTGGTGACAGCTTCATAGGACTGAACAGTGGCAGTCTGTGTGTCTGATCTGTCATCACACCACAGCTCTATGCGTGATGCATTAGACCACAATGAATTGATGCTGCACACCAACTTATCAAGTTTAAAGAGCTCTTGTCTCTGGTTATTAATGAAAAGTGAAGCAAGTCTATATTTCTCTTCAGATGAGTTTCAAGGACTCTCTGTAAGACGCAGGCCCATATTCATCAAAAGAATGGATTTTCTGTTGGGGAAATAAACACGCCGTTATGAGGTTTGATTTCTGCTTCAGCCCATTCTGCGAAAGCCGCGGCTGTTGCTCGCTTGTTGTGCTGCGTGTACCGTGCAGCGCTGTTCAGGGAAGCGGCTCTGGGGGCTAGTTTTAGCATCAGCTCTGCAGGATGCCTGTGAATGACTGGAAGTGTCCCTGTTGTTTCTAACGTCACATCGAAAAAATAATGTCTGCGCCTCACCCTCTCAGTATACTGAAAGGTTGTGCATATTGGTTTTAAGACAGGTCAGGTTTGTGTCAGCAAGCACCACAGTGCCACAGTTTTATTTCATAACTCAGAAATGTGAGACGGCTTTAGGTGGCGGCTCTCAGGTGTCAGTATATGGCTCGGTGCCTTGTCCAGGCACTAGCAGGGTCCGTCAGGAGAGCATGTAGCTCTGGGTAGCTCTCGCTAGCAAGCACTGCGACAGTTGACAGAAAAATGTCAGTAAAACATGTTTTTTTTCCCCCCACAGATGTGCAGTGTCGTGTTTCATACTGAAAAACCATGAATGAAATAAGCAGAGTACGGCCTGCTTGATTCATGGCTGGGTGAAGAGGTTGTGTTTGAAAGGACTGTGATGCATAAAAGCTCTGTGTTCATGGCAGCTATCGCATCAACGCTGCATTAGAGGCTTTTGAATAGCGACACTTCTGAAAGGCGAACAGGTGTGACAGCTTTAACACCTCAATGGTGTCCTCAGTGCCAGGAGCTGTAATCTCCAGCTTTCTCCCAGGATTCCCTGTTCATGCTGGGGAATGTAGTGTCACAATGTGAAGTTCATCTGCCCCCCAATAAATAGATGCTGCAAATGCACTTTCCTGTGTTCATACATATTTACTGAAGATGCCGAGGTCCTTTCAGTCCTGTGCGGGAAGTGCACCAAGCTGTAGGAGCTCCGCTTCAGCCCTCTCACTGACGCTCGGCTTTAATCTCGATTACTGAGTTCTGGACACGCCGGACGAGTGTCTGTTCACTGCAACAGCGGCAGCATTCTCCTGTGTGTTTGTCAGGTCCGTGGCTCTCCCGTACAGACACGGGGCAGTCTGTTCGCCGGGAGCCCACACCGTTCACCTCGAAGCTGGTGAATGGGATTTTTTTCTGTTTCGGTAAAGTGGCTGGAGTTGATTCCTCTGTGTTTCTGCGGTAACAATGCCCGCGAACCCGCCGAGGTGTGATTCTGTGGGCGTAGACATTTCTGAGACCTTTCAGAGGAACTGACTGAACTGAGCATCGCATTCAGCTGTGCTCTGTGTTCTGTGAAGAGAGAGAGAAAAAGCAAACGCTGCGCTGAAGGCTGGTGGATTTCAAGGTTAGCTGGCAATGCTGGTACACATCTGTAGGACAATGCTTTCTCCCTCAAAAATGCTGTTCTTAACAGAGAAATACGTGCGTAAGGGCTGGAGACTAAACTGCCTTTCTTGTTTTGTCTCTCTTGTCTGTCTGTCTGTCTGCAGCGCGGGACCCAAAGGAGACAACATATATGAATGGAGGTCCACCATCCTGGGTCCTCCTGGCTCAGTCTATGAGGGTGGAGTCTTCTTTCTGGACATCACCTTCTCCTCAGACTACCCCTTCAAACCACCAAAGGTAGGTGTCGTCTCTCCCCCGGGTTAAACCTGAACGTTTCCCTCCAGACGGAGAGGTCTGCCCTTTCACAGAGAAAGGACAAACTAAATGATTAAGTCTGGGAGGGGCTGAGAAGGGCACAGAGGACCTCGGATGTAATAGAATTAAGCCCTCAAAACTAACACCGGGAGACAAACGAGGTGCGGCCTGCTACGGACCTTTCACTGCCGTCCCAGGTGGGGGCTGAGCACATATATCTGCCTGCGCTTCTTCTGTTTATCTGTCTCATCTAATGAGACTCTGTCTGATGAGAGTTTTACCTACTGGGGAATACTCCTTCCTGCAAAAACCAATTAACTGAATGCACGTCCAATGATCTTAATGATGCCAGTGTGTATTTATCGCTTTGACATTAAGCGGCAGTCTCGGGCACACTGTTCCTGTTTAATTAGAGGCTGAGTGTCCCCCTCTGTCTGGGGGAATATTTCAAGCCTCTGAGCTGGTCTTTTTTTCCCTCTCCTGTTATATAAACTGTAGTATCATCTTTAAATCACCTACCAGTGTTATACAAACCAGTCAAGGTAAAGACTGCTTTTATAATAAATGGCACTCCAAGGTTAATCCTGTAATTAATGATTGGGGATTTACTGTTTATGAATGTGAGGAATGTTGGAAATGTTTATGAAAGGCATTACATAAATACAGCCCCCTGCACTCAACGCATTAATAAATACGATTCCCATATGATAAATTTGCATTCATCCTTTATGGAGCTTTATTGGGTTCCGTTGGATAATCAGCAGGTAGTAAACCTAGCAGAGCTGCTTCATGTAGGAGTGCGGAGTCTCGGCCTAAGTGGCGATGTAATCAGATTGTAATATTCGTTTACCAGCATGATAAAATATGCTGTACAACAACCTGTGTGTGGGACAGTTTAATCAGCAGCAAACGCATGATTGGCGTCGGTGTTCTCCGAAGCTCTGGCTGGCTTTGATGAGCAGACACGGAGGCAGCAGTGTAGCATAGTGGAAGGGCACAGGGCTCGTAACCGAGAGGTCGCTGGTTCGATTCCCGGCAGGGGCACTGCTGTTGTACCCTTGCCCAAGGTACTTAACCCACATTTGCCCCTGTGAATATACAGCTGTATAAATGGATAAAACTGTAAGCCATCTGCGAAATGTCAATAATGTAATGTAATGAAGGACTCTGTCTCTGAGTGAGACGGGCGTGTTTCTCTGCCCTTGTAGTGCCCGGGCGTGCCCTCTAGGTGGCACTGTCCCGCTGCAGCGTCCCCTCTCGGCGGCATCGGCCCGCCATTGTGCCAGCGCCAGTGCAGAGAGGGCAGCCTTGCCCCTCAGTCCTGCTGGCAGGCTGTGCTCAGCCACATCTCCCACTGATCCTGTTTTCCCAATAATAAAGGCATTGTTCGGCGTGGCGCGGGGCTATTTTGGTCGCCGGTTTTTGCAGTCATGTGACGGTCAAGGTTGTGACTTCTGTGCAGCCTGGGAGAGACAGAGGCGCTGCAGTTAGCATGTGAGTTACCCTCTTTTATTGAGCCCAGCGGCCAGCACAGGGTCTCACTGAACTTTGGCTCCTGTTTGCTGCCTTCAGAAGCCCAGCAGATCAGTGGCCAGTATCTCACTCATTGTAGGAGCTGTTATCATGGGACACAATGTACCCTTACATCCCAGGATAAGAAATGTTTAGAAGTTGAGACTAGCTGGCTCACGACTACAATTACAAACAACTTGTTCATCGTGGCCTCGTACTGGCTCTGCTGTTCAGTGATAAACGAAAGAAGGAATAAAAAACCCATAAAGGCATGTTTTTAAATCTGCGTACAAGTGTTGGGGGGGGGCGAGCGACTTACATACGACACAGTTTTTAGATGTTCGTTTATACAGCTGGATATTCACTGAGGAAATTCTGGTTTAAGTACCTTGCCCAAGGGTACAGCAGTAGTGCCCCAGTGTGGAATCAAACTAGCAACCTCTCCTTACAGTTACACCACATGCTTATACAGTGTTTATATGAATAATCAAATAGCTGTGGTGTGGTGAAGCCGGGCTGCGTTGGACACTGCACTGCAGTGAGGTTCCCCTCTCTCGGGCTGACCGGCTGCCGTAGCGATTTCTCTCACGACGAGCGCGTTTAGCTGATGGCGCTAACCTCTCTGCGTGCATGCATGCCCCTCTCATAGGTGACGTTCCGCACCAGGATCTACCACTGCAACATCAACAGCCAGGGTGTGATCTGCCTGGACATCCTGAAGGATAACTGGAGCCCCGCCCTCACCATCTCCAAGGTGCTGCTGTCCATCTGCTCCCTGCTCACAGACTGCAACCCAGGTGAGCTGAGGGGCGGAGTCCACGAGCCACGCCTGGCCCTGACCTATGACCCCTGTCTGTGGAGAAAAATACCAATAGCTCTATTACAAACATTAGACACACAGATAACACGTTGGTTTATAATTCCTGCCTTAGGGTACATGCAGATGTAAGCATGCTATAAGATGGCCTTAAAGGCATGCAGAATCTTATTTTGAAGATCTTTAAGGTGTGCAGCATCTTAGAAGGTATTTAAGGTGTGCAGCATCTCATTCAGAAGAGTTTTAAGGTGTGCAGCAGCTTATTTGAGGGTCTGTGTAGTTACTGCACGCTCTAAGTGTTCTCTCTGTCGGCAGCGGATCCCTTGGTTGGAAGCATAGCGACTCAGTACCTGACCAACAGAGCGGAACACGACAGGATAGCCCGACAGTGGACCAAGAGATACGCCACATAAACCGCGGGTCCGTCCCTTACCCCCCACCACCCCCACCCCCCCACCTGCTGCCGTGTAAAGATCCCCGAGGCAACTTTACAACGTGAAACAAATCTTTATAGCCTTTACAACTCGGACTTCTGTGTACATGTTATACTGATTCTACTCTGTGCTTTTACCCTGGAAGACTGCGAGACATCCCTGCAGGTGAAGGCCACCAGAGTAGAGTTTTGTAGCTGTAGATTTAGTTATGTATAAATGCCTACTTGCAAGTCTTGCTTCTTTGGGATATAAAAATGTATTTTGTGATGTAATAAGGAAATTGTTCCTAAAGTCAACCAAATATTATGGTGCATTTTAGCCTAATCCATTATCTGTATGAAGTTTAAAAAAAAAGAACCTAGCTGTAGATTATTAGGAATTCTGTCATTTATATGAAACTCAGATCCATTTCCAGTTATGTGGTACATGCTGTTGTGAACTCTGTTTTACCTTTGTCGGTTTGTAATGAAGAGATTTCATTGAAGCTTTTGTAGCCCAGCGAAGGTGTGTCACCACTGTAACATCCCCAAACACAATAAACTCCTCCCCCAGGGCCAGGTGTGCTGTGTAAACTCATGGATGACTGATGTTAACCGCTGCCATGCAAATACCTCAGACAGTAGGCCAGATTGTACCCAGGCACTTCCTGTACTGTACTGGTCTGAGCGTTTTCTTCACAGATGGGTATTCTTGTAGATGTCTACCTCTGCAGTTTTTATTTATTTTTAATTTTTTTTTTTTTTTTTTTTAAGAAAAAGTTTTTACATTTTTTTTCTGGTCACTTTAAATTCTCCAGGTGTGTTGCGTGCGTTTGTGCTCAATTAAAAAAAAACTAAAAATTCTGAGCTGTAAAATCAGGTCTGAGAACAGAGGCTGTCATCCTACAGCACAGCAACCTTTTCCTTTTACAGTCCCCTGCAGTACTGCCCTCTGTGCTGTGAGAGCGGCTTCTGTCCCGTGATGAATGGGGAGCGTTTGTGTGCAGTACACTACCCTAAATCAGCAGGCTTCCCTGCCTGTGCTGCTTATTCCTGCCCCTGCTGTAGAAGGAAAAGGAGCAGCCTTGTGCTGCTTTCACTGCGTTTGCAAACACTGTTTTTAAGTTAACCTGTGCCTTCCCTACCGCTTCAAACATTGCATACATTTAAATGCCATTTGTATCTAATCTACATGATTAATTTGCTTTATATATATAATATACATATATATGGGATATATATAGGATGCTGAGCTTTTGTGTAATTTATATGGGATTTGAATACTTATGTGTCCTTTTATGTTGAGTGTTGCATGTTGAGTGTTTCATACAGTGTGCATCAAAAGAAACACCGCTGTTCATGCACGCAGCCAGCTGTTCTCAGAAACCTGCAGCCTGTGATTATTCAGCAAGCAACTCAGCTGTCAGGCTGATTAATTGATCAACTGACCATGACATGATTGAGACTGACTGTTGCATAAGGATCACTTCAGCTCCCAAAAAAAAACATTTTGATAAACGTCCAAAATCTATTAACTTTATTACTCCCAAACAGACATGCAGAAACAGAGACGTGTTTCTTTCGGTGCTCAGGATGTATCATGGCTCTTTTTGTATTGTCTAAAAAATATATATATATATCACTATATTCCTCTGGAGGACAACAAAATAAAGCTCCTCCTCTGGTTAACCAGTGCACTGAGAGAGGTTTTAGTGGTGTTTGTGTGATTGGCAGGGAGACACCCCCTGCGAGGTCTGCTCTTCCCCTCAGCTGTACCTCGAAATGCGGGAGCGGAGCGTGGACCAGCAGGTGTCCGTCAGAAGACATCCCAATCGAGTCGCATGGTGGAGGGGTCACCTCAGTTCACCTGCTGCTGGAGAATTCTGGGAAAGCCTGGGATTTGACCTGTGGGAGGAATCTATACTTCTGTGCTTCTGGCTGTTCTGTACACGCTGTGTACCCCCACACTTTTGAAGTGTTTCTAATGCTTGTCTCGCACATGCGTTCACATCCTTGGTCTCACATTGTGCGACTCTGTTGGTAAACGTTGGGTCGAATTACAGAGGTATTGTATGACAGTGATGTCGCAGCTCTATGTCTTTGTTCAGAAGAGAAAAGCGGTCTTCTGTCTCTAAGGTGGAAATGCTTGACATCCAAGTCAAACTGACACATTATGGTTTTAACAGGCAATATTTTGTACATGCCCTATGAAAGGGTCACATTCTAACTTAAGTGAACTCTCCTTGCCCAGTATTTGTAATTGAAGTATTGACTGAAAATTCAGGTAGCAATCAAGAGAATATAGCTGTGGTAAAATAACCAGATTACAAATGACCCTGGGGTTCAAATCTATTACAGTGATTGTAGAAATGAGCAGGAAAAATGAGGGGCAGCAGTGTAGCATAGTGGTTAAGGAGCAGGACTCACGACCAAAAGGTTGCTGGTTTGATTCCCCACGGGGGCATTGCTGCTGTACCCTTGATTAAGGTACCTACCTCACAATTGCCTCAGTAAATATCCAGCTGTATAAATGGGTAACATTGCAAGTCGCTCTGGAGAAAAGCGTCTGCTAAATGCCAATAATGTAATGAGAACTCGACGGTAATTAACTGTGTAAAAGGGACATTCGAAATCACCACATGAGGGAGACAAAGTGACGAAGATGGTTTGATGGAAAAGCCGATGAAATAAATGGGCTGAAAGAACTAAATGGCCACACACAATGAAAATGCGCCGTAATTAGGTTAGATTCTGTTTAAACCGGAGATGATGGACGCAAAAGAAAATAAAAACACTTCAAGCCACATTTAAGACGAATTATTTTCCCTCGCAACATATTGGTAATGTCACACGAAATGTGACTAAAAGAGCATCGTAAAATAACATTTTACAAAACATAAACGGTAACCTGCACAAATATGCGAGATGTGGAATCAATTTTATAATTAGCCTGCCCAAGAATACGCCAGCAAAACAATTTATCAACTTATGCATGATCAGGAGTACTATGCAGCTGCGGAAATATATCCGTACTGTATTGAAAACAATACTGAAAACGAATCAAAGTACTGGCGTGTGAACTAATTGCCTCATGCAATGGAGTGCTCAGTTGAAGGACTGGGCCGCGATCGGATTCTAAGCATCGTAAATCCTAGTGTTAATTGTGCTGTATTATTCAAGAATTTGAGTTTTTAATTAATCATTGTTTACACATATAAAACAAATGCCAATAGATATTTGGTCAGATTACAGATGTATAGTAAATTACGAACGTATATGGTAGCCTACATCGAGGCTGAACACATCGCGAGCATTTTACACGTGGCAGAGTCACGGGAGCAACATTTAAAATGAAACCGCACTCTGCACGCTGCTCAGGAAAGTCTTCTGCCTACTCTTAAAACAGTATGGTTTTCTGTAAATGTGCTTCAGTAGTATGGACAGTTATTGTTGTCAAAATCAAAAAGAAAAAGTTTGAGTTTTCAGAACAGCTGCTATTTCCGGTACGATCACTAGATGTCACGCGCGTAACATAATATCACCATTGCTAAACTATGAATCAGACCAGATTTCCATGTTCCAGCGTAACACGATCGGAAACATAATAATAATAATAATAATAATAATAATAATAATAATAATAATAATAATAATAATAATAATAATAATCGTGTTTATTTTGTATTGGTGTCCATACTAATGAAGCGTATAGCTGGTCATTTTGGGTAATCAGTGTGTTTTATCACGCTATGGAGGTATCGGTACGTGGTTACAGGAGGCGATTAAAAACCTTGGAGAATGTTTCACATCCAGACTTAGGTTTAATCAATAGTGAGACAAACCCTTGCCTTTTGTGTAATTAGCTCCTATTACTCGTTTATTTTATTGTTATTTTTCAAAAGATATAGCTGCCAAGACTCTTTAAAGAGCCAGACTGCAAACGAACACAAGTTTATGCCAGAGCTCTCTCGTGTGTTAAAACGGGCATTCCTCAACAGGTGACGGCTATTGTATTTTACTGAAACTGCCTCTAAAAACTCACTGTTGCAACACTGAATGTTGCATTTGCAGCACAATATTTGGAGCCCCCCAGGACAAAATGTTTATGGGTCCCCATTGACGCCAGATTTTATCAGTCTGGATTACAATTACTTGAGTAGTTAATCGCTTTAATTTAAGGGCCAGTATTAGGTATCCTTGGCTGAACAAAGTGCATGAACTGGGTTCTTCAAATTAAAGATTAAATAAAACCGGTTAGAGAATTCTCCGTCGAGGCTGTTAAATCAGGCGGGCAGCTCTGCACGGACCGGGGAAGGGAAACGCTGATGGCGGCCTTGCTCAGCATCCAGAGTCACGGGAGCAGGATGGGATCGAAGCGGCGCACGTGCTCGCAATCCCGCGAAGCGGCGTGAGTGATGACGGGGGCCCAATTCAGCCGAGGACCGCACCGCTCCCCTGGACTCCCACCTCTGCCCTTTGCGCAGAGAATTTCCCTTCCGAGAGCTCACGCCGAGATCTTTGATTAATGTTGACGGAGGAAATACTGAAGGTCCTGTCAGGGTAAAAAATGAGATTCGGGACCGTGTTCTCCTCTCGCTGGAAGTCCGGAGACTCTAGCGGCCATGATGGAGGCCGTCCAGCCAATCAGACCACTCATGACTTCCGCGTCTGTGGTTATACTGGCAGGAAAATGATTGCCGACTTTGTTGTTGCCAAGTGTTACAGAACCATTTTAGAAACTTTCATTTGCTGAATCATATTCTATACTTTCATCTATACCAATATTTGTACCGTTTTCCAGATTCCCTGTGCCATTATATGAATATCGAATTTAATGAAGTGTTTTAAGTAGAGGGAAGCGTCCGACCTTAACTTTAACTCCAGTGTTTTATTTTATAATTAGCGAGAGGCTGGATATATCTGGCAGAGAGGTCAGACAGAGGGTGCTTCGGCTGTGCTTCGGCGGGTCTGGGAGGAGTGGCTCCCCGCGGCGTTATTGCCTTTACAAGTGGCAAACACGGAGATAATTAAGATGATGCGAGGCGCAGATTATTCTCTGCAGGGTTTGGGAATGCGCTACACCTGCGGGGGAGGGGAGCCCTTCGGTGACGGCTGGTGGCTGGGGTTGCACCGATTTCCCTTCTTTATCAAGAAAAACTATATGGTGACAGAGCAAGAATTTACACAAACGTGTTTCAGCATAACAGTTTAAAATCTTTGAAATTGTAACTGTGTTTGCCTTATCCAGTGCATAATGAGAATATAGAGGGTTTTTGGGGTTGAGTCTGTATGTATATTTAGTCAACTGTCAGACCCTCTTACCCAGATTTACTTGCAGGGAAACACAAACAAGCTACAAAAGTGCATATAATAATGCTCCATGATCAATATTGCTTCAGCATAATTATTTAGGGCCAGGAATCCCAATATTGCAGAGCCAGGAGCCAGACTCTAAAGTATTATAATCGTGAGTATATACTGAGGAGTCATTCCCATTGATTCCTGGTCGGCCAGCGTCAGTGCTGTGAAGCAGATCTGGCCCATTACTGGCAGCCAGTGGAGGGAGATTAGCATAGTCCAGGCGTGAGAGCAGCGGGGTCTGGATCAGGAGTTGAGGAGAGAACAGATTCTTCTGATGTTGGAGAGGAAGAATTTGCAGGCCAGCATGTTTTCCAGTGACATATTGAGGTTGTTGGGGGGATACAGAGCAGACGCCATAGTGCTGTCGAGTGTTAGGAGTTATGTTGCCATCTTTAAGTGCCTGCTCACTAAATGCAACTTCCCTTCCCACACAACCTCTTTCTTGCCTGTGCTGTGGCCTCCTGCATACACACACATTCACACATTCACACATTCACACATACACACACACACACACACACACACACACACACACACACACAAGAGCAATATAATTTTCAATTGTTACACCCGTGGCTTCACACTGAATGTAAATTTTTTTATAAACTAAGTTTACATCAAACTACAGATGGCGCTGCAGTCATACCTTACAAATTCAGTGCGCCCCACAAATGAAATGGCCCAAACAGCCTGCATTATTTTTATAACAATATTGCTATTTTTATAACAATTTAGCAGTCAGACAACAACAGGAAATTCTTCCACAATAGACACTTTGGATCATTGTCCTGTGCTCAGTTAGAGCACAAACTCTCTTTGATTATTGAAGATGTAGCATCCGTTCTCCATGGCCTGCTTCTGTCAGCTGAGTCTGAAGCAATAAATCCACTTGTTTTAAACATTATACCTTTTGTGTATAGTAAGCTGTATGGATGTAATCTCTCAGTAAAAATGTGTGTGTATGTGTGTGTGCAAATGTGTGATCGCATGTTCCTGTGTGTGTGTGTGTATGTGTGTGCATGTGCGTGTGACTCTGTGTGTGTGTGTGACTCTATGTGTGTGCGTGTGTGTGTGTGTGCGTGTGTGTGACTGTGCATGTGACAGTGTGTGTGTGCGTGTGTGTGTGTGTGTGTGTGTGTGACTGTGCATGTGACAGTGTGTGTGTGTGTGTGTGTGTGTGTGTGTGCGCGTGTGCGCGTGTGTGTATTGAATGAAAGGGGTTTGAGTTGGTCTGCGTGTGTTTTGAGAGTATTTTCTTAAACAGAATGCTTGGGAACAGTGTGGCTCTCCTGAAGCTGTCTCGCTGTGCAGTTTACAGGGCCTGCTGTCCCTGGAGCGGGTCCTTCCACACGGACACGATGTGTGACTTCTTTTCGGGGAGGGTGAACCCGCGTCCCTCACTCTGACGGGGAGAGAGTGCAGCAGCGGTGCTGTGGGCCTCGCCCGCGGCCGTTTCCCACCGCCATCTGGAGAGGGACAGGACTGAGCGCGCTCAGAGATCCGGCTGGGGCTCTCAGTAGAAGGGCCACGCCCGGGGGGCCAGGCTCCTCTGACCCGCACAGCCCTGAGACCAGGGGTGACTTGGTTCCATTGCTGCGTCACCTCTAATTAAGACCCTCTTTACGTTACATGTGCTTCCTGATGGCAAGAGCCCCCAGCACTCTGCCCTGGAACAGAGGGGATGATTTTTCTGCCACGTTCCTAATATTCAGAGGGGCTCTGATATCACAGCAAATTATAAGTCATGCACTATAGCGTAGCGTGGTAAGGAGCGTGGCTCATAACCAAAAGGTTTCGATTCCCCACTGGGACACTGCTGCTGTACCCTTGGGCAAGGTACTTAACCCAGAATTTCCTCAGTGAATATCCAGCTGTATAAATGGATAACATGTAAAACCTGCAGCCTATGTAAGTTGCTCTGGATAAGAGTGTCTACTAAATGCCAATAATTTAATGTAATGCAATGCAATGAAAGCATTGTTGACCTTTGACTGAGGTTCGTCTGGGTTGTGGGGGCTGTTGGTGGTATATTGGTGCTAACTGGCCTCTGTGAAGCCACTGGCAAATCTCACCACTCATGCTCTGCAGAGGTGATATGCACTGTTTATGACTGACTAATCCAGGGAGCACCATGAGTAAGATAATACTGCAGTGATTTTTCAATGGCCGCTGTGAAGATCGGGCCCCTGCTTCCCTAACCGTTTTAAATTTGTTACTGTTGGATTTGGGACAAGTCCAACAAAGAGCCTCAATGTCAGAGACCTTTAGAGTGCTCAGCTGGGCTTCAGTATCAGTCACTGGACAGTCACAAACCAGCTGGCTGATCCACTTCCCTAATAATTTTAACCTGAATGGTGTCTAAAACCACACAGGAGCTTTGTCTAAATGCTTCCTACATGCGGTGTCTGCAGTGTCAGCAAGGCCGCAGGGCCTGGGCCTCGTGTTTGCTCTCCATGGTGATCCTCTTCCTGTTCAAACACAAGGCCTCACATCCTCAGGGTGGAGTTCCGCTCCGACCCTGCTTCCACTCCTCACCGCCTGGATACCCAGCCCGCTCAGACCCACCAGGATGTCAGGCTGGCTGTCACTAGCTTTGTCTGGTAATAAGGCTTTGTTTGAACTCTGTTGAACTTGGAAAGGTAGAAACAAAAAGCCACAGACTAAAAGGGAAGACAAGCATTTGGCTTACCACTATGGCTTTGGTTTTTGATAGGAAATGCTGTTATGTAAAACTGATTACAAATCATTAGCTGTTATGACTTAGGTAGAGTGATTAGGTAGTGACAGAGGTAGCTGTTACTAATAGATTTCAACAGCAGAGTAATTTGGTTTTTGGACTGTAATGAAATTTAAAGAAATTGAAGTTGATATACAAACAAGTTCAAATGATTGTCAAAACCCCACACTCCACAACTCTACAGTAAAACTGCAATCTCATAAGAAAAGACCTAAACAGACCAAAGGCTTCATACAGAGGTTTTTTGGGATAAATCAAAAAAAAGATTACACTAAACTGAAACACCATCTCTGTTGGAAATGTTCAAATATGATCATGTTATTTAAAATGGTGTAATCTACCCTCAGAGTATGAGAATTTACTATCAAACAAGCAAAGGAGACTTTACTGTCTTTTTTGACATCAGCTCGTAAACATTCACAGGCAAAGCAGATGCGTGATATCAGGGGAGGTTACAGTTTCACTTCAGGAAGGGATGACAGGAAGGCGCAGTGTCTCAGATGACTTGAAAAAAAAAAACAGCAGGGAGTTTTATCTCCACGAGGACAGGAAGCTGCACAGCCGGGCCCCATCTTCAGCTGAGCTTTCGGAGCTGTCAGAATCGCGCAGCGGATTTGCGCTGTAGCGAGAGGCGTAGGACGCATTGCGGTCTGAGCGCAGGAACGTGGCACGTTTAACAACACCTCTCTACAAACAGGCAAAACTCCCGCCACACGTGTTTCGCCTCTCGCTCTCACGGTGAAAAGTTCAAAGGAGAGAAGCCGACCCACGCACTGTGAGCGCGGCAGGGTGGCCGATCTCAGTGTAAGTGTGAATGGGTGCCTGCGGCTGTGAGAGTTCAGGGTGGAAACGGAGGAAGGTTGTGATGTCAAAGGGGGAGCAGAGAGTGATTCTCAGACCCGGCCAGCCGAGCGGGGACAGCTGACCAGCCCAGAAAAGGCAGAATTGGTTTAACAGGCTCCTGCTGTCTGTCGGGGGTAGGGTGCGTGGGGGATGGGGGCATTCCCTCTGTACTCATTGCACAAATTCCTCCTTCTCGTTCACAGTATTGCTTTTAATAAGCAAACCTGATGTTACCCTGGAAAACACATAGAAAGTCCACAGAGCACTGCGCGTTCCTGGGAAAATATGGTCAAGTCTGCAAGTCTCACTTCTGTTCACCTCTATTAGCGATATTCACGTTTGGGTCCAGTTAGGGGCTACAGTGGAATTACTGTGATTGCTGATGATCGTGTTTCATAAGCATCATCAGTGCGTGTCGGTGTGTGTGCGAATGCTTTGTCTCACTGCTGGCTCTCATTGTCACACTCTCCATGTTTATCTCCCTACTGTAAACACTCTGCTCTGAGGTCTCAGAACAAAGCCATCTTTGGACTTGCAGCCGGGGTTCAGACACTCAGGCGTTCGGCCTAATGAGGATGATTCGGTTAAGACCTGGAGCCTGTTAGCCGCTCTGCCATGAGTCGGAGAAGCCAGCCGTCCTGAGCCATCCTGAGAACTCACAGGCAGATAAATCAACCGGGCTCCGGAGGGAATTAGCTTCTCGGCCCCGCTTTCGAGTCTGAGTGAAAGCAGCCGGGTCCCGTCAGGCTGTGGGGAGCCGTAAGAGGAGCTGAAAGAGCATGCGTTTCCACGGAGGCGGACCTGGGAAGCATGGGGCGACACAGACGCGGGTGAAACTGCAATCTACGGTTTATTGGAGGAATCAGTCACCAGTGCACAAGGGGTTTGCTGCCTCATTCTAAATTTTTTGTGCCATTGGGGAATGACTTTGCCAACGCAAGAACATTCCCTGGAGGACATTGGGATTCATTGTGGTTTCCTGTGGTTGACTGTGCAGGGCAACTGTCGCCTAGTTGTAACGTAACATGTTAAATCTGTAGCTTTGGGATTTGGCATAAAGCTCATTACGTATGGGCCAAAGAGTGAATAAATCGTTACATAGAATATGCCATGAAGGATCAAGTTCAACACAAAATGCATAAGCCAGAAGAGATATATTTTTTGTCAAAAGGTTTTATTGACCTCATCCTCATGTAGAGCCAAATAATTCAGAAACCAATCAGGACAGGGCTCACTTCGCATTAAAAAAGCCTGCCTTATCTCTGGAGGAAAAACCCGCTATGTTTAGCCTGTTCACTCCACTTCAGCTTTGGCACCCTCCAGATTCTGTCAGCGAAGGACATTTTTGGTAGAGGAAAGTCATAACAATGCCGAAGCTTACTGTGGGAGGAAGGTGAGATTAGATCTCCAGCAGAGGCTCTAGTGTTTCTGCTAATGCTTATTTTACCGCCTTTTTTTCTCCTCCTCCGAGTGGAGCTCTTTGTGTGTGTGTGTGTGTGTGTGTGTGTGTGTGTGTGTGTGTGTGTGAGTGTGTGTGTGTGTGTGTGTGTGTGTGTGTGTGTGTGTGTGAGTGTGTGTGTGTGTGTGTGTGTGTGTGTGTGTGTGTGTGTGTGTGAGCTGCAGGGAACAGGCTGTGGGGGCTGCAGGGCAGATCAGGATGCAGATACTGCGCAGACATACACACAGATCCCGGTAAACAACATCGCCTTACAATGCGCCCAACAAATGCGGCGTACAATGCGGCGTAGAATGCGCTCACCGCGTCCAGCGAGCGCACTAACAAGGACAGGAAAGGAGAACAATCAGGAGCTCGGTCAGGAATGTTCTCAGCGACACTTCATCCTGCCTTGATCCAGACGCGGTGCGTTTTTCTACAGAATGGGTGTGAATTCCATTCCACAGGCTGTTCATCCTAGTTACAAGCAAAACGGATCTTCCAGAATGTGAGGTAATGCACACCAAGACACAGCCAAAATCAAGGAGCCTGTAATTTCTTTGGAGCTGGATGGAGTTCACTGGAATGGACGTTTGAATTCTCCCATTTTTCCCACTCCACTTTTCCAGTCTAATAGAGTTATGTGACAATCACTGGCGAGCTATTCTACAACTCGCCTCACTGCTTACAGTGCAGTAGGCTGGATACTGTATTTCTCCTGCCTTCCCTTGCAATGGCAGTGACACATTTACACGTTTTCAACAAAATCTTTTGCGAGCCTCTTGAGAGAGTTTTAAGGAGATTGATTTTTTCACCGGGGAAAAGGGGTGGGGGGTATATTTAGTGCTGTTGCTCAGACTCGCGCTGGGACTCCTGTCCTGGTGACGCATCGCTGTGAAACGATGTCCTCAGAGACGTTCACTGCGGCCATGGAGCTCTGGTCACTGTTTAAATCACAGGACCATCCAGCCCCATCAACACCGCTGTGACAGAAGCCTCTTTTTCCTCAAAAAAAAATCATTTTCATTCATCTCAGCATCTACCAACAAAGTAGCTGTGGTATCAATTTGTCCTCTGTGCATTTAGAGTTTGAGGATATCGGCATGGAGGTGGTTTTGTTCATATCGCTTTCTGACACATTGCGGTCTGCAGGTTTACTCTGAGACAGGCTCAGGGACTAAGGCAAAGAGCTAGCCCTGTGTTTAGATTTGCCTCTCCATCCCCCCTCCCTGCATAAGGTGATCACCTGATGTGAGGTCACAGAGGCATGGCTTTGATAGCCAGGCATTAAGAACTGAAGAAGAAACAACGCAAAGTGTTTGCTCTGAGATCCTTACCGGCAGCCCGAGGCAATGCCCCTGCACAGTGACCTGGCTTTGCTGATGTGATCCAGCCGACCACACAGGCAGTGTCTGTGGAGGAGTGCTCTGCTGTTCTGGGCCTCCCTGTGAGAGTCCATCTCTGCAAACTCACTGTCCGTGCCTCACAGACACCACAGTGCCTGTTCATTAAGAAAACACGGGAGACACACAACAAAGCTTCCTACACAGCCAGCCACTATAAAAACTGACCAGAAAAATATGGATGCTTTAGACAACTTCAGAAATGACTGACGTGTCAGAGGGATGTTCCACTGGTCCAACCCACAACATGGACGATAAGATTGTAAATACAGTTTTGTTGTTTTACATTCTAGTCTCAGACAGACCATTTAAAGCATTAATCATACATATAATTATATCATTTACGGATGTCATTAGCTGCTGTTTGCCCTTGTGCAGACAGGAAGTGTGTGAGAATAATGAGATGCAGGCAGCTCTATGTCACACAGTTTCACTCATCCCTGTGTGTAATTACAAAAGGACAGACTTTGACACCGTAAGCCGTTAAAGGGAAGATGGCATGCTGCTCCTCAGAAAACCGCGTACAATAGACGACAGGTAGCGCCTCGGCTCACGTTTCTGTATAAATAACCGGTCTCTGACACATTAATTACCACCCCAGACGCCGGCTTGGCGCTAATGGCAAACCGTGTCAAAACAGAGACAGGAGCCTCAACACTTTCCTGAGGGTGAGAGTGGAGTGACGAGGCCTGCATCTCCGCCCGCGAGCCGGCGAGGTGCTCTCTCGGTGCGCCCGAACCGAAGAGACGAGCCGAGGTGCAAACCTTGGCACCTTTTTGCAGAGGGTGGTGGCGTAGCAGCGCTGGCATGAGTCTGTCATCATCTTTTACATCTTTGACGGTTGAGATATTCCCTCCTACAAAGCTCCCTGACTCAGGCCATTATTTTTACCCTGTGTTGTCATCAGCTCAGCGGTAAAGACGCAGCAGTAACAAGCTTCTCCTGAAGAAGGTGTAAATGGCGTCTTAAACGCGGCCTATCAGACATGTAAATGAACACTGGTATCACACAGCCAGGCAAGATGCTTTCATGGGGGAGAAGTGTGGAAGGATCTTTATGCCCCGCCTCTCTGACACGGCATGCAGTGAGAAAGACCCTGATTGGCTGTGGAGTTAGGGGGCGGCTCTGAGTAAGGACAGGACAGGAGAGTGGAATCTGAAGGAATCCTAGGCTGGGCCCCATTAAATAGCTGTGCATAGGTCATGCTGAATAGAACCAGCCTGGTTGCGCCACGGTGATTTTTTTCACAGACACAAACTATTTGACGAATGTCAGCTATGCCCCAGTCATAAAATTCTTAACAGTTTTTCTCGTAAACTATTATTATCTGTCTTTGTTGCGGGTGTAAATGGAATTTAAATTTATTTATTTATTTATTTATTACCAAGAAAGAAACTGTCTTGAAATATTCAGGGTTAAGTACTGACTAATGTATTGGCATCCGGTTAATTTGTTATGATGGAAACTTGATAATTGTAACATCACAAAAGAATGCCACGACTACTGGTATTCAGTGGACTGATTGCTTTCTATTGTGACATCATCAGCTGTCCAATCACACTTAACCACTTAATACTTTCCATTCTAATGACATTTTTATCTCATTCTGACCACATGAACAAAACAATGGAGCATCGAATCATTATTGTTTTTCCCTCTAATGAAACAAAAATGTCACTATAAAGTGGGTATAAAAAGAGGGTTAGTTTTTATCCTTGTTTATATTAAAAAGCACTTAGTAAAAGAGATTCTCTTGTTTATAGTCCATTGTGTTTGTGCCCTGTGGGCATTATAACGTGTATTTTTAAAAATCACGCTGTATTTTAAAAAGGCGTTTGGGCAACGACCATCCACTTCACCAGCTGAGAGAAGACGCTGCTGCTAAGTGGTCTGTCGCTTTTTGAATGTTGCAGGGGGCTGCGTTTCAGGCCGCATCCTGCTCCCTCTGTCGCCAAACGATCGTACGACCCTGACATTTCCACGGCCGCATTCCTCAGCGGTGGACCTGCGCCAGGCAGGAAATCCTGGGAGTCGAAGCTCAGAGGGGCTCCTTGACCCGGCGCTCGAACCCTGCACCCAAAACCATCCTTCCCCTGCCAGCCTCGTAACCAATAGCAGTTCTGTACTGCAGCGTACTGACGAATCACTGAGCCGTATTCTCCATCCCACAGCCTGCTCCAACACAGAGCTGACCCCCCCCCCCAGCCACTTTAGACAGTCAGATACACTGTAAATAGTATCGAACAGAGCGGGTGCTTTATGCAAGATACGCCATCTTCTCCGAGGGAGTTCTGAGTCACCCCAGGACGGACGCTGATTCAAGTTTAAAGGAGAAGCTTAAGTGTTTCTTTGTTTGAAGATGCAAAGGCATAAACACGGTGAATTAAAACAGCTACATAGCTCTGCAGTTAAATAAACATGTAGGAGGAAATTGTAACAGATTTACATTTGGTTGTTGAGTGCTGTTGTGATGGAGTTGTTTAAAAGTATATTTCTCAGTGTCCTCACTCATGGTTCGAGAAAGTCAAGCTTCCCTGCAGAATAAACAATTATTACATCAACATTCTTAATGGATTACCGCACTGAAACACTGGCCTGCTTCACACAAAAGAAAGAATGGATGTTAGCACTTTTCCCTTTCGCCTCAATAGTATGGGGTTCATTTCCACTGGTCCTCTCAGTGAGAACACAGCAGAGTTCATCTTCCTCTCAGTTAGTACACAACAGCTGTTTCTCTAGTTGCTAGTGCGCTACAGGTACATAATGTCCCGGCAGTAGCTCTGAGTTATCGAGCACGTTAGCGTGAGCATAAATAACCCCCCCCCAAATGCCCTGATTCCTCCTGTCTTTCCTGTACAGCCACATCAGTGACAGGAAGATGCATGCAAATGCATAGAACCCCGGGGTCACTCGGGACTCGGAAGACATCGCTACGGTAACGGGTGACAGCTGCTGAAAATATTGTGACTCAAATGTGAGAACCACAGGCATGGGGACAAACAGTCACTCTGCAAGCATCTTTCACTCAGAAAATATATGCATATTTTCATCTGTGAGTGAAGAAACTCAGAGTGTGAATTGGTGCTTTCTCACTGATGTTCAGTTAAAGGGGAGCGTATAGACCCTGAATCTGGCTTTTTTCACACGAGGTCCATCTCTGACCTACTAACCTTTGCATTTACTTTACCCCAAGGCAGTGCAGTCAAATGCTGACCTTTAAATTAAATTAAGTGGTCTGAGGTCTCGCTGTAAAAACTAACCGGGAAGGCAGACAGGCCAGGGAGAGCGTTTACATTGCTGCAGACGTGGAGGAATTTGGCAGGAAGTGGAGCAGGGAGCCTAAATAAAGGCGCTTCCTTTCAAAGGCAGGAGCAGAAATGTGTGCTTACAGCACTCTGTACGTATGGCATGCTCATATTTCACAGCCGTCTTAATATCTCAACACTTATGGCGGGCGGGATTTCGGAAAGTACTTTTGTGTGCTTTAAACTTTGTGTGGGTTTGCAAGGACAGGTCAAGTTCATATCTGTAATTTACTGATATGTGCGGTGGTTAGATAAGAAAGGAAGGCAGTGGGAGGACAAACCACTGTTTTTTGGGGGTTTTTTTCTTGTTATTAGCACACATGTCGGTGACAAGTTGAAGACTGCAGAAATTTGCAACAGTTCATGAAAGTGACAGTTATGTGTGTGTGTGTGTTTGCATGTGTGTGTGTGTGTGTGTGTTCGTGTGTGTGTGTGTGTGTGTGTGTGTGTGTGTGTGTGTGTGTGTGTGTGGGGTGTGCATGTGTGTGAGTGTGTGTGTGTGTGTTTGCACACGCATAGTGTGTTTGTGAGTGTGTGTGTGTGTATGTTCACACGTGTGTGTGTGTGTGTGTGTTCGCACGTGTCTTTGTGGGATTGTACCATAGCTTTGCCTATAGTCATTGGGGGGGCTGCTCTTGGTCCGGTGGGTGGCTGAGGTCGCCCCGCAGCTCTCCCTCCAACCCCCCAGAGGGGTCGGATTTAGAGGGAGGACTTCCTGTCTCTTTGGTCTTCTCACGATGACTCACACCCCTTGGAGAGTTTTTTTCCTTACAAAGACTTGAAGGAGGCCTGAGAAGACCTTTATGGCCGAGACGCTGTTGTGAATGTCTCACTCAGGAAAGTTAAACACCGTGTGGGTTTCTTCTTTTCTATATGAAACTTTAGCATCCGTCCAACACCAGTGGAGATTAATGGTTATGTTGATTAATGGTTGTGTTGTAAGTTTTTTTTTTGTTATGTGAAGCGGAACCCCACCTGAGCTGCACCTGAACACTAAATGTCACCATTCAGTGTGTTCCTGCTTACAGTCTGAATTGTAACCAAAATGTGCTTTTTACAAAGCTTTTAACAGTATGTTGTCATTCATGCCGTGTAATTGATAGAAAGGGTAACAATCCTCATTCAGGTTTCAGTTCAGTTTTTTTTTCAATGGGTGTGCATTTTCAACATTGATAGAGAGCTGACACCATGACTGAATAAGCAGAAGAGAGGTCATCCCCACTGAAACGACTACTTCCCTCAATGCGCAATACTGATGTCTGTACGGTCATCCTAACTGTCTGCATATGAATCCCAGATGACTTTAGCTGTTATTAACTGGTGTTACGGCTTTCTGTTCCGGAGGAACATTTTAACTAACACCTCACAGTCATGAATATCATACTTAATCAAAAAAGTGAGAAAGCCCTTCGTTTTCATTTGGGGTGCATTGAAATCGAAGTGGTGTAAAATGTTTAATGAGTTATACCCAGAATCTATCATCTTCAATGCATTTCCCTTTCTTATGTTCACCAGACATGCAAATGATTATACAAGACTATACAGGAAAAAGCTGTGATTATCCCATGAAAACTGGAGCAATTTAGCTTTCAATAAGAGGACACCCTTTGTCCATATTTCACACTATTATTTTCACCATTCTGAAAATACTGAGATGAGATTCAAATTAAATCCAAAAACAAGGAATCAGGGCAAAAACACAAAATGTATGTGCTTTTTCCCCATGCAGTGATGAATTGGTGCAAAACTATGAAAATAATATTTCAAGAAGTGACTATTTCACAAATTGGCATTTACATGGTTCACCACACAAATGACTGAATTACTATTTAGACTAAAATGATGTTACAGTTATTTTGTCTGAACATGTCTCTGTGGCCAAACACTGTTACTAATTCAGAGCTCTAACAGGAAGCTGGGGGAGTGAATTTGCAGTTTTCTGTTGTGTACAGGATGTGAAAGATGAAGATGGATGCAGTGACTATTGACATATCACAGTGTGTTCTACTTAACAAGTCTATACCTTGCAAGTGCATTGCTGCCAAGGTACTAAAATCCCCCACAAATCCTTACCCCCCCCCCCCCCCCCCACCCCACCCCCTACACACACACACACACACACACACACACACACACACACACACACACACACACACACACAGGCACACACGCACACTCCTCTACAAAGTTGATGAATCTCCACACGCAACTGTGAAGAACTGAGTATTTATATTTAAGCAGTGTGGAGAAATTTTACCTTTTCTTTTTAGCTTACTCATCAATCTCGCACGCCCCTAAACATAAATAATGGGTGTTTGTGCCATTGCAGCACTTCGTCCTCTTTCTCCGAATGAAACAAACACATTAGGTTGTCATTAACAGAACAGGTGGCAAAGAGCATTTGACACTGACAGTATGACGGATTTTGTTTTTGCACTGATTAATTGTGCCTTTATTTAAACCACTCATGGGCATTGCAATTGGATTATTGTAGCATCATGTGACAGTATGCGAGCACCATGACTATGTACCTGCATTGTTCTGTTATGTCCCTGAGGTATAAGAACCACAAACAATAGACAGGATAATTTAAGGTTGTTGTCACCGTAGCAGGATTTAGCATTTTTCTACTTCAAAGCACAAGCAAAGGGTCAGCTGTTCAGACCCTGTTTCTGGAGATTGGAACATAATCCTTGGAATTTAAAGAAATTCGCTGTTAAACTCCTTTAATGCAAGAATATGCAGCCTGGAGTCCACTCTCGTTTACCATCATTATTTATTAATTTATCTGGCTGACAAATTTAGAAAATAAAGACCAAATAAGCAAATGAAATTCAGACTGGGATGTACGTATACATAAAAGGTGGTGCTAGAGCATTGTGCATGACAGTTGTTTTTATGGGATTTAACAACTTAAGTGTCATTTGCAACAGAATTGTCTAGACCACAGGACTGAAGATGAGTTGAAGCATATCAATGCTCTGCATAAAAAAACATATCTTCAGAACTGTGAGGGGGTCTAGTAATCTAGAATGAGGGAGAAAAGTAATGGGCTAAGGACTGAGACCTGCGGTACACCTGTTCTGAAAGACTGAGGGCAGAGATCAAGCCTCTACAAGTAGCTTGGTACAAGCACTCTGCTGGTTAAGAGAAGAACAGAGATAGGGCAGTACATGAGAACCACAGCTGGGTAGAAGTGAGAATTTTATTGTCTGTGGTGTCAAGCCCTACAGACAAATCAAGGAGGATTATCACCAAGGAGAGTAATGGCTGGTACACACACTATAATGCTAGCTCCTATTTGACTCTTTTAATTGCTGCTCTGAGAGGAATTTGGCATATATATGACGAAATCGTATATGTGCTGAACACCCACAAGCATGTATCCTACAAGATAATTTCCCTTCCAGGCACCTTACAAGCTGTCAGCAGATATTTCTGCTGAATGCGGTTCACACCAGGGTTCCTGAAGCAGTGTGGTGCTGCCTTCAGGGAATGAAAAATAATCATATAATAATAACATCACGAGCCAAAAAAACAGCTTTTTTCTGGTCTTGTTTCCAGTAAAACCACAGAAAAGGGCAATGAGAGAGCCATGGAGGAAGACTTTATGCAAAAGACTGAGCCCCAACCTGAAAATAACTATATGTGGAACTGAGGAATTTATTAAAGACACAATGCACAAATATAGTTTTGTTTAAAATATGTATTGTTTCCTGCCTCCAGTTCCCAGCACCGATTGCAAGTTTTTTTTTTTAAAATCCAGAGAGATAGATGGATGGCAAAATACATTCCCAGACTTTGACTTCTGTGTTATTTACAGTATCAAAAAGGAATTTAAACGAGCTTGTTTATACTGCTTTGTTTAAGAAAGGGCAATAATGACTGGACCGTATGCATTACACCTATAGTAACTGTGGTTGAATTTTTTTTTCTGAAGGCAGTGGCGAGGGCATGTGAGCCTATTTTCTGCATCCGTAAACAGCCAGCTACCACTACAAACAGCGGAAGCATGGTAGGAAGGGGGAAAACGGAGAGATATAACCAGATTGTTCGATAGAAACAATGTGCTTGTGCATCCCTGAGTTATTTATGGCAAGTGCTTTATGGCCCCCGTGGAGCAGCATCAGTGACCGGTGGGTGGCACCGTAGGGCACAGATTACTGGTGCCAAGTTCTGAAGTGGCAGCGCAAAGAAGAATTCTGAGATCTCGAGAGCTGTGAGGTTATTCAGCCCCGGCTTCCTCGATCCTGCAGTAGCCCAGACGCGGCTGTGATTCATTCAACAGTGATTTTCAGGAACGGTACCATGTGGGTGGTGGTGTAGCATAGTGGTAAGGAGCAGGGCTCATAACCAAAACGTTGCTGGTTTGATTCCCCACTGGGGCACTGCTGCTGTACCCTTGGGCAAGGTACTTAACCCAGAATTAGCTCAGTAAATATCCAGCTGTATAAATGGATAAAATTATAACCTATGTAAGTCACTCCGGATAAGAGCATCTGCTAAACAACAATAATGTAATGTAATCTGTACTAACTGTAAGGCTCAGTCTAACGTGGAAGCAGGTGGTTACAGAGACAATGGGTGAGTCTGTGGAGAGCCCAGCGTGGGACTCAGACACAGAGGCAGGCCAGGAAACCATACTGTAAAAAAACAAGTTTAAAACAGGTGAAATTCACATATGTTTGAGCAGTTTGTGGAAGTGCTTTGAGAGCAAGAGGAAAATGAACACTGAGCAGCCACTTTGAAGAAGAGCTGGATCCAGTGCCTGTGTGGAGGGGGTGTTGGAGGCTGGTACCCAATGTGTTTGAAAAAGGAGGAGAAGCGGTGAGTGGAGAGAGATGTGAACTCAAAAGGGGAGAAGGGTGTAGGTTTCAGCATGGGCAGGGCTGGGTGGAACCGGGCCCTGCTGACAGGCGGCACATTTCTGAGAGCAGAGGACAGGTTCGCGTCAGAGAAGGGCGGGGGAGAAGGGTGTAAACAGCCAACAACAACTGGGTGATGCTCGCCGTTTTCCGGGAGTTGACCCAGGTGAAAGTGAAGCTGAGTGGAAACTGAGGACACTACAGGAAGCAGGAGGGGATTATGGGAAGGGTGGGGGAGGCACGGAACATTCCGTGCCGCTTGTTAGTGGCAGATTTTGTTCCCTTCCGCCTTGCGAGTGAAGGTGTTGATTTGAATGTGTGTAAATGTTAAGTGAATCAGTCCTGCGGAGTGTCCCTGCAGTGGGGGATTGCCCCCACGCTGAGCCATGGATCCTCATCGTGGGGCGAGTGGAGTCTCCAATGGGGAGTCAGCATGGAGCGCCCAAACGGGAGAAACAGGAAGTAAACATGACATTTTCCTGCCTGCTGCATTTCTCCCGTAAACATGAGCTTTCTCCTTCTCCAGCATCGACGCAAACTGAGAAATAAGCCAGCTGTGCACACCAGCATTTACATTTTACCGTTTGTGCACAGTGAGTGATTGATAAAAACGTCATATTGTTTTACCCTGGCTATAAAAATACACAGTTCACAGCAACCCTCCAACAACATGCCCCTCCTTCAACATAGCCTCCATCTTCATGGTTTGCTTTTCACCACACTGAGGTCAGACATGGGACTCTGAGTATGAATTGTCTGCAGATGCTCCACGGAGGCAATAGGTAAATGACTCAGTAACATAAAGTGGCCAGTTGTGGTTATGGTACAGGCTGTTGTGGTTATGGTACAGACCCATTCCTTGTGGAAAAGTGTCATGGTTTGAGGGTATGGCTGTTCTTGCCAATGGGACACCACCACAGTCCCTCTCTGTGGCTGGGCTCAATGGCAAATTGCATAGTGAAAAGATATATTTATTTTTTACTCTGATGACAGCTAATAAGACAGATAACTCCCTCAGCTGTGCACATCTGTGCATGCGTTGGGCAGAGAACATGTCTAACTTCTAATTTTCCTCAACCACAAATTATATATATACAGTTTTGCAGCTGTCACATCACACAATCAGTCAGAATTCTGAATTCAGATTCTGAAACAGAAGCGGTAACACTAACCGCGATAATTCTTATCACCATAATTATTTTTCCTAATGATTATGCTACATATCAAATTACGTCTGTACAGAAAAAAAATATTCAGCTTATAGATTACAAAAGATAAATCAATTCTTATCGCTAATGTAGAAAAACCGTTCCTCTTTTCAAAGCTGACAAAGACAACAGCGAGCGAATGAGGTGTGCGGGCGGGCAGCGCGCTGCGCCCGTCAGACGCGCTCGTAGGTCAGCAGCGGCGGCGCTAATGAGGGGAGGGTTGGGGGAGATGGCGGGGGAGGAACATATGGAGCTGCCGCCAACCGCTGTGTCCGCCCGCTCTGCCAACAGCTGGAGGTTGTTAGCTGGAGGGGGCCTGAAGTGAACCATCTCCCCAGTCATCCGCTATCTGAGCGCAGAGCCGCGAAAGGGAACCGGATGTTCCTCCGGCCGCGGGGCGGGGAGGGGAGACCGAGGGACGGCGTTCCAGCCCGGACGGCGGCTCTCTCCGAGCTGTGCTCTCCGTCGTCTGCGCCCTCATCGCGCGTATGAATGCCAGGCGTGCTTTCTGTGTTTAGTATGAAATTGCACTCAGCAGATACTGCGTTTTGAATTTCCAAAATCATATTTTTGGTCTGTCCCAGATTCTTTTCCTCTGTAACAGGCACACTGCACACTACTGAACATTAAAGTCTATTCTACCACACTCATTTCACAGATTATATTGCTCGTAGAGACGCCATTGAGATGCGATAAATATGAGCACATTAATGCAGAGTACATTAAATTAATTCATAATATACCTTTCTCATTTCTTGCTGTGAATACAGTTTACAAACCTGTGCAGAGACAGTAGTTACCTGTGGTGAATTAGAACCACTGACAGATCTAAAAGGTCCTTTTATGTTCTTTGTTGCTCTGGCATTGAAAATGTCTCCACTGCAAACTCCTCATCTGTACAAGGTCCCAACTTGACCTTCTGTCTAATGATGAATTGATCTGAAACCCCGCTCAGGGCATGTCCTTACAATGAACAGAGAGGCGTGTCACGGCACTGAGTTATCGGAGTGAATTATAGATATTCGGTGTTTGTGTAAGCATTTTTTAATTCGCGCTAAATTAAAACAGTCACGCCAGCGATAACAGTGGAAAGTTCTGCGACTCATGCGATGCCTAACCTTTAGTTTGCGGTGAGGAAATTTAAACCACATTGCGCCCCCTCCCCGGCTCCACCCTTCATACTTTGAGCGCACCAGCGGGTCCCGAAAGGTCACTGGCTCAGAGCAGAGGTCAGGGAGGGTTCTCCGATTAGGGCCTACATCTGAGAGGACACAGACAAGGGAGTCAGATACTCCCCATGGCTGCATAAACAGCTCTCACAATGTGGGAGTCATGCACAGACAACAAAAACGCAGATCAAGTTTAACCGATCAAAGGTCGCACCACGAGCAGCTTGTCTGTATCACCCTCTGAGCTGGACAGACTGCGGAACTCCCCTCTCTACAAAGAACAGAGTTCATCGTTTCATCCTGGAATTTGGGTAATTCTAGTTCATTTACAGTAAGACGAAATCAGCATTTCAGTTGCCGTTGGAGTGGGTTCCTTTGACATTTGAATATGGCAGCTCCTGTTTTGACATATTTTGATATTGCTATGGTACATTTACATTACATTTATTAATTTGGCAGACGCTTTTATCCAAAGTTAGGTAGAGTACAATACAAGCAAAAAACCATAAGGAGTCAGATATGTTATGTCGCATCTCCCGGCTGGTCAGGCTACTGTCAAACCAGGTGCATCAATTTCTCTACTAATGGCACTCCTGGAAACAGAAGAGAAACTATAAAGCAGAAAACATATAATTATGAGGTTTCATTAAATGTCACTTTTAAATGAACAGTTGTTTGACCAGAATCCCCGTTGCTGTGGTATGTAATTAAAATACTTGTGGTGACACCATTCCTTATTCAGCATGGTCTTTTGCAAAGGTTACCGTGTCACTATAAAACCTTTGGGTAGAAGAAGGGGGCCAAATTATATAATACTTAATAAGGTCTTCCTTCAGAAAGGCAAAATACAATCAATTCAACAAATCCCATGTTTTGTGACATTTGTAATGGAGAGAAACATTGCAGCAAACACTGCAGGAGGACACGTATTGTAGGACTAGAGAAGACACTTCCACCAAACCTCAACCTCAAGCCACCCCCCCACCCCCGCCCCTGCAGACCACCACCTCCACCACATGAGGAAATGAAAGCCAGCGCTCTGTTCCACTTTGTGTGCTGCAATGGCGAAAGGGAAACACAGGGTGTGTGAGAGTGAGTGTGTGTGAGTGTGGATGCATGCAATCTGCCCTTTGGTTCATCTCCGTTCAGCCACACACACACAGACACACTCACACACACACAGACACACTCACACACACACAGACACACACGCACGCGCACACACACACACACTTTATATTACGTTATTATCATATACCAGATGCTCAGATCCTGACTTATATAAGTTACAATGTTATCCATTTATACAGCTGGATATTTACTGAGGCAATTGTGGGTTAAGTACCTTGCCCAACAGCGGGGCCCCAGTGGGGGGTCAAACCAGCAAACTTTCAGTTACGAACTCATGTGTGTACATACGCCTGTGTGTGGTGTAATGGTACACCACACACAGGCGTACATACACACACACACATACACGTACACACATACAGACGCACACACAGATGCACACACACACACACACACACACACACACACACACATGCACGCACACATGCACGCATACGCACACACACACACACAGACACATGTGTGTCCTTCCCCTTGAAAAATGATGACGGTGAAATTTCTTGCTGTTTTGAACCAATAGAAATGATTTCCCACGTAAAACAGCGGTATTTCGGGGAAGGTATCCCGTGTCCCCAGCCTTGCTGTCCCCCTGGAGCCAGGGCAGCAGGGCTGTCCCAGTGTGGGCAGTGGGAAAGGCGCTCTGACCCAACTCCACCGTGACACATCCTCTCCCAGACTGGCCTTATTAGGAGCTGCGGGGTGCAGGGGTGCGGGGAACGGGGAGGGGGGAGCGGGAAGGGGGGGTCAGGGAGGAAGGCTGAGTCGGGACAGGGGAAGCCATCTGTTAACTCTTGTTGAGTCATTTATGAAAAGCCCAGCCTCTGATGGAATGCATCATAAACGTTTCCTGCTGCACTGCTTGTCTGATGCTTTGTCTTCTGGACACACATCAGAGAGGCGTATTTGCTATCAGAGAAGAATCACATGGTAAAATATGGAATTGCATAATTTACTGTATCGTTACAAAAATATCATACTATAAAAACATAAACATTGTAAGATCAGGAGTAATCGATAAAATTTGAAACTATTTTGAATTTGAGGCAAACCGGTACATTCAAAAGCATACCGTAGATTGTCTGGCAGCACTATGTGATCGGCGCGCGTGAAAGCTGCTGGTTTGTGCATTGTATCACATTACTAATATGTCTGTCTCTGATGGGAGCGCCGGGGTGGGCATGGTGTCCCGGCGCAGTGCACTGAGGCGGCTGGTCGGGGCGGGGCATCGGGATAAAGCCCGGAATGAAGCCCGGGAGCCCTGCAGCTCCAGCGCAGCCGCTGCGGCATTTCAGCTGCCCGCGTCGCCTCTCGTTTTCCACTCGGGATCATTTCCTCCCGAGGACATCGGCAAACGCACAGCTGCACCGCTTTCCCATGATTCCTTGCTGCACCTCACACGCTCCAGGTCACCGTAGGGGCCGGAATGCACCCCTCGGCCATCTTTGGCGTGTTGTTGTGATGCTCTGATATAGATCACAAAGTGTTGACAGTACGGTAACATCACAACTCTTTAAATATGTGGTCGGAAGGAAATTCGGTCGAAGAAACTGTTGGCTCTTTTTTCTGTGCAGGACGTTTTAATGATCTGGGTAATGGCTGTAAAGGGACTGCATAAAGTCATGCCAGCTGTTTATTGTTTATTTTCTTTGGTCTTGGCCTCTAATGAACCCGGCTATAAAAAGCTAGGGGATGCGACCACAGAAGATGCTGGTGTTTTAAACACGTATAAGATGTGAGTACAAACACATCAAGCTTGTCTTGACTGCAAAGGTCTAATCTCTTGCAGAGGACAGGACTGTGCCTTGTGCTGACCAGCACCATTTTTTCATATTAACAAGAAACAAGAGCACAAGTAAAGCAGTGGCCAGAGCACGTGTTGTTTTCCAACAAAGCGAAAACATCTCCCCTTTGAGACTCGGATGTCTAAACTGGCTAAAAAGCATGATCTGGTACCATTTGCTCCGCAGTGTGTAAACAGCGTGTAACTGAAGTATGTAGCAATGTGATACACCTCTCATACAGACAGGGGTTTGTCTGTTTCTTCTTCTTTTAAACCTGTGCCAAGATGCCACAGACAAGGACCTGGCTGCCCTCCCCTGATGTCTATTCAGCCTATTAAAGCCTCATGGTTGGCACATCTCACAGTCTCAGGCCTCTAATGAGACTCCAGTGCAGTGCAAGGACACTCCCACTGCATTTCCTTTAGTGTTTTTTATTTAGACTGGTTAACTGCAAAATATGCAGAAATGGTAAATAGGACAAACCATTTTGTGTCACCTAAAAGCGTCATGTGCTACGTACATCGCTGTGGTTACTGACACTGCGATCACAGATTGCAGCTTTTTATTCTTACTCTGTATGTTGAAGTCACAGCCACCTTCTCCGAGAGAGGTATCAGAGACAGTGGTTGCACCCTCTCAGTGTCTCTGGGGACACGAGGAGCACAATGGCAGTGAGTCTTCCCCTTCCTTTGGACCAGCTGGCCTTCACTGTATCCCCTTCATTCTTTCTGAATTAGGATCTTACCTTCTTTCTGTGGGAATGACAGCAGCTCCAGTCACTCCCCTAGTGGACAGTGCTCTAGAAGTGACCCCCCCCCGGACATGGCTGTAGTGGATCCATGCATTCTGCATCAAGGACCCCCTCCCCTCCCTCGACGGTTTCAGGGAGTGAGACAGCCCCGCCCACTCCAATTAAAGAGTAGTCGCGTCCTCCTCGTGCTCTGGGGCTCCTGCCTGGAAGAGGGGCTGTTTCTGGCCTCTGGACAGAACAGCTGCTGCAGGAGCTGTGGATTGTGGGGTGCAGGAGGTCGGGGCGCTGCTGCTGGCCATGCCCGTCCTGCACACAGCTGCCACATCAGCCCGGGATGCATGCGCAGAATGCTGCTCAACGCACCACATGAGCACAGAACCAAACATACTGCTGATGAACACCACTGCTGGTCTCAGTGTTAGTGCTTATGAACATATCTCCCGGTCTCACTGATAGTGGTTATGAACATATCTCCCGGTCTCACTGATAGTGGTTATGAACACACCTCCTGGTCTAAGTGTTAGTGGTTATAAACACACCTCCAGGTCTAAGTATGAGTGGTTATGAACACACCTCCAGGTCCTAAGTGTGAGTGGTTATGAACACATCTCCAGGTCCAAGTGTGAGTGGTTATGAACACATCTCCAGGTCCAAGTGTTAGTGTGCCCTTGGTCTAGGTGTCACACCCCTCACGTTGAGTGTGTGCTTCCTCGACTTCCCTCCACGGAAAAAAAATGTTCAGAGACAGGAAGAAACCCACATCCCCAGACTCCATTATATCTTTCCTTACATTTAAAGTGAGGAAATTAAATGAATGCGCTATTCAAAGCGGGCAGACAAAGGCAGAGTGACCGCAGACAGAGTCACGGCTGGCTGTCTGCGCTCGGCTGTTACTCGTTTTCCCCTCTCTGCTTTTGTTTTTCCCCACAGCTCCCTCGAACAAAAGCTCTCCTCTTCTCCTCTCATGCCTTCGCCAGGGTGTGGTACCTACACGAGGGCCTCAGAGCTGATAAGTCAGACATGCATACAGGGCCGCAATTAAAGGCAGCCCATGTCAGGAAGTCAGGCAATTAGACACGGTTGTGCAGGGCCACCGTGAACTCCATCATACAAACACAAGCAGCCCCTCATACCAGCACGGACAGAAAGACCGGCAACTCAGCTGTAGCGTGAAAACCCTTTTTATCTTTGTGGTTTATTTTGGTTTATTTAGAGTGGAAATCACATGCAACAAACTGCATGAATTAAACTATAATATAATTCATATATATATAACTTGCTCTATCTATATATATATCAGTACAGTACTGTGCACATGTCTCTTTCCCTGACACAGGAATCATTACAGAATTTTTTTCTTAATGGATAACTGCAGTTGACTCAGTAATCCAACAAAAAACTATTCTGTGGAATAAATTGCTTTGTGCTCTAGTCATTAACTAAGCTGTGGTATCAGAAGCTGTCTGTGACAACACGCTGTTTAAGTGTTATCTATTTTAGAAAAACCTGAACAGAAAAAAACATTTAATTCATGTGAGATGGTTAGCATACTGGCATTCTGACAACATCTGGGTAAGGAAACCATAAGACTCTTTGCCCTTTTGTTTCATTAGACAATTAGATGTTGTGTTGTTGTTTGCACCTTCTTAATTGAATGGACAGTTGACCCCTCAGGCATACAATATAATATAATATAATATAATAAAATATAATATAATATAATATAATATAATATAATATAATATAATATAATATAATATAATATAATATAAAAAAAAACACAATATACTCAATACAGAATATCTCACACCATTATGATGCCATGAATAACATAATAAATTGTCACCATGTAAAAATGCAACAGTCACTTAGCAGTGGAATATCCCCATCACCAGCTGCCTGCCTCACGCTTCTTTATTTGACTTCTGCCTGTGACCGGGTGCATAAATAATCTGAGTGCTGCACACTGAGCCACGTTAGCAGGCCTCAGCCTGGCTTCCAGAGGAGCTAAAGCGAGGAAGAGAGAGGAGTCAGAGCAGCACACACAAGCGGAAACCACTCCCTTCCTCTTAACAGCGTGACGTCACCCTGAGACGGTGATTCACCCGTAAACCTTTACTAACGGCTCAGTTATGAACGGCGCGCTAATTCTCTCCATCCCGCGGGCCGCACAGGGAGAGCGGGCCCGGCGATCTCTGCACGTAACCATTCTGCAGGAAATGCCTCCACAGCAGGAACTCCAACCGGCCAAGGTCAAGGGTCATCGTGCTGAGTTCTGTCTTTGTGCCCGGCGTCGGGTGGCTCCGGAACTGTAAGGGAACCTCCTCTCCTCCCCTGCAGGTAAAGCTGGAGCAGTGGGGAGGGTGAAGGAACATTTCTGACATTTTTCTTTACACACCTGTGCTGGAACACAGCAAGTCCACCTTACACACAGAGGGAATTCCACTGACAACACTACTTTCACAGTTTGTCATGGACGCAGGTAATGTGTTTATGAAATTTTAAAGACTAGCAAATGATGTCAGGCAGCGTGCAGCTGACCTATTTTTTCCCCCATGAGAATGAATGCATATTTTCCTGTTATTTTACAGAATCTGATAAACAAATTACCCATGTGGCATCATAAATCCATTCCAATGTCCTTCATTCTCTGCTCTAAAACATCTGATGATGAACAGTTTAAATTTCCGTGAATTCAAAAGCATCCAGTGCAGTTCTGTGTCTGATTATCGTTAAACAGAAATGGCGATGTCAGTCACAGCAGCAGTAAGCTGAGGCGTATAAATGAGGACAATATGCAGAATTTTTCGCTCTCTCAATTGACCAAAAAATTCTTTTTAAAAAAAACTCTTTTTAAAAGAGGCCATGACGGTTTATAGGCTTCCCAGTTCTTTCACATGAAACAAGCTCCAAGCTGAGGTTTCAAGCCCCAGAAAAAGCCATTGTTTCATTCTGTACCTCAACAAATGGGAACGGTCAGTACACAGCTATAATCCTGTCTTCAGTGTTTTTTTTTTGTAATCCTTACTTTAGTTGTATGGTTAATTCCAAAACAAGGATTGCAGCTGTATTACAACAGATATTTGAGAATTGTAATTTTCTCAAAATTAAATTGTTACAGCCGGACGATTCCGAGTGAAGATTAACGGTGCATTTGTCCTGGGCCATATCATTTACGGAACTGTTTATTTACAGAGGCGACACAGGTTAAGTGTCTGACTCAAGGCCTTGATGGAAGTGCTCTTCTCGGTAAACAAACTCGTGGGGTTACATAACCAGGTCCCCGCTCTGCCACACTCCCTCACATTTTTTGGGTTTTAATAATTTTCCACAATCAATGAAAGAAACCCTCGTTGCGCAGGGAGACCTCAGCTCTGAATAGTGGAGCGTTCACAGTTTGGATTCGGTGTAGACTGAGATCTGTTAAGATGTTCTGGCTCATGTGCAGAGATCTGACGCGTTACTCCCCCATTCAGAGCTTCGGACTGCACCCTCTGCCTTCTGGGCCTCTCCGTTACTTCCTGTTAGTCTTTCAGCCTATCGCATAAACAATCGCAGGTCTTCCGTGGCTTCTCTCCGCACGGCCTGCCTTCAGCTTTACCCTCCCTCTCCTGAGGACGCAGAGAGCTGACCCATATGTGCTCCAACCTTCATCAACAACTGGTGGGGTCTCTCTCCCTCTCTCTCTCTCCCTCTCTCCCTCTCTCTTTCTCCCTCTCTCTCTCTCCCTCTCTCCCTCCCTCTCTCTCTCTCTCTCCCTCTCTCTCTCCTCTCTCTCTCTCCTCTCTCTCTCTCTCCCTCTCTCTCTCCCTCTCCCTCTCTCTCTCTCTCTCTCTGTCTCTCTCTCTCTCTCTCTCTCTCCCTCTCCCTCTCTCTCTCTCTCTCTCTCTGTCTCTCTTTCTCTCTCTATCTGTCTCTCTCATGCTCTCTCTCTCTCTCTCTCTCTCCCTCTCTCTCTCTCTCTCTGTCTCTCTGTCTCTCTCTCTCTCTCTCTCTCTCTCTGTCTCTCTCTCTCTCTGTCTCTCTGTCTCTCTCTGTCTCTCTCTCTCTCTCTCTCTCTCTCTCTCTTCGCCCCCTCTTCTGCTACAGTTACTATTATTGCTGCTGATGTCCAACAGATGCCTTCATGAAGGCTACCTCAAGGCTATAGTATGCATAGTAGCAATAACATATGGTGCTCTGCGAAGGGTCTGCAGAGATTCAAACACATCTTTGAAAGCTAGTTTTCACATGATATCTCTTAATAGTGACGTTTTATCAAAATAAAAAATTTTTAAAAACTCAGGCCATACATCCACTCTATCGGCAGATACTGGAGTGTCAGTAAATTACTTTGATTAAATGACTGACTGCTATGTCAGGAAAACACACCCTGCATTGTGCTTTCCTGCAGAAGAGGAACTGGTTTTTATGAGGTGGAGCTACGATTTGCAGGAATGTGAAGCTCAGGGTCTGGTGCCCGTAAGGTCACTGGCATGTTAAACAGAAGAATTTTATACTGGACACAGTCCTGTTCTGCCATGATTTCTCCCTCTCTGTCTTATAGCTGAATACTGTATATGGAGAGGAGGAAACTGTGTGTGTGTGTGTGTGTGTGTGTGTGTATATGTGTGTGTGTGTGAGAGAGAGTGAGAGAGAGAGAGAGAGATACACAGGTTGCACTTTAATTTACTAAAAAATAAGTCTCACAACTGAAACAGAGACATTATAAATAATGACACAGTGTCATACATACAAACATTTTTTTCCTGGTTTACATCATGTCTGTCCCAGTTAAGATAATAAGATAAGATCACTTTAATGATCGGGCTTTGGTAGGCGTGGCACGTGCAGTATAAGTGCTGAATAATTTGGGGTAATTGCTGACTCGTACACAATCTTGATTTTAGATTCTGTCTGAGTGGATGACAGCTTGTCCTCCAGGGAAAGGCCACTGAAGTGAACGTCTTTGAAGTGCAGCCTGTAATTGAGAGCGCTGTCTGTGATTAGCGCTCTGAGTTTACAGGGACTCTGCTGGGGGGCACTGTGATGGACACAAGAGTTTTTCATCGAGACCACCAGAGAGGCTATGACAGTCAGGTCCAACAATTATTATATATGTAGCAGTAAACAATGTTGTGACAGTCCCATTCATGCTCGCCTTGTTAGTTACATTGTAATAATTATAAACTGAGGAGTCAGGGCACATCAGTCAGCTAATTATCTTTTGATGCTCAATCTAGTGGATATATATAGTCTCTCAAGATCCATGATTAAGTCAGGGTCAACTGAAAACATCTGCTTAGAATAGGATCTGAACTATGAACATGTTCATGTCACACAATAAAGTTGTAACAAGTGTAACATTCTGTTCTTATATTACATGTTTGTGTTCATTCCAACAGCAAGAAATGGAACTTGGTGGAATCGATCTTTGTTCTAGTGTTTCTCAGCACTTCTAAATGAAGTAATCAAAAAAGATTTACAGGAGCCATACCACACATTAGACAGTGTACGTATGCAGACGTTACCATTAAGGTAGATAAAAGACTTTTATTCTGACAAGACTGACACGACGCCATCTGAAGTGCTGTGCTGTGAGAGAAAGATATAAATGTGAACAGTTCTGAGAGATTAATATCGCTTGATCTCCTGTTCTAAGGACCAACTTGAGAGCCTCTTGAAATGTTTGTTAACAATTAGGGAAAAATGTCTCTCTAATAAATCATAGCCGTGATCTATTTATTTTTTCCTGTAAGTTGTACCTGATGTTTTCCTGTAGCGGTTCAGCTGTTAACACATTCATCGCCAGGGATAGAAATTCCAGCAAGAGCCTCAGGGTTTGGTATAACCCTTTCGAGGAGGAACAGGCCATTGTAATAGTGATCTATTTTATTTAAAGAGCTCTGCAGCGTTTTACAGGATGTTGTCTCTTTCTCATGAATGGTCCCACAGTGTGGTGTTTTTCATGTTCCAAAGCAGAGACTAATTTGAGGGAATATCTTTTCGGTAATTTATTTAATCACCTGCTGGTTTTTAAAAAGCCCACTAATGGTAAATGGTAAATACTATTTCAAATTAATGCACATAGCACACAGTGAGAGCACAGCTGAATCACTCAGTCTCACAATAGCAGACTTCACTACTGTGTTTTGTTCAAGTTACAGGAAGGATCCACTTAAATGTATTCACACTGTCTATTCCCAATCATTAGTAAATGGAAAAAAAATACTCAGTGAGACAGAATGAACAAAGGCTGAATTCACAACTTACATTATATTCACACAGAATTTTTCCACAGTATCCATGGTTCTTGTTTTGCTTGTATTTGATGCACTGGCTGGCTCATATACAGAAAGAACTAAAAATAAATTTAAACCTGAAACCCATAATGATGTCTGCCTGTCTCTGTGTGCAGTTTTCATAATAGCATTATTTTTTTGAGGAGATGTTTACACATAAGCCCTCTCGCTAACATCTGTTTTTGTTGACAGATCTTCCTGTCAGAATTGTTAATTATCTTTATGCTTGCTGTTGTATCCATTGAAATAATTGTGTACTGCTTAAGTCCTAGCAAATCACCCTGTATGTAAGCACCTCTGCATAGCTGTCAGTTCCTGTGATTCCTCCCTCTCTCTCTAAGCGTGTCAGAGCTGAGGAGCTACTGCGCACAGCCAGATTAGCACTCTGAGTTTACTGGCTCGTACTTCATAAGAGGACACAGAGGTGGCCGTGTAATGCGCCTGTCTGGTTAGCTGGCAGTGAAACCTGGCCCACCTGGAGTACCGTTTCTCAGTGCAGGAACAGGAAAGAGGGACAGGAAAGCCGTGGTATCAGTGACAGAGGTGAGCTATACAGCTTCAAATGACCTCACGCCACTTTCTCAGGTTCAGAGCATCTTCGTACTGAGATACACAGCAGCGTGTATCAGGTTGGGCATAACTGGTTTCATAGACGTCAGACTTAGAGGAACATGATGTTCAGGATGCCGTGGCTGAGTTATCTGACGCTAGAAAGTGGTGTGATCGGAGGAAGATGTGGGAGGGCGGGGTGTGGGCGGAATGAGGCATCAGTGTCCACCCAGACTTGCGACTGCAGATCTCAGCAGTATAGCTCCAACCACAAGTCTGTCATTGGGTACAGAGGAGTGTGAATAAGTGTAAATATAGAAGTGCATCACCCTCGCAGTGCCTGAGTTTTTCATACGTGCAGCGAAGCTGCAGAGAGCAACAGCGCAGGTTTAAGTGTCAGGATATGAAGCGAAGCATGAAGCTTCAGCTAGCAAGCCGCTGCCCAGCACAAAAGGTGCTTTGGATGGGTGAAATTTACCACTGCATGGACTGCATGTGCGATTGTGTGTGACACACAGCAAGTCTACACACCACATTCGCAACCACACATCTGCAGTTCCTGAGCAGGAAGGCTCTGTTCACACATTTATGCCAACATGCTGTGTGTAACATTTAAGGGGTGTGTCTTTTGTAGTTTCCTTTAAGTTTTAATGAGTCAATATTTCAGAAGTTAACTTAAATGGATGTCACATTTCCTGTAAATTATAATAATATTAAATTATTCACCTAATTGTCACTAGATGGTTGTAATAGAGGAAAAACCAAGTGATTTGATGAAAATAATTGTTTATTTCTTATTATGGTTCAGTGAATATAATAAGGGAAAACTAAAGTCAAAAGAATCAAACGCATTGATCACTTTTAACTGCAGGGCAACAGGAACCAATATGGAGAACTGAGGTGCTACAATCTCTCAAGCAAAATGCAAACCACTGGGTGGTCTGCAGCCAATATTTTACTGTTTACACTGCCAATATTTTTCAAGAGAAATACAATAAACTGTAACAGTATGAGGTGTGTAATTTTAGAAAGAAGTCCTCTAAAATAATATATTCAGTAATGATATAGAAAAGGAGAGCATTATAACTACAGTCAAGCATGAACACGCAGCGCAGGGTAAAATTTACACAGATGTCATGTACATGCAATAAAATCCAGTCTCCATGTGTTTCTGGCAGAATACAAAGAGAAGCAAAGTTTAGGACAGCAAACCAACCAGGAAGTCATTAACTGTACTGCACGGTGTGGTGACAATTTTGTTGTAGTTTGCGGCATGCTTTACACGCAGCGCCCCATGCCACACAGTCTGTGCTTCCCTGTCGTGCGATGCAGCCCCCCGACTCACATGCGGTGACCCCCCGTCGGCATCCACCGCCACCGCCACCTCCACCGTGCAGTTTCACCCAAGAGTCTAATCTCTGTGCAACTCAAGGATCTAAAGTGACCGTCCGTAACAAGATCTGGACTGTAACTGCCCCCAGAATCACACTGCTTAGCACGCTAACGCAATCTAACTTAATCTCAGTGTAAATAAGAGAGCGATCGCGCGCCAGCCGTGAATGACTTTGAAAGCCCGCGCTGAAGGTCTGCGCGCCCAGGTAGCAGGATGCCTGGCAAGCGCGGCCAGGTGTTCAGCGTTTTAATGCCTCTAATTGCATTTCAATCTCCTACCCGTAATTACTCCGGTGTGTGTTTGCACCGAGACGTCGAAAAAAACAGTAAAGCGGATCACGGAGGAAAGAATTAATTGTTAATGAATAATCATCAGTTGGAAGCCAATTTAATTCTTCAAAGGCATTTTCCGAGATGAACCGCGGTATTAGCGCAGCGCGTCTCACTGTAGAGTAATCATACCCTCTTAGCTCATCAATTATTTTCCATTACAGGGGACCGATGTCCGTGTTTTGCCTGCTCAGTTTGTCGGTAATGGGAGGCTTCATACCGGGGAGTGTTAATTGGAAGGTGTAAAAATCGCAGGGCTGTGGGTTATGTTTAGAGGTTCTTCATTAGCACATAGCTCCACCAGCGAGACGGCGTGGCGTGTGTGCGGAGACCAGGGTCTGCGCATCTTTTCATGTGACGCGTTTGGCTTCTGCTCCACCGCTTTTGTTCGAAGACTGTGCTGCACTTCAAACCGACTGCCGAGCCTCTGCCGTTTCCAGTGAGAGGAAAATTATGCACATTTTTAAACATCTGCGCACACACTGACTTTCACGGGACACAATTAAACTCATGGCTTCTTCCTTAATTTCTTAAGTTATTAATTCAGCTCACGTTTTATTATGAATATTGTTGATTTAATTTTCACGGGATGGACCGCCGTCCTCAGAGATCATTTAATGGAATGGAGACAAACAAGAAGAGCAGCAGATTCGGGCCTTTTTAGGCTGACTGCTTTTACAGTTAATGATGCAATCTAAAATTAGTCATCTACATTGATATGCTCGTGTTGGGATAAATGATGCAGGATAAACAACTGATTATGGTTCATTTTAGACAGGCAGCACAACATGACTTGAGTAAGGGCAGCAGAATTTACAATTTGTCTCAGTGCTGAGTCACTACAGTTAGCTTAATTGGGTACACATATAAAACCCAAATTATTCATCGTGTGTACTGAGCGTTTTGTTGACAAAGAAAAAAGGAATGTGTTTGACAAATGTTTTCAATTTGGTTTAGGGAAGACAAAAGATGTGTCCCAGCACTTTGTGTGCATGGCTCTATCCTTTATATGAATGGATTCATTAAACTTTAAATGCAATGCCCTTCTGGCTTAAAATCTGTTTAGTTTTGCCCCAAACCCTGTACCCATCCCCCACTGTCTGCACTCCATCTCCAGCTCCACATGGAATTGATAGATCCCATTTAAGCATGGCCAAGTCACACAAACACATTTGCCCTAGAGAAGTTTGCTCTTTTTTTTTTGAAGGACTACCCCTCACCAACCCAGCTTTTTCATTAAGCTCTATAATTTGGATGTCCTCCAAATTGCCTCCTCTCTCTTTGCTTGAAGCATGCTAATTACACCCAACGTCTTGAGAAGAGCTGGAAACACAATTACACATCTTCCTTATGGTGCTCAGGCGGGGAGGGGATTTTGTAGGTCAGAGGGACAGAGGGCCATTTCATCACATGGAGAGGCTGATCTGCATGTCTAATGCTTTAATTGTATTAATTAATACCGTTTCGCAATTCGCGCTGAACGCTGATTGCTCTACACCACTGCAGATCACACGCCACGTCCCTATTCTGTGAGGTTCTGTGGGCCTGAATACAATACAGCACACAATGGTCTGCGGGGCAGATCGGTGTTAAAATCGAAATCGTTTCCATCACGGCCAGAGATGAACACGCGGTTTACCCCAGACGGCTAACTGGCTGCGATTTCCTGCTCTGCACTCGGACTCTGTGAGAATGCTGTTTCACGCGTCTCGGTCGAACACTGCAGCCCTGTGCCTTCCTGTTGGCCCACACTGCTACGCGTCTGTCGCGCTGGGCCAGCTGTCTCCTGTGCTTCCTCCACTTCCTGCGGGAAGCAGGTCACATCCTAGAAAACAGACTCTTCCGGGAGGCAAGCCCGCGCATTCCTGCAGGGGTGGAGCCCAGCCGCGGGGCAGCAGGTAAAGGGGCCGGCTGAGGTCCCGGGGGCGATGGGAGAGGGACAGGGGAGAGGAGGTCTGTGGAGATAACAAGGTGAGGCTCCTTTACACAGACTCACCAGTCCACCAGTCTTCCTCACTATCAGCTGTGCTTCCTGAGACAGATAAGATTACCAGGAGAAAGATGCCTCCGAGGTGTTCCGCCATGAGACTCTGATAGCAGATAAGAGGTGACCCCCTGACACCCCCGACAGTGTAGGGCTGTCCTCTGTCTCCAGACTGCCCTTCTGACCTCTCTGCTGACTCATTCAGAACATCTTCAGGTTTGTCAAACTCACAAAGGGTGAAATATTTCTCTTCTGTATCTCAGTTTTAGGGGTTTTAATTTTACCTGTTGTCATATGTGGTATGGCTATATGACTTCATGGTTAAAACTGAAAACATGTCATCAAGAGCTTTCCAGACGTGCATCTTTAAGGTTCTGAAAACATGTGCTCCTTCATGCTTCTGTGCTTTGTGTACTAAGCCTCTAAAATCAAAAATTGTGTAGGTAGTTTCAAGAACGAGTTACTCTAGTGATTATACAGAGATGACTAAAACATGAATGAAATTTCCATAAGCGTAATTCTGAAAGGTCAGTTGATGGTCTCTGGGATATACCCCCTCTCAAAAGTGATGCTACCTCTCAGGTCTTCACAAATTATTCTAGAACTGAGATGCAAAAGGTAAAGGCTGAGGAAATTCATCAGCAGAGGCATTTTGCTAAAAGTTTTCCTGCTCTCTGTATGAGCACATTCTTCAACATGATTTTCCTGTGTGTCTTTCTTAGCAGTAACAGTGTGAGTTCTGCTACCCGGACTGCACAGTGAAATCTGGCCTATGAAAAAATGTCACAAACATGCGGCTCATTAACATGCAAATGGTGTCTTATGAACAGATAAGCTAATTGCAACTCATTTGCATAATTAATGAACACTCAAATGAATAATGCTTCAGCAAATTTGTGCCGTGCTGTTTTGAAATAAATTATAAAAGACTTGTCAGGCCGAGGGCGTTGTGTAAATTCCCTCTGCATTGTGCAGAAATTAATACGCAGGTGTGAGATATAGCATATCTACAGTGTTATTTATTAGCGAAGTCTGTCATTTCGCCTGCATCTGAACGTCAGCTTGGTGTAAGCCGTGAGAATCCCGGCACATGCTTTGATTGCCAGTCCAGGGTTTGCTTCTCTGGTGTTGCATTCAGCTGTGATAGCATTGACTAGCATGTGAGGGTAAGTAGACACAAATAACGTGTTTCATTACTAATGAACGTGTTTCATTACTACACGCATACACACTCTCTCTCTCTCTCTCTCTCTTGCCTCTCTCTCTTCTTCTCTCTCTCTTCAATATATTGCACAGGACCAAATGTTAATCCAAAAAAAAATGTACAACATCTCAAAACACAGATTTAATTTACTTTTCAAAAGGATCTGCCTCTAGATAAAATGATGATCAAGTGTAGATAGTGAAAAGAATGCACTTGGCCATATCCTTCACTGGGAAGGTCAGAGAAAATGAGAGATACACACCTGCAGTGTGCCTCTATTAATTTGAGATTATACTTGTGTGATCAGTCAGCACCAGCTGGACACAGTTAAGGCCTTGCATTATAAATGCTTCTGTAGGTGAATGCCAGTGTGTTCACTGGACCAGTATAACAACAGAGCAGCCAAGCCATAGTATCAGATCTGATCCTGGAAAGCCAGAGCAGTGTTTCGAGAGCAGACTGGAAGGGTGTCTTAAGGCATCCTGGGTCACTTCAGAAGCACTGGTGTGAAGAGGTGAGAAAAGATCCCAGATGACAGTCCATACAAATGGCCTTAGCTAAAACCACCAAGTGCTTTAAAACGTTTGACCAGGGTGGCTCTTTCTAGCAGCAGATGGTGTGGTCCAGAACTGTAGTGACTGTAACTGACTGTAGAGTTCAGCGTGGGTTTATAACTCACATGACTGCCTTACAGTACTTCTATAATCCCAACCGCACCTCACCCCTCGCCCCCCCAAAAATTCCTTTTACCCCATATATAAGCCAGTACCCCTCTGAGGAAAAGGACCATTAGTTTTTCAAATGGCAGTGTTTTGTTTCATACTGAAATGGGTGTTGACAGTGTCTTTCTGTAGATCTGATGGTTGAATGATTTTATGCTGTGAACGAGGTAATATGACCTGTAACTGACATCAAATGCTGCTTCTATTATTATTACTACTACAACTGATAGTAATAATAATAATACATTATAATAATATGTATTTGTGAATGAGGAAGGTATTGATTAAAAAAACTAATTTTAATGAACATGAAAGTGTTGAAAGAGGATAGCATGCTTTGGAGATGAACATGCAATTAATTATGTTTTTAAAAAAGGAAGATGCTCACACTGTGGCTTACAGTGTATGGCTTTTTCAATAGAACAATGGCAAGGATTTCTATCTAAAAGAGCCAAAATCTTAATATCTGCATCATCATCATCATATATATCAAATATGCAGAGAAAAAAGACTGTAAGAAGTAATTTCATAAATTGAATGCAAATATCACTCGGTTTTTCAGTAAAGCCTTGTTAAAGTCAACGAGCAAAGGATTATGGCTGACTTGCCTGACTCTAATCTTTGGTGCACTGTCACTTTAGATTTCTTAGGATTAGCGCCACACAATTTCATTAACCTGCAGGGTGGAATTGTATTTCGTTGCATGTTTCTCTTGTAATCCATTCAGTCACAACAGCTTAACCCCAGCTTTCAGGCTATGGGACCTGCACACAGATATTTAGAGCAATATCAGGAGAACTCATATGAGAACGCATTTATTTTTTGTTCCATTGCTGTTTGTTTTGTTTTGCATTATTCTGTAATATGGTTCATGGTTACGACAACCACGCAGGTTATGAGAAGCTGAAAAATGCAGCCTGCTCATTCAGCCTCCTTGTACCTCAATCAAAAATCCATACAGTAGTAAAAGAATTCACAAATTGGATGTTCACATATCACGAATGATCACATTCTGAGGGTATGTTTTCAGGCAAACGCAAGCAACACATTGTAAATCATTATTGCAAGCATTTACAAAGGGGACATAAAACATTTATGGATTAAAAATACAAGCCTTATCCAAACCCAAACAATAATGAATTAAAAACACAGCCTCTATCCAGAGTGACATCTGTAAATTGCTCTGGATGAGAGTGTCTGACTGAATGACTGCATGTGGAAAATAATGAGAGTCAGGGTGAAAGTGTTGGGTTTATGAGGCAGGGTGCTGGAGTGGTGGGCACCCTCTGCCGCTATGTCCTTGAGAGACAGGGAGAGGCTGGGTCTCTCTTGCCGGCTCCCGGCTGTACTCACAGACTCCAGAACGTGAAGTCTTCCAGATAAAAAAAGAACTGGTCAGAAAATAAATAAAAAACGAGTCCCAGAATGAACCTACAGATTATGACAACTAAGTTTTGTGCGTTCATGTCAAACATATTATTAATATAGCAACACTAAACAATAACCTAAGACAAGCTTTCCCCTACAGAGAAAACACGCTGGCATGCAGTATCATAGAGTGGTACAGTGTAAGTGGTTCTTGGACACCTTTTTTAAACTGTAAGCAATTTTAAAGGTTGATTCTCTCAGAAAACAATTAATTTCCATCCAACGCACTGCCATGTAGGTCTCTGCTCAGGAAGAGGTGACAGTGACAGTTATGAGAAATGATGGGAAAGACTCTCTCCTGGGGGTTTATGGGAAACAGACCCACTTCCTCTTTCAGCATGATGGCACTGACATCTTTAAACATTTATTTCAAGAAAGAAAGATGTGTTTTGAAACCTGTTTCATTACACTTAGTATTTGTTCCTTATTTCTTATCAAAATAAATTACTTCCTTAAATTACTGCCGCTCACCTTAATGTAATGTCACAACTTTTAACGTAATGTAGTTTACACATCTGTTAACTGTGACTATGTGTATATAGTTTGAAAAAAGATTGCAGGTTTAAAGAAATGCTCACAAAGTACCTTTTCACTTTCTCTAAAATTAAATATGACCAAACAGGACAGGTCTCGTGATATGTGCCTATGCAGTCCCCTTGTACACGACACAGTTTTACAAAAGCAATCTTTGTAAAGATTCCCTCTGTTGCTGTGGACCACCCCACATACAGAAAGCCTGTCTCTTTAACATCAGTTCATGTGATGGTTTAGCTGCACTGGGTCAGGAGAGAGGTCAGTTCATTGCTACACTCAGCGTGTGTAACCTCAGAGCAACACACCCGTGCTGTCTGTAAAATCTGTCTCATTCTGTCATCTTTATCTAATATTGGTAGCAAATTAAATGCTTGTATTGTGATCGATGCGATGTGCTGTCATCTAATCGGAGGCATATTCATTGAGAGAGATGTTTCACAGCTGACTCCTGGAGATGACTGCCTGTTAAACCGCTTTGGTTAAGTGCCAGAGCTATCACTGCCGGTACATATTCAGCCAAGATTTTAACAACTTTTGGGACACTGATGTAAAATTAAACTGATCAGTGGGTTAGTGTGGCAGTAATGGGCAGCTGTAGGCAGGGGCCTGTGATGAGTTTGCAGCAGACAGAGGATTGGGCAATGGGTGCGGGGGGGCAAAGGAACATGACACATCACATGTAGCTTCAGTCAAAGCCGCAGGACAGTCCTGATGGGAGGACTGCACGTCTGCCCACTGACACCCCCCCTCTCATTCTCTCTCTCCCCCCTCGCTCTTTCTCTGTCTCCATCTCTCTTTCTCTCCTTCTCTCGCTCTCTTCCCCCCTCTTTTTCTCCCCCTCTCTCTTTCTCTCTCTCCTTCTCTCTTTCTGTGTTTCTCTCTCTCTCTGTCTCTCTCTCCCTCTCTCTCTCTCCCCCCCCCTTTCCCTCTCTCTCTCTCTCCCTGCCACTCTATTTCTCTCTCTCCCTCTCTCTCACTCTCTCTCCCTCCCTTTCTCTGTCTCTCCCTCTCTCTCTCTCTCTCTGGAATGCCATAGCAGTCTGCAGTGCAGGCGATGTGCGTGTTAATAAGCTCGGACATCTGGTAACCAGCTTTTTTTCTGATTCATTAACTGACGCTGCTGCTTTGGCTGGAGGGGGTGATGGGGGAGATTCGCAGAGGGGGTAAGGGGAGAAGTCATGGGGGTGTGGGGCTATGGGGGGGTCTTCACAGCCTGGGACCCTGAGCACTGGGGACCAAAGCCTGTTTATAATTCACCATATGCGTACAATGAAAGGCTGCTTATGAACTCAAATACCCAATATTACTGTAAAAGAAAACGATGCAGATACACAATAAACCTGAACATAGACTAACTGGAAACTACAGTACGGAATGCTGTGTGAGCATTAATGAGACATAATTGCAGTTCGAGTAAACAGCGTGCTCAGACACCCCCCCCATAACCACAGCCCCGCTCCCTCCACACGGGATGATTGAGCAAAAGAAATGTGACTTGATGGTCCCTGTTTGAGGGATGAAATGGCCGGTGAAGTTTCCATATGCTGTTTTTCGCGCAGTAATTAGGACCTGTCACATGCCGTTTCTCTCTCTCTCTCTCTCTCTCTCTCTCTCTCCCTCTGTCTCTCTCTTTCTCTCTCTCTCTCTCTCGCTCCCCGTTCCTCCGGTCTGCAAACGGTGAGCGTTCCAGTTTGGTGAAACCTGCAAGACGTTCCCTCTCGGGCTGCAGAGAGGCTCATTGGGGGTTTTTCGGAGCCCTCTCCCTGGCCGTCAGGACGCCCCCGGTGCTGCACATGCTGACATTATCCAGGTCAGCTCCTCTCTCCCCTCCCCGGCTCCCCGATTGGCCGGCCGTGAATCTCTCCACCGGCCTGTCGGGATGTTTAGGGTTCAGCTCCCCAGGCCAAATGCCTGCGGTAAACTTTGACCCCGCAGATATTTGAAAGTTGCTCTCTGACACTGGCCACATCCCTCTCCTTCAGTGGTGAACCTCAGATGTTCCCTCTGATGGGGTTTGCCCTGGTGGTTCTCCATAATGACGGTACTGTCTTCAGTTTTCCGGTGGTCCCTGTATTAGCGCATGATGTACAGCTTCTGAGCTGTGTCTAATTAATTGGTAGAAATAAAATGGAAAAAAACCCATAAGCAGCCTCATTTATTATACCAGGGAGACTGTCAGTCATCACCATGGTGACCTCTGAGATGGGTTTGTATTCATTGCTTATGCAAATTTTTTCCATGCATATTGCTATTCATGGGCTATCTTGCTCCATAACCAGCGTCGATTCGTCTGTCTTTATTCAGTTTTTTTTGGTCATAATTCTCTACATAGTATTCCTTAAACCTGGATTGATGTTTTATGTGCATAGTTACATCACATACCTCATGTTTATATAATTCACATCTTGCTGACACGGCATTTGTCAAAAACAATGTCCAATTACTGCTTGCCGGCGGTGTAAGCAGGGGTACTGCAGCAGCACTGGGCAGGTGCGCAGTTTCAGACAGGAGTGTGGTACAGCGCTGATGTGGGGGGGTGTTTCATGTGAGCACGGTAAAGTGTCAGCCACACCCCCACAGAGAGAAGCGCTGGGCCATGAACCTGGCAGCGAGCTGATTGGCCGAGCCTGGGGGGGGGGCTGTCCCTGGCTGTGGCGCAGCTGTTGGTGGAGGCCTGTGTTGGTATCTGCGGCGTGTCGATGTGTGAAGCACAATAGATGAATCCTATTCCTCACGAGAGCCCTGCATATGTCATCTATATTGTCCCATTAAGCCAATTCATTTATCAACCCACTGAATGTCAATTAAATTATGCGGATGTGGTGCAGGTATGTGGTGGGCTGTTGGTGCCAAACTTCGCCGCAGCTGAGCTCCTCTGGCCTGCGGCCTTTTTGTTTTTTTTTTTTTTTCGCGCGCTCCTGAGCTCTCTGCGATCCCCGAGGTGCAGAGGCAGGGTCGCCTTCTGAGGAGGCAGTGACACCCCACTCGCCCACTCGCCTTCCCCCCCACTCGCTCCCCCGCCCGCTCGCCCACCCCGCTCCGGTCCCTGATGGAGACGCTGGAATGAGATCAGGGTGGCTCCGTCAGGAAGATGGAGAGGGCCGTGGTGTGGATTCAGCTGGACGTTCGGCTTCCACCGCCCCCCGCCGTCTCAGTCACCCAGGAGCACAGCTGAGCAGGGTGGGGGGCAGGGGACAGAGAGATTTACGAATGTCTGACTCTGGTGATCTGGTAACTGAAAAGACCGCATCACACAACCAGAAAGGGAGCGTTTCCTCTTCTTTGGCTGCTGCGTTTGACTGTGTTTCTGTATTAAGAGGCTCTTGCCGGGATATATAAAAATGCTTAGCAAATGACACAGATGGTTTAGTAGAGTGTGTAGAGCTGATAATGATTTTCCTCTGTAGTGCATTTCTGTTTTTTTAAACTCTGAGCTGTAATACATTCTTTGTGAATGAAGTAATTTCCATTTTGACTTGTGAAATATGTTCTCAGTGTATGTATCTAAATAAATTTTTTTGTCATTGCAATATAGCATAATTTTCTCATCAATTGAAAGTTATCCTGGAAAAAGTTTTGAGCTGAACTATATTTATAGAATTGTTACTCATTATATTAACATTATATTATGTCTCATATATCCACCGTAGGGCGTCTGTCATATGACTGTGCATTGATTTGTCCCTAAAAACAGAGCAAGAAATAATATTTGGGGTTTTACCCTGTCTCTTACCACAGGCATTTGTTTTAAATAATCTTCTCTTATTTCCACAGTTATGGCTGAGATTGCCTATTATTGTACTGAATTATACCAGCTGATTCACTTTACTGCAATGTAACAGTGCTGGTATTGATTTAGGAGCCCTGAGGTGCTGTGTGTTTGCACAAAGTCGATGCCGAGGTCCAGATTTAGCTTCCCTAATTCTCCCTGCTGTATTTATATTATCGCTATGCCTGTGCTAATGTATAATAGACAAGCTAGATTGTGTTATATTGCCCATCTCCCAGAGTCTGGTAAGGAGCAGGGCTTGTAACAAAAAGGTGAATTGCCTCAGTAAACACCCAGCGGTATAAATGACGAACATGTAAAAGTTGTAACCCACACAAGTCGCTCTGGATAAGAGCGCCTGCTGAATGACAGTAATGTAATGTAATTGAACTACCAGTGGCTTTACTCGCACTGCAGGTTGTTCCATCCTGAGCACCGACGCACATAAATAAGGCCCTGCCCCTGCAGAGGAGCCGAGACCCCCTGCGGTGAGGTCACAGGCCGGGCCGCTCTTACAGGGGTGTGACTGGGTCAGCATGCCCCTGGAACGGAATGGAATGACATCATCCACCTCAAAGAGAGTTCACAGCAAGACACGGAGCGCGTGCAGTGAGGGCCGGCGCATGCCGCCCTGCCCCCCCGACCCGGGCTTTGGCCTGACACTGGGCTGCTGGCTGCAGCTAACATTCAAGCACAACAGGCTATGATTCGTTATTGATATGCGAGCCTCTATTTCGCGCTGAGCTCCAAAGAAGAGAGGGAGACATTTGAGTTAATGAAGGCGTTTGCATTTTGTATGTATGCCATGTGGCTTTCTTTGCACTGTATCTGAAAACAGTGCTTGTTTCCCCTTTTCAAAATGTTTCAAAATGTTCCTTTTGCTTCACTGTTGAGCACTATCTTTAAAAAAAAACATGTATGAAAGCTCTGCAGTAGGCGATAGGCTTGCATGTTGGAAGGAAAGAGGGAAAGGAAAGAGTAGGCACAAAGATGAAAAACTGGGTGGGCACTCATCACATCAAATGCCAGGGCACACTCACGACTATAAAAACGTCTAACTTGGAAAAGACTGCCTTTTTCGGAAGCCCCCTCTAATTAGGTGCCTTAAACAGGAGGGTGATAAACAGCACAAACAGCGGAGGGGCGTCAGGGAGAGTCAGTTCACATCCTGCGGGTAACCGCATCCTGTAGCAGGCTGAGGTAAGAGGTTAAACTAATTACCTCAGATACCTCGAGAAGAGCGATCACCTGATACCACTCCATCTCCTGCTGTACCTCCGACTGCAGTGTCTGCTCATGGCCTGCTGAAACCTACCCTACCTGACTCAGCACATGGAGGTTATTTTTAAATTTATTTTATGGGCCAAAGATAAAAGCAAGTATGTGCTCAGAATTCAGCTTTTAACTTAATGGGCAGAGTTGCTGAAGAAAAAGAAATCTGTCTGTGAGAAAAGAGAGAAACAATCCAATGAATGCTGCTCTCGGAATTGGCAGAGTTTTTACTGGCACTGAGGCCTAGCATGTAGAAACATTCCTGATCTTGGGTTTACAGCAGACTTATTCAATCTGTACTCTGTGAATGAGATAAGGTCAATTACCACTGGAAGGTATGAGGAAACGGCAGTTATTCCAAAGCAAAACATAACTTGATTCCACTTTGCTCTCAGAAAACTGATACGCTTTATTCCACCATTATTTTTGTAGCAAACCAGGAAGAAATGATCAGGAATTATCGATTTCACAGAGTGGGGCGCATGAACAGCATTTTTACCGCTGTTTCCAGATGTCTGGATGAAAACGGCTCCAGTGAGCAGGGTGCACGGTGGTGTAGGAACACGGTGGCTGATCGGCGTGAAGCCCTCTGTGATAGCAAAACTGCAGGGTGCCCCGGACTCAAGAGAAGGTCGTGGCCCCTTGGGCGGGGCTGCAGGACAAGGAAAGTGCTGCGTTTGGGATATTACGACAGGGACGGCACCGGGTGGGGTGGGAGGGGCCGGGGGGGGTGTGGAGCTTGGGGAGGCCTGTCACCCACCCTAAAAGCCATGAATCAGCAGCAATTTTCAGAGCTCACAGGAGCCACTGTAGCAACTTTTTTTTTCCCTTTAACCATTAATTCTGCTGGAGGTGACAGTGTGGGCCATGTATCCAGGTTACAAAGGGAGGGGGGGAAATGGGACAGGCTGACAGCTGGAGAGTAAGTTTGGCTTTTCTGTTGGGCTGGAACAGGGTGGTGTTTGTGCCCTGTGACTCTCTGCCTTGTGTAACATCCCCCCCCCCCGCCATGTCCTTCCTCCGAAGAATGTGGAGTTTGTGCAGCGTGGGTTGCTTCCACTCGGTCTGATGCAGCTGAGGCTCTCTGTTAGGAGAAGGGTCGGTGCGCGCGTGCCAGCAGAAAGAAACGCTGTTTTGTCGGACGAAATTCAATTTCTGCCTCTTTCCTCGACGGACCCCACAGGCAGAATCGCTCAATTGCATTCGATTTTAAGAGTAATACAGTGAGACCCTGTTTGTTTGAACTTTGACTTTCCTCTCAGCGACTCTGAGGAGGAAAACAACGTGACCCTCCTTTGAGCCTGAGAGGACATTTGAGTTCCATCATCTCTGAGCAGAATTCACATGCATGACAGTGTAGCCATAATTATAATTATTTAATTAATGAAACTTTGACACTTTGTTTGTTGGACATGCAGCATTTCGTTTTTTTGTGAAGTAAAAGGAGAGGCCAGTGGAAGAGAAGCTTATATAATATTTCTCACATCCAGGAGATCCCACATCCAGGAGAAATGATCATGAGCAGGTCACTCAATGGCAGTGCAAGGATGTAGCACTGAGTAACCAATGACAGCCAAGTAGATGCATCTGCTAGCCTACTAGAACAGTAGCCTGTTAAATGGTAGAAGTTGACAGGAAATGGCTCCTTGAAGCATTGGGTCTCTTTGAACCAGTGGACTCCACAAGACTGTCATTGAGATATTTATGTCTTTATGACCTCATAATAATGGTAATTTGGTCTACTACTTTGTCCATTGAAAAGATGCAGACACATGCGCACACACAAACACACACACACACACACACACACACACACACACACACACACACACACACACAGTTCATTTGTGAAGAAGTTTTGTACACTTCCTTTTTACTCCTACATCATGTCTGTGAGCTAATGCAGATTTCGGAGGGCCTCAAACTCTCATGGAGTTCTGTGGCATAAATAATATCAATAACATAAACAGTCTGGTTTGTCCTCTGCCCAGCTTGACCTGTTCAAATTTGGAAGCACGGCGCTGGCAAGGTTCAAAATGAAACGTATTCTCTCACCATTTCCAAATCTGAGCCCTGAAAGAAGTCAGTGAGAGGCTGATCTCTGGGCATTTTGGAACTCACAGACCAAAAAAGGAAATGAATGTGTCTGACGGCTAATGTTCTCCAGAGCGGCACCACTTTATCACAATCAGGAGTCCATCACAAATGCTCAACATTGCTCCAAACTATGTGGCAAATGAGCGTGCATATGAAAATGTTTGCCTGTGCTCCCCAAAGCAGCAGAGTCTGGGATATATATATTCAATACTTAATTTTTCAAAATGTGCATGACGGCTCCTGCTATGTTTAGCTCTCTTAAGCTTAAGCAAATTATTTATTTCATCCCAAATAGCAACTTCATAGTAACAACTTGTATGTATGGGGTATGGGACCTACTGTAACCCCACAGAAAATACTTGTGAAGTGACTGATTTATGGTCCAGTCCAGTTATGTTTTCCCCATTGGTCAAGTTACAGACTGACTGTAAACTAGCTGTGAAATTGTGAGCATCTCTGTTGTCACTCGTTGCTGTCCCAACCCGACTGTAATGTCCCTGACCCACACAGTTTTTACTTCCTCAGAAGAATATGTCTGACCGTATGCGTTTGGCCCGTGCGGTTAAGACAGTCCATGAAAAGCCTCGCGGAGAGGAGGCATTGCATTCCCTTCAAATGAACATCCCTCTGAAATTACCAGTCTACTGTATCGGTGCATTATCTGTTTACTCTGCCGAAATGCCACACACTACAAGAGATTACTGGAACTCGGTACAGTCATTGAAGGATGCTAATTCCCAAATCATTCACTGCATTAACAACACCTACCTAAGTGAAAGTGTAACTTTTATTTAGTTGATCAACTGATTGAGCAATATACTATAATTCCGACTTGCTTCTGAGTCTCGTTTGTGGGACATAACCAGTAAACATAACCGCGCAAATAATGTGAAGAATAACTGTGGCTTAATGGAGACCTTACCGCTAAAATGAACGGCTATGGATCAATAACAATCCACGAACCGTGCATACGACCTAATCAGACATCACCTTTCAAAAGATACAAAGGAGCACCTGGGCAACACGGCGCTGTTGTTTCCCGGAGAGTTCCATGGAATGCAAATCTCACTACAGTTCTCAACAAATTGCCCACTAAAGGGTTAAATGCAAACGTCCATTGCGGGAACTAGGACACCGCATACCCCGTTCTTTGACAGGAAACAGTCATACATTTTACGTATTTGCATATGCCGCGATCTGTTGAAAGTGTTAAAATGTTAATAGTGTAAAGTACTTACACCAAAGTCCTTCTTCGCTTATTCAGCCTACATTGTTAGCTACTTACACCGTGCTTGTGCAAAACTGTTATTTAGCACTTTGGTGCAAACTAAGCAAACAATGAATTTTATTTAAAGAGTGTAAACTATTTGTACGGATGTGCTCACCGCTTTTGCCTTTTTTTACTTCACGTGCAAACCATCTCATTCAAGCTTTAAACCAATAAAGCGGTACCTTCAGCCGAGACGGTAGAGACGGCGCTGATTAATTGCGAATCCAGAAGTCCTACAATCCCCCTTTCTTTAGAACCTGTTGCGTTTGCCCGGTTCAAAGCTCCCCCCAACGGAGTTGCAGAAGTTTCATGTGACACAAGCTTAGTCAGATGCGCGCTGGTGTGGAGGCAGCTGCAGTACGCGCAACAGGAGGCGAGCGCGGCGGACCGGGACCGTTAGCTACAAGTTAGAAGACTAATGCAAATCAAGTAGTATACGACTGTTTTCGCTCGTTTTATGTATCTCTGTTGTTTTTACACTTAGTCTTCGTGGTTTACAGCGTTCCCTTTTCAGGAATATGGGACCAAACAAGCCGGGGAAAGTTAACTGGCGCTTCGGCGTGCCAACGGCACTTTTCGTGTACTTTTGGTGTCTTTGCGGCCAGACCGAGTGCTACAATTTGGACACGCAGCATCCCGTTACTGTTAGCGGCCCGAGTGGATCTTTATTCGGATATTCTGTGTTGCTTCACAAGTATCGGCACCAGACGTGGTATGTATGCATTTAAGTTAATGAACACTTGTAATGGCTGTAGTAGTGTGTGGTACAGAGGATGTGCTGTGGTGTTGTGCGTATCCTCGCCATGCGGATTCGCCTGTCACACCCTTAACATAGCGCCCGTTTAGTTTTTGGAAGAGATTAAAACGCGGGGTATGCTAAGTAGCCATCTGCCCGCGAACAAAGTCCTGCTCTGTGACAGCTTCTGAAAGAGTAATTCAGTCAATTAGAACCGATCTCCTGCTGAACCAATATCTCATGCGAAAGTTTGTGTTTGTGCCCAGTGTATTACAGTGAAAATAGCGAAAATGTCAACTGTACAGTGTCACTGCATTGTCATTTTATTTCACATAACATTATATGTGTTTCTCTTTTTCGATTTTATGTGAACTGTTGCTGTATAGCAACTTGTTAATCACCGTTGTGTTTGTTTTAGGCTCTTAGTGGGAGCTCCAGTTGCCAATTCAACCTTTAACCAGTCCATCAGAAACCCCGGTGCTATTTTTAAGTGCAGAATCGCAGACAGGGCGGATTGTGAGCAGATTCAAATAGGTTAGTATCACATACTGTCTTTCCAATGTGTGGATGCTCTGTTTATTGTGTAAGCCGTTGTTTGTATAGTTCGCTGCGGTCTCAGTCTTGCCACTGCTGTATCTACGATCTGAAAGTTGATACAGCTTCTTTTTCCTGTGAGGGGGTATTTGAGACACAAAAAGTGCTGCTGAAAGTAAAAAAAAAAACGTGTACATATTAGCTGTTGAGTCTGTACGGACTCCTGCGCTGGTCTATCTGCATATCATAAAGTGGTGTGGTGGTATCCGCTGCATTTCAAAGAGGTGTTGCAAGATCAGCATCTTAATAATTTTTCTTTTGTTACTTGCGTGTTAGTTTTTAAATATGGAAACTGCTGTATCATTTCACAGAGATGTATTTAACTTTAGAACAGCAGCGCTCTTTTTGCTCCTAACACGTTGTTCCGGATTGGTTTTGTAGCTGCTCGTGCACGTGTTGCTCGGTACACTCTTTGGCTTGCGTTTCCTAACAGTCGCAGCCAATGAAGTGGAACTTTCTTACAATAAAGTCAGACTCTCAAAAGGATCTTCCTGATGTGGAATTGTTATAGTTATTGTGAGTTGTTTGTTGTGGTTATTATGACACATTTGAAGACACATATAAAATCAGTGGACAGTATAATTGCCCTCCTGACCTTTTTACAACAAATGTTAATATGGCACAATTAAATACCATCATCAACCAGCCATGTGAGTTTTAGATCATATCAAAGCTGCATTTTTTTCTCAGGTGGTGTAAAGGTTTCTGTTATAAAAAAAATTATAAAAAAAAAAAACTGTCCTTTTCACTCTCCCTTAACTCCATCTGTGAATAAATGCCTGATACAGGCTGTTTGTCCTCGTGTTTAAGCTCTTCCTGCGTGAACCAGCCGGTTTGTGCTGTACTGTGAGAGGAACAGGAAGCCTTCAGACAGGGCTTCCTCCCCTCAGGAGATGTGGCTGCATGTGGGGTGTTAGTGTGGGAAAAACAGGAACCAACCTCTCAGGACTCCTCACGCCGCTGTTTAACGCAGACCTGCGGCCTCCACCGTGCGGCCGTCAGTCAGTTTACACTACATTACATTATTGGCATCGAGCAGCTTATCCAAAGCGACTTAGATCGTTTACATTTTTTTTTACTATGGTATCCATTTATACAGCTGGATATTTACTGAGGTAATTGTGGGGTATGTACCTTGCCCAAGGGTACAGCAGCAGTGCCCCAGCAGGGAATCAACCCGGCAACCTTTCTGTTAAGAGTCCTGCTCCTTAACCACTATGCTACACTGCCACCCAGTTGATGCTCATCACGTAGGAGAGACCGCAGCTGGTCAGGAGGGCCGTGAATGGGAGGCCGCAGCGGTTAGCGCTGAGACTGGCAGAGCGATAAACGGGGCTTTGTGGAGGAGCGGGCCCTGCGGGGGAGAGCGCTGGCCAGGCCTGCTGCAGGCGACGCGGCTTCACATGCTGTGCTCGCGTTGCAGGCACCTCCGACGACGCGTCCTGCGGGAAGACCTGCTCCCCCGAGAATGACAACCAGTGGCTGGGCGTGAGTCTGTCCCGACGGCGCAGCGACGGACTCGTACTGGTACGTGATCCAGCGCCAGCCGTTCGACGTGCAGACCTGGAAAATGCTGTGAAATGCCACCTGCAGAAAGATGACATTCTGAGGAGGTCGTTTTTAAATGGGGAAAAGGATGGCTGGTGTGACATTCTGTTGACACTTCAGCACGTTGATCTTTTTCATTTTATCTGTAATAATGAGCAGAACTGCGCGAATGATTTCTGTTCTCTGTCTTTGTGTTTCAGGATTTCCCTCTCTGCTGGCTGTGATCAGGTTATTGTTTATGATTTCTGGTCATTTCTGCAGTTGGTTTATATTTTGTATTTGTCCTGATTCAGGCCTGTGGACATCGTTGGAAAAATGTTTTCTACTCCAGAAAAGACAATCAAAACAAGCTGCCACATGGTGTCTGTTACAAACTGGAGGCCGATCTTATCCAGTCAAGCCCATTGATTCCCTGCTATAAGGGTATGGTGTGCTTCTTTAATTTACCCAAGCATATTATAAAAAAATAATAACCACCTGATGATTTTAGTCCAAAAATACACTCACTGTACATGCTTTGAAAAATGCATTTATTTTATTATATAAGTAGCTAATATTGAAGTAATATCTCCAAACCTGACACACCAATCAGCTCACAGGTTAGTTTAAGAGCAAATGTACATGACTGATGTCATGCATAAACACTGATTGCTTCATTAATAAGTGGTAATATCCTGTGTAGTATACATCAAGTCTTTGATTTTATAAAGACGTGAAGAAAATATTTTTATGGGTTGGCAGTAATTTATCAAGACTGGTGGTGGCATGCATGCTTGATAAATATTCTGCTGCTGATAAGTCAGTATTACATTATATTACTGTCATTTAGCAGATGCTCTTATCCAGAGCAACTTACATAGGTTACAATTTTATCCATTCATACAGCTGGATATTTACAATTCAGGGTTAAGTACCTTGCTCAAGGGTACAGCAACAGTGCCACAGCAAGGAATCGAACCAGCAACCTCCTGCAGTCCTGCTCCTTACCACTATGTGCTCATGTTGCGGAAGTGAATGACATTTACTGGTGTTTCCCTTTCATTTTGCTAGATCATCAGCGGAAATTTGGCGAAGCCTATGGGTCCTGTCAGGCTGGAATGTCTAACTTTATGATAGAGGTAGCTCTTTAAGTAACTCCTCTTGGAGTTTATCTGGGTTAAGTGAATGTTTGACACACAGCCTGCTGACAGTGGTCCTCCCACTCTGTGTGCAACAGGGATTGATTGTCATGGGAGCACCAGGAACCTCCTACTGGACTGGATCTGTGCTGGTCTATAACACCTCCAGCAACATGCTCTCAGCCTATCTGGATAACAGCCACACAGTTGACTATGGAAGCTATCTAGGTAATTTTCATCTTTCTTACTAGTTCATAAAGAATGAAAATCATGCCATGCTCAGGATATTAAGTAAAATATCAGGAGAGAATAATCAGTTCATCAAACATAGCCATTTTAATAGAGAAGGCAGTGTATGACGGTAGCAAACTTACATCATGCACAATGTATATCCTTTCAAATACAGCTCTAATTTGTAGTGTTAACATATTTTGCCATACTCATGGAGGAAATAGTAATGTCTACTTATGAGTATGTAATATTTTTATCAGAGTTTTGATTCCGTAGCTCTTGAGTTTGGAGGCGTACTGCGCTTGTGTAGTGGAGAGTGCCCGTGTGTCCTGTTTAGACAGGAAATGAAGCCTACATAATACCTCAGTTCTGCTTGCCTCTGAACAGGAAGCTGATTGTGCTTGCTGTTGCTCAATGTAATTTTTTTTTTCAGTCAGAGCAAATAAAGATTCGTTCTGTCCTGCTAAAGAAGAGCACAAAGTTTGCTCTCAAAACAAGCTCCCAGGAGTGGACTTGAATTACACGCAGTGTACAGTTTTCTGTCCGTACATGAAAGCATGATTCAAAGCAGTGCCCCCAAACAATGATTTTTTAATCGTCAGTCTGCTGGTTCTGTTTCTGAGGCATGTTCAGTGTAATGACTGTAATCAGCTAAATGGCAGTGTTCTGTCTTTGATGCCGCATGTGAGAAGCACATGTTTGTCAGAGCGTTACCTGCAGGATAACGTTGTTGCTGTCGCCTCCCTCTTCTCCGGCAGGTTACTCTGTCAGTGCCGGCCACTTCAGTCACCCTGACAACACAGAGGTTGTCGGAGGGGCCCCTCAGCATGGGCAGACTGGTAAAGTAAGAGTTAATTCTGCTTCCTATTCTTTGTTTTCCAAGAAAAGAGAAATAGCCCCTCTGCACATGTGCGGAGTGTCGGCCGTTGTGTTTTGTTGATCTGGTGTGGGGTGATAAGGGTGTGAGCTCAGTATCTGTGTCTGACTGTAGCTGGAAGACTGAGAGAGGTGTTTAATCGCTCTGATGCATACCTTACAGGCGCAGCCCACAAAGAATGTGTTATTGGAAGGGGTGCCTGCGGGCTTTAGCGCTGGTTCATATGCTATTATCTCAAGATCTTGTGATACTACTCCAGAGGGATGATGGGATTGACACTCACAAAGCTAATATTCATAAGCCCCTTCTGCTGTGTAATGCATTCTGGGAATGTGGAGGTATGGTTTCCATGTGCTCCGCGGTACCTTGGGCAAAGAACATCTTTTTGGGATGCCTGTCTGTTTTGTTCCATTGGGCTCTTTCCACCTGAACAGACACAGGATCTTTGTGGGATATCACCAGTGGTCATTAGGAATCAGACAGCGTTTTCTCTCACGATTTAAGAAGGATTTAATCACTGAGAATGCAATCAACACATGGTCTTACCATAGGCTTTTCCCTACAGGTATGCAGGTTTGTGAAATGCTGGCCAAAGCAATCATTCTCATTGCAGTATTCCTTTCGCTGCTCAAATCTATAATCACTGTATTGGCACCATATCTGTAGCTTCAGGGCAGAATAAATCCTCTCTTCTGCCGCTCAATTCCACCCTCTTAAATTTGTTAATTGAAAGATTAGTTGCAAGCAGTTTGAGCAGTCTGGTGTTCTGTGATGCCGTATTGTCTTTTGGACGTGCCCCAAGTCTGCACTGGTACACAAAGATGTGAGAATTCATCGAGACTTAGCTGTTCCTCTTTTAGGGAGGTAGGTACACTCAAATCAGGTTCACATCGATTATCCACTGTGTGAAATGGTAGAAGCTGAAAGTAATCACACGTATTTAAAAGTATCAATTCATTTTTTTTCCACCTCTGGGCGACTGAAGGAAATTCATTTACAAGAAAGATTGCAGAATGGGCATGAGTTTTATTTAAATGCTATGCATTAGACAAAGGGTACCCAAACTGCAGAGCTTGAGAGCTTTATTTCAGTTCAGAACATCGGCAGTCAGAGGCACATGCATTTTCTTCAGACAATATGAATCAGGTGCACTGATAGTCAGTTAATGTTTTTTTTTATATTTTTCCTTGTTTTGGGGGTTCAGTGGGGCTGTAGTTTTCGCATATAAACAGATGAAAATCATCCCAGTGTACTTTCTGCACTGGAGTGTGAAACTATGAGCTTGTTTGGAATAGACTTGCCTGTTAGGCCATGGGTTTGGTCTTCCATTTGTCTACATGGGTTGTGTTAAATTCATGTAAATGTCATGAGTCTCTAGAAACTTTACGGTGGTTCAATAATGTGATTATTCTTGTTTTTCTCTTCCTAGGCGTACATATTCCAGGTTCAGTCCAACATTCTGGAAATCCTGTTTGAGGCCAAGGGTGATAAGGTCAGAGCTGACGCAACCCCTGCTTTTTCTGTTTAAATACCAGTCTTATCTAAACCTGAAATAACACTCCTTTTCTGCCATGCAGCTGGGCTCTTATTTTGGAGCGACAGTCTGTGCGGTGGACCTGAATTCGGATGGGCTCTCGGACCTCCTGGTCGGAGCTCCGATGTACAGCACTGTCCGGGAGGAGGGGCGTGTCCATATCTACATCAATCAAGGAGCTGTGAGTTCAGCCCAATTCTCCCTGATTATAGAAATGCTACACGTTGTCTTCTTCTGTGTGGTTCAGTTACATCATGGACAGATTCATCTGGAACTGAAGGGATTTGACAGCCCTATATGCTTGCAAAGGCCTTACTCTAGTTAAAAATAGTGCACTTTGTGTCTGCATATCTCAGATGAGGCTTGTAAATTCCTTAATTTCATTGCATGAACACAGTCCCGTATTCCAGTACCAAGAATTTAGAGGGTGATTTTTTTAACTGAGCGATGCAAAAGTAAAGTGGGAGTTCTAAGATAGAGCTGATAGTTCTGGCTACCTGTCCAACACCGAACAGCAGATTCTCTATCATATCGTGGAGCTGAAATTTATCATCATGTTGCAATAGACATTTTTCTCCTCAGTTTATCTGTTATTTGCAGGATTGCTGCTAGAATTCTGGCCATTTGGCAATAGCCTCCATAAACAGCACTGATGAACTGCATTCATGATATACCTGGTTTACCACATGAGCTAAGTGATAAGCAGAATAGTAGTGATGGTAATAACAGTAAATATAGCTACATGCAGCAACTACAGTACAAAGACCAAGCCTAGGAATCTGCCCCCAGTAACTGACAAATGATGTAACTATGGATTTCATCAGTGTGATATCAAACACTGATTCTGATATTTATAATATTTAATATAAATATAAATTAACATTTGGTTTTGTTTTTAAACATTATGAAGCACGACTTTCAGATCATGCAGAGATTGCAGAGATTTTTTTGTGAGGAAGCTGTGGCTTTGTAGTTGACAGTATGAAGAATACCACACCCTGTTCTTGTAATGTTGAGCTGATAAAACTAATCAGAACAGCTATAGATTCAGATTTGTAAAATGTGGTTTCATTTGACATTCACAGTTTCATCCTGGCTGTTTGTTTTATGTTCAGATTTTATATTGTAATTTAGAGATGTGAAAAGGACATACATACACATATATTGACTCAGTATCCAAAATGGCCGCCAAAACATGTGATGTCTTAGTGACTTTGAACTTTAAGGTTACTTTGAAAAGAAGGTAGTATTGAAAAAAATCATTTTCCATACAATAAATGATTTTGAGTAGCATTTTAGCAATTGTATCAATTCAGCCTCACCTTTGGTTTTGTTTAGTGTACTGTGTAAGTTTCACAGCTTTGTGATAAACGCCCTAAAGGCATGCAGTGGAGAAAGCGTCACGCGGCCAGGCCGTTTCAGGGCCTGCAGCCAATGTTTGTTACACGTTAGTGTGAATGGTGTGAGCTGCTGACTGCAGTTTCTGCCGCATTGCTGCTGTAAGGCTGAGGACAGGAAGCTCATGACATCAGACATTTTCATCATTATACTTCCAGCAACTAAAATAAACAATGAGCCATTATGCAGTAACATTAATTTTATATTCTGTGTACACTTAAATTTAATTTGATTTGTTTAGTATGGATCTAAATAAGTAATTAATCATCTTCTACACTGAAAATCCTAAGAAGTGTGTGTGTGCGTGTGTGTGCGTGTGCGTGTGCGTGTGTGTCTGTGCGTGTTTGCACGTGCGCGTGTGTGTGTGCGTGCGTGTGTGTGTGTGCGTGCGTGCGTGCGTGTGTGTTTTCAGGCCAATATGAAGGAGGAAGAGTTCCAGTTAGTGGGAAGTAACTCGTACGCTGCGAGGTTTGGAGAAACCATAACAAACCTGGGAGACATCGACGACGACGGATTTCCAGGTGAGTAACCTAATTCATTACTGTAGATACGACGCTGTAAGTGAATTAAGATGGAGCTGGCTGAGCAGCGCGTCAGACAGCAGCGCGGTGTGTGCTGCGTTTGGCGTGCGCCGGGGACGCGAGGCGCTCAGTGCAGCGAGGGGGGGCAGCGACGGGGGGCTTCACAGCTGCGAAACGCCGCACACAGACACCCCTGTTCAGCTGCAATGCAGTGCCAGCAGCAGGGTGCGGGGTGAGGTGGTGTGTGTAACGCAGTGAGGTGGTGTGTGTAACGCAGTGAGAGGTGGTGTGTGTAACGCAGTGAGGTGGTGTGTGTAACGCAGTGACGGGTAGTGTGTGTAGCGCAGTGCTTCCTCCCTCAGGGCCCTGGGCCTGTTGCGGGGGGGGGGGAAGTGTAGGTCCATGTGCGGAATGACAGGGCCTGGTGCGGGGGGAGGAGTGTAGGTCCGTGTGCGGAATGACAGGGCCTGGTGCTGCAGCGCAGGGGAGAGCCCTCAGTGGCGGCATGCGCTTTCCATCAGGTCCTCACACGCGACAGGGGCACAGGCCTCAGCGCTGCTGGTGAGAGTGGCCTTTATTTCATCATTTCCCTTTATGTCCCCATAACCCCAGCTGTAAGTGGGGGCGTGGATGGGGGTGGCTCTATGCTGCAGTGGTGCTGGTGAGACTGTAACCCCAGCTGTGAGTGTGTGTGTGTGCGTGTGTACGTGTGTGTCTGTGTGTGTCTGTGTGTTTGTGTGTGTGTGCGTGCGTGTGTGTGTGCGTGTGTGTGTGTGTGTATGTGTGAGAGAGAGTGTAACCGCAGCTGTAAATGTGTTGCAGATGTGGCCATTGGAGCCCCACAGGAGGACGATCTGCAAGGGGCTATTTATATCTACAATGGCAGGAAGAGCGGGATCGCCAGGACCTTCTCTCAAGTACGTCCTCCAGCTGCTGTTTGTGCTGAGTGCGCAGGGGCCAGGGGCCCGGGGCCGAGGCCGGGGGCAGGGCGGGGCCCTCCCTGTGATCCGCCGCCCGGTCGCCCTCCCCCCCGCGCGGGGACAGCGGCCTCATTGTTCTCCCCCCGCCGGGAGACGCCAGGGAGGAGGCTGGAATGAAAGTGCCCAGATGCATTTCCTCTCTCTGCCCGGCACTGCTGCTGCGCTGCTCCCAGCGCCTGTGCCGTTTCACTGCAGCTAGCGTTCATTTACACAGCTCAGTGTTAGGAGAGAAAGACGTGTATCTGTACGTATAAATAGCTTAATTGAACACTTACAGGATGTGGATAATTGCTTCCAGAAGATTATTTCTTTTTGTGCGTCCTAAACTCTCATTCCCCAAAAAGAAGAAATAAAACACTGTCTCAGTGTTCCGTCTGTGGCCGTTAGATGAATACACATCTTCCTTTTTCCACCAGCGAATCACTGGGTCTGTCCTGGGGAACGCCTTTCAGATGTTAGGCCAGTCCGTGTCCGGAGGCATCGATGTGGATGGCAACGGTTACCCAGGTAACGCACCATCACACTACGGCTTACTGTGGAGAAGCTGTAGTTCTTCACAGCTGCATTGGCAAGGAGGGAGAGGAGGGGAGGTGGGGGAGGGCAGGGGGAGGTGGGGGAGAGGAGAGGAGGTGGGGGAGGGCGAGGGGGAGGGGGTGGGGGCTACCCTGTGGTAAGTGTGTGGGAGGGGGAGGGGTGCCCGGGTTCATTCTGTTGGATCAACAGCTTCAGTTCATCATCCATTTCCTGTGACGGGTGACAGCCACACCCATCTCCCCATACTTCTGCTCCCTGCAGTTTAGAGTAACATTCAGGTCTCACTGGACTCTCCCATATTAAAGAGATGCGGCACCTTGTTCTCCCCACACAGCTACAGATGCATCAGCTTTTTAAATGGATTCTTATGCATATGTAATTTGAGGGGTTGGGCAGGGTTGCTTATAGCAGAGCTAAAACAGTCTTATAATTAAATTACAATGGTTTTAATTGTTCTAATCATGGTCTTGTTTGGTCGGGGGTATTTATTACTCTAAATCTGTAAGAAGTGACCTAATTAGATGTATTTTTAATATCATAACAGATTGCACGGGTCCCCCTCTGAGTAGCTGGGGAGAGAGTGCCACGCCTCACTGGCTGCTCTTGGCAAGCGGGCGAAGTTTGTGAGCAAGGCGGTGTGGTTTGAGGAATGACAGATGAGAGTGATGTTCAGAGAGATACGCTTCCAGTGAATAACCTGGAGGAGAGCTATAAGATGGCGGGTGGGTGGGGGGTGTGTGTGGGGGGGTGTATGGAGGGGCTTGCAGATTGGAAGTGAAGTCTCCCAGGTAATGACATCCATCAATCTGCTTCTGTCCACAGATGTAGCTGTGGGGGCCTTCTTGTCAGATTCAGCCGTCGTGCTGAGGTAAGCCTGTTTCCCTCTCAGTTCCTCTCTCAGCTGGAAGGCTGGAGAGCTCTCTTTGAGTCCACTACCGCTATCTCTAAACACATCTGTCATCTTCACACGTTCACTTGTCAGCGTTTGGGGGAAATTCCCTGGCAAAAAAGACACGTCAAACCAGAACCCTGTTTTCTCTGTAAAGTTACTCATTTGCAAAATGAGAAGCGTGGCAGCCAGAGCTGGCTGTTGGTAGTCAGCTGTTCTAAAGCGTGTGACGGGGTGAGGGGTGACGTTGTTTGGGCTCCATGCACCGGTAGGTGACAGGTTTGCGTGTCTCTGGCAGGACGCGGGCGGTGGTGATCGTGGAGGCCTTCATGCTGCTCCCCGCGAGTGTAAACCGCAGCCAGCCGCAGTGCTCTGAGCACGGCCAGCCCGCCGTCTGCATCAACGTCAGCGTCTGCTTCAGAGTCAGGGGCAGGAAGATCTCCGGACACATAGGTGAGGAGGCCTGAACACACCACTCAACACAGAGCTCACCCTGAACACAGAGCTCACACTGAACACCACTCAACACAGAGCTCCACTCAACACAGAGCTCACCCTGAACACCACTCAACACAGAGCTCACCCTGAAAACAGAGCTCACTCTGAACACTGCTCACACTGAACACAACTCAACACAGAGCTCACACTGAACACCACTCAACGCAAAGCTCACCCTGAACATGACTCACACTGAACACAGCTCACCCTGAACACTGCTCACACTGAACACAGAGCTGACACTGAACACTGCTCAAACTGAACACAGCTCATGCTAAACACCACTCAACACAGAGCCCTGAACAGGACTAACACAGAGCCCTGAACACCACTCACACACTGCGCTCTCCCTGAACACCACTCAGCAGCGAGTGTCTTTGAGCGGTCTCTTTTGTGGGCGCAGTGAGTGACCTGCTCTTGTGTGGGCAGGGATGCTGTATAACCTGACTGTGGATGTGAAGCGGAAGGAGGGCTTCCCGCCGCGTTTCTACTTCACCGGGAACGGCACGTCCAACACCACCGCCGGCCGGATCAAAGCCAAGCACGAGCACCTGACCTGCGTCAACCACCAGGCCTACATGCGGGTGAGAGGGCGAACGAGCCAGGGGCCCGGCCTGTGCGGGGGGACGATGGTGATGATGGTGATGATGATGATGATGATATTGAGGATGATAATATTGTGGATAGTGATAATGAGGATGGTGGTGGTGATGCTGATGATGATGGTGATGATGAAGATGATGAGGATGGTCATAATGAGGATGGTGATGATGATGGTGATGGTAACAATTATGATGATGAAGAGGATGGTAATGAAGAAGATGATATAGTAATGATGATGAGAAGTCTGATATGAGGATGATGATGATGATGATGATGATGGGAATGGTGAGAATGGTGATATTGAGGATGGTGGTGATGATGATGATGACGATGATGGTAACAATGATGATGATTAGTGATGTTGATGATGAGGAGGAGGAGGGTGGCTTCATCACCCGATGATGTGTAGCACCCACCTGGGTGATGCAGGGAAGCCATTTCGCACCAGAACGCTCACCATACGTCCACCCCCTCTGGACACACTGTCCCCTCACTGAGGATAGGGCAGTGGGGCAACTGTACGAGCAGTGGGGCAACTGTCCGCTCTAACTGGGGCAATTATCTGCCGCACAGTATATACAGGACGAGTATGCGTCAGGACTGAGTTCATGTTTCAGCCTGTAAGATTGTGCTCGGTTCACGGTGGCAGATCACTTAAGCAGAAGTACCTCGGACTAAATTATGATAAATAGTTTGTGTTCTGAGTTCATATTCCAGGTGTTTGGAGGAGCCCCTCTGGACCCTCCTTAGCCTGTCTTCATAATCAGGCCCATCTGATCTATCTCATCATATAGAGAGTAATTAATTCATCTCCCCTCTCTGTATAACTGTCATCAATAATCCCTGATGGAGACGGTGGCCGAAAGCATGCATGGTTTTCCGGAAGAGGTGGATCGCTACATGGTGCCGCTACATTTGATGTATTTTTAGAAGTTGAACAATTAATGTGTAATTAGAGTAATGAATGCGGTACAGAGCAGATGCGAGGGGGGCCTGGTGGGAGAGGGGAGGGAATTAGGCGTTGCACAGGCTGGGTGAGGTGCGCTTATCTCTGCAGGCGGAGATGGCACACGTGTGGGAGGACGACGGTTTGTCTCCATCTCTCGCTCTCTCTCCTTCTCTCTTTCCCTTCCTGTTATTTCTCTCGCTCTCTCGTGTTGCTCTCGTTCTCCTCCTCTCTTTCTCTGCCCCTCTCTCTGGCGGTTTCTCACACGCCTGCACACACGTGGGGAAGTGGCTCGTCAGCACTGTTGTTTTGCGGTGTCTCCTCAGGCTGGTGGTTTCTGTTCAGCGGCTCGAGCGGGAACTGTAGGATGCATACGGAGCGTGGGAGAGGCTTTTAATGAACACCCCCCCCACCACCCCCACTGGGACGTGTGGGTCTTTGCATGTCTCAGTTGGTGGGAAACATGATGTCAATGAACCTTTTAGGATGTTGCGTTTTTGGACCTCAGAAGTTCTCAAATCAAGTCCTTTTTCCCCATTGGTATCTCGTTGCCATTGTGATTTTATTTTACGCATTTTTTTCAGAACACACTGTCATGCAGTCATATTTTCTGGCAATGATGTTGGTGGTTTGCGTTTCCCTCCTTTCAGTTCTGTGAAAGTTTGTTGACTTATCCCCTCTGAGGTTTTGAGTGATTTGCACTGTGGATGCTCTGGTCCCCAGCCCCTATAGACATAATGTTTGTTGCTTTCTTGATTTGACATCCCTGCTTTGAACACCAGAATTCATCTGGTGTCCAGTCTGAGCTGGCAGAGTGGGGTGGTCATTGGGACTCCCCTGATGGCCAGAGTCCAGCTCTTTTAGTGGGACATGCTAACACTGTCCAGGCCACACTCTGACCCTCCATCCAGACTAGGCCCTCTGCACAGTGATGCCCACAGCAGAGGCTGTGTCTCAGTCCAGGGGAGCACGTGAAGCATCAGTGAGGTGGTCCCTTCTTTGTGTGACCTTTGACCTGCATCACATGGGTACAAACTCCAGTGGCGGAAATCGTTTTCAGTGAGTCTCGCTCACCCTGGGGCATCTCTACCAAGGTTTTTTAAACCATAGTTTATTTAATCTTTATTTTACCAGGTAGGTTCCAGCTGAGAACCAGCTCTGTTTTACAGTGACTACCTGGGGGAGGTAATTATCTAATCACTTACCCTGGGGGATTATTAGATTGCCAGATGGAAAGAGCCTGATTGGAAATTCAGCTGGAACTCCAGGGAAGCCATAAATACCATGGGAGCTCTAATGACCACAGAGAGTGAGAACTTGCTTTAAACTCACCTCCTAGAGCACAGTGTCCCCATCATTGCACTGAGGCATTGTAAGGGCCAGAGGGAACATAACGTGCAGCAGCAACCTAGTTTTCCCAGGAGGTCTTCCATCCAAGTAGTAGGCCAGTTCATCCCCGCTTAGCTTCAGCTCTCAGGCAGCAGAGAGCTGCGGAGTAGTACGGCTGTATGAGCAGTTACCAGTGAGGGTTCCTCACTCTGCTTCAAGACGCCAATCAAGCGCTTCACTTCTGCAATTTCCCATGCAAAGAGCTGAGGGCCAGGGAAGGAAGTGGTCATTTAGAGGGCAGTTCAAGTGTCTGGAAGCCAGTGCCAGCAAAGAATGAAAGAGAGAAGTACAGTGCCCTCATGCTGCATGTACAGTGTCTATGTGAATTCACAGAGCTTTCATCTCATTTCACTTCCTCTCCATTTTCCTTCATCAGTGGTGTTTTTTTTTTTTTTTTCCCCACAGAAAGATGTCCGAGATATCTTCACCCCCATACATTTTGAGGCGACGTATGAGCTGGGAGAACATAATGTCATAAAGACAGGGTCCAAAAGCTTCCCTGCCCTCAAACCCATACTGCAGCAAAGAGAGGGACAGAGCAACCTGGTGACCAACAAGGTACGAGTGGCAGTGCCTTTGTGTTTGTGCTTCTGAATGCGAGTTTGAAGTAGATTGAAGGTCAGTCATTCAAGTGCCCGATAGCAAAACTTTATTTGAAATAAAAATACTTAAATCAATGAAAGCCTAAATCATTGTACTGCATCTTTTTATTGTCATTTTTAATTGTTATATTCCATTCTCCTGCAGACGGAGTTTGCTCGGTTCTGCGCCTGGGCCAACTGTTCCGCAAACCTCCAAGTCTCTGCGCGGCTGGTGTTACCGCAGTAAGTATCTTTTTTTAGTCTCTGTTGTGTTTCTGTTAATGTTTCTGCGTTCTATTTTGGGTTCTGGCCTGACTGGTTCAGCGCTGGCAATTTGATGGTGTTAGAGAGGGTGTAGAAGGTCTCGATGTGAGAGAGTGTGTTTTGAGGGTGACAGATCCTGTTTAGGTGCTCGCTGTGCGTCGTTCTGATCATGAGGTGTGAAACCAGATTTGCAAACTCTCAGCAGAACTTGCTCTGTTTGGCTTTGTACAGCTTAGCTGTTTGTTTTGCTCCTTGGTCAGAAAGTTGTTCCTTACAAGGACATGCTGCAGTTGCTACTTCTGTTTAAAGGTTGTGTTTATAAAAATGCCAAAAATATTGACTATCCTGTCCAGTTAAATTACACAGGCTGTAGTTGGATAATGCTGTCGATGTGCATTGTTAGTAAAGAGCATTTAGTCTGAAACAAAAGGCCCTGCAACAGAGCTGACCAATGAATTTCTCAAAAACCTGACAAGAAGAAAAAAGTCTAGAACAAAAATTGAGGTTTTTTTATCAACACATTAAAGAAGACCCAGTCTTGCCAGAGGAATTACGGACTGCTTGCATCAAACCTGATCCTTCAGCAGCAGCTATGCACCTGTTTTAAGGCTGCTGATTAGAACAGGTGTGGCTCGTTAACCAATCACTGGCCTCACCCACACTCACAATTACAGACAATGACAATTAACCAGTTTAAAGCTGGAGCTGGTGGAATGAGTTCCGTTATTTAGATAATTGGAAGTGGAAAGATAAGATTACTTATTAACACACAAATATACATCCTACACATACACATAATAATACACTGTTTTCAGCAGCAGTCTTTGGGGGCTGAATATAGTGTAGGCTGACATCACTGAAGGCCTTCCCCTGCACAGGCCCAAAGTTTATGTAGCTCAGCTGACTTTCATATAAGCAAACACTGTGCACACAATGTACTAACAGGAAAAAGGAGGAAATGAAAGGCGAAAACCACATTTGTCTTAAAACGGATCATTTTAACGGTCAAACCACTGGGTGTGATCATGTTTTGAATTTCACTTTTGTATTTGCGGTGTCTGCAGGCTTTACCGGTTAAACAAGCTACCGTTCTTCCTTTTATGGTAGTCAGGGCTTAGCGTTAACAAACGGTCAGTGATACGTATACAAATTACTGGGTGTGAGAAATGAAAATTTTCAGTTATCAGCAAGAGTGAAGTGAAGTCAAGCATTCATTTCAGGTAATACCTGATAATCTGATCATCAGAGATCCAAGCGCCAGGCCAATAGCACCTCAGATTTGCACATAAAGCATGAGGAACAAAACATGCACAGATGACATGCAAATGTACACTTCCTGTTCAGAATCGAAAACACCTTGTGGTGTTTTTAGCAGAAACTGAAAGTTTTTTTTCCAAGTGAAGGAGAGGAATAAGAGCTGTGAAAAATGTGTGAGATTTTTATGATAATTGAGTACTTTTGATTGGTGCTTTTTTGAGAGTTCTTAATGCTGCCCAGATGCCTGGAGTCACTACACTGTAGTGTTGGTCTCCGATCTGATGAATTCCCTCAAATGATCCATTGAATGTCTTGTATGTAATGTAACTATGTGCGTGTTTTGGTTTTACTTGCCATTTAATCATTCTAAGCCTTGTAATTAACAGAACTGTCAGGGCGGATGCTGTTTTCAAGGTGCAGGGAGTAGACTACGCCACTCAATGTGTGGCTCAGTTGACCCTTGTCAAGAGAAATATGAGTCTGCTAGCATTTCCTGTTAATGTATATACATATATAACTCATGGGCCCTCCTCTACCTAGATTTAGTAGCATTAGTATTTGTGAGGTGAGACTCATGTTTGTGTGTGTGCGTGTGTGTGTGTGTGTGTGTGTGTGTGTGTGTGTGAGTGCGTGTGTATGTGTGTGTGTGTGTGAGTGTGTGTGTGTGTGTGATGCACACCTGGTGCTCTGAGCCCTCCTCTCCAGCACCATGGAAACGGCACCAGCAGCCAGGAACGCACACATACCTGCCCTGTCAACGAGAGCAGCAGCCACACAGCCTTCAGTGAGGATCATTATTGTCCTCAGGATGGCGGTGACTTCTCCCTCAGCCCACTCTCAGTTTTTTTCTAAACTTTTGTGTTGCCCTCAAAGGCTGATAATTCTGTCTGTTCCACCTTCCGTAGATTGTAAAGGTGCCAGCTTCCCTCCCTGAGGAGCTCTTTGACTAATGCTCTGCTAGATAGCCAGGAACGCACTGGCATGTCTTTCCAAAGGGGACAGCCGCTGTCTGCTCTTTCCACACCCTGGAACTCGGGCATTGCCAGCGTGTCGACACCATTCTCTCAGTGAAAAATGGCGGGAATTGTGAACGCGCTGACCACACAGAGTGTCTCTGTGGCGCAGGTCCCATAAAAACATGGCGTACTTTGCGCTGGGGAACGGGAAGACCATCATGCTGAACGTGACGCTGGGGAACGCGGGGGACGACGCCTTCCTGCCGCTGGTGCAGCTGAGGTTTCCCAACAACCTCTACTTCATCAAAGTGCTGGACGCGGTGAGACCCTCTGTGTGTCTGTTAGGAACACATGCACATGCCTTATGCGCTGACAGCATTGCAATACAGCAAATACCGCATCTCCTGAAGGCCACAACCTGCAGGAGCCTCAGAGCAGTGAGACAGGCAGCACCTGCTGATATACCTGCCCCCAGTGGAACAAAAGCTGCGGGCTCATTGGTTAATGACATGGCTGCAGGTAAAATGGCGGACCTGACTGAAATCAGTGTGTGAAACTCGACATAATGCAGAAAGGTTGGACAGATTCACTCCAGAGATTGAACCATGGATTAGATGTAATTACACATGTCTGTCTGTTGTCCAAAGATAACATTACGCAGCCATGAGCTAATTAAAAAGGTCAGTCCTGCTGCTTGGCAGTGTTCGTTTTGTTCTTCTCGCGCAGACTGAATGGGAGGACCTGTCAGAACCATGGGGGTCTATGTAAACTGCCTGTTGATCAGCAGAGTATAAATGCGACTTTGTCCCGACAAACTGGCAGACGAATAGGATTCCAGCAGTCAGCACCCCTCAGCATCATGAGAATGGGGCATTGGTCTGCCTGGGCTGGGAGGGCCTCATGTAGAGATGATGTCGGTCTGACTGTGCTGCTGTGCTTTCAGGAGGAGCGACATGTGACCTGCAACGTTGCAGAGGAGAAACAGGTTGCCGTGGGGATGGACTGTAGTGTGGGCAGCCTGTACCTCAGCTCTCTGGAAAAGGTGTGAGAAATACTGGCATTCAACATTTCTGTCCTTTCATTCTGACGTTTAACATTCATTTTGACAGAAAAGAGGAAACTGTGAACGGGCCTTCTCTTACAGTTAGGCAACTACTTTCCTAATCTCATTTCAGATCATGGTTTATTCTTTTTGTTGTAACAACTTCGCTTTATCTTGAAAATTAGTATGAGGTGTCATACATGACTATGTCAGAAAAAACCTAACTATTTTTACTCCACTGTGGAGGACGACATCTTGTCAGGGCAACAGCAGCAAGGCCAGGCCTAATGGTGTTTTTCTCATTTTCTCACTCTTTCCTTCTCTCTCTGGTAGCTCAACATCAGCTTCCTGCTTGATGTGAACCACAGCAGCAATGCTGGAGACCTGGATGTCACCGTCAAAGCAACCTGGTACTTATCACACTCCTGACTCTGGCTAAATACCTCTGTGAAGTCATCTGTAGGGGTTCTGACAGAGAGAGCGAGAGAGAGAGAGAGAGGCAGTGCACTGAGGCAGTGTTTTTGGTCAGTAAAGCATGGAAGGAGGTTCTCTGTAGGTGCAGAGTGTTGTGATACTTCCACTCAAATCCTTAAAGCGCCTTTGAAATAAGCCAGCAGGTGACCGTGTTCGGGTTAATGTATACCCGGGAGACAAGCTGACCGTGTTTCACTGGGAGATAATGGGGAAGAGTAAACATACAGCTCAGCTGAGCCATTAGATTCAAGGTCTGCAGGTGCTCTCTTTGAACTGTGTTGTTAAAATTTGGCTGTGTTGACTAATGTTATATGCTGTCGTTTGTTTTAGTTTCCATGAATGCCATTTATGCCATTAATGCCATTTATTGCTGTTACTGTCAGTACCTCTGAATTTCTCTAACACAAATGTTTACTTGAATATGATCTTTCTCAGTGACAACTTTGAAAATGAAAACCTTCTCCATGACAACTTTGCCCGTCTGAAGTTGCCGTTGAAATATGGAATTGACCTAAATGTTCATGGGTGAGTTTTATATCTTACCTGTGTTCCTTCTGCAGTGTTTCATTATGTTGTTAAAGTACTGTGGTCCAATGCAACATGAGAACACAACACCAATATGCTTACAAAAGACAGGAGGGCTCTGGCTTCCTGTGCTTTCTGACTGAGGACAGGTGGGCCAGGCTGTAGCTGGCAGTCATGTACTTCAGTAGAACTGAAATATGGTTCCTTTCTGTGACAGAGCATCCTCACTGTGGTTTTATCAAAGAAAAATCATCTCCATCTTGATTTGAACCAACTCTCAGAATGCCTGAGAAAGCACATGATCATTGCAAAACAGTTTTCGCTGATGAAAAAAAAACATAGACAAGCGCACATGTGGTTGAATAAAAACCAAGATGGTGACAAGAGTACAAGCTGAATTTACGTGAGGTCAAACCACAGAGACCATTTCTGCAGTGTGGAGGTTTTCACCATGCTGAGGAAGTCCTGAGCTGCCCTACATTCTCTCATGCTGTGCTGAAAACAGTCAGACCCCTTAATGGATAATACTGTACAACCATATAATGCCCTTTATAGCATTGTCTGATAATGTTCAATATATGCTAGATCCCCCAAACTCTTCCTTCTCTATGAATTTGACTTAAAATGTCCCTCTCTCCTGTTTCTCCATGTAGCTTTGTTTCTCCTACGGCCTTTGTTTTTGGAGACGAGGAGGCGTCTGGGTGCTATACAGAGAGGTTCAATTACACCTTTAAGGTAAGCGCGAGCAAAGCAAACACTGAAGTTGGCTTTACAGGGGTAAAATTGCACAGTGTTTGTACCAAGCAGGCTGTGGTTTTGTGTGCTGTTTAACTACCTGCTGCAGAGAACCTACAGAGGGAAGGTGACAAACTGTGTGAACGTGTTCAGCTAAGAGCCCTGCAGTTACCTTACAGTGGGTGAATCCTCCTGTTTACCTGAAGCAAAATGTGACCGTCCAGAGGAGATATTTCATATCTCTGGTGGTTTTTTTTTGCCTTTGCCTCCAGGTCATAAATGCTGGTCCCAGTAAAGCCCTTGACACAAAAGTTGTGATCGATATTCCCAAAGCCTTGGCACCTTATCCGTACAGATTGCTCAACATTGTGGACATACAGGTATGGAAATGTTCTTCAAAATGGTTAACCGGATAATGACTTGATGTGTTTGAATGACTTGAAAATACATGAAAATGCTTTCATTGTATAGCCATTCATAAAAGCCCTTATGTAGTTGGAACATGTGCAGTTCCACACTGAGTTACTGATCTTGAGTAAAACTATAATTTAGCAATGTTCTGAAGAAGATAACTATACAATAGCAAATATATATTTTAGTACTGTACTATATATGTGGAAGTTTTGGGAGTCTGCAAAAACATTATGAAGATAGTCATCTTTTTATTTTGTTATGTGTTTTATCTATTGTTTTACATTTATATATATGTTATTATTTTTTATATTATATGTCATGTTGTGCTTTTTCATGTTTGCAGTCATTGAGGAACATGTATTAATGCTTTAACGATATCCCTGGCCTTCTATTTCTCTTCCTCTCTAGACTTCTCTTGGGTCGTGTTACATTAATGATTCTGCCAAAGCCACCAATGATGACTGCAATGTGCCAAAACCATACTTCATAGAAGACCTGGTCTTTTTCTTTTCAAAACCACTGACCCGGCACATGGTAAGTACTGTCTTGTGCAGTACTGTAAGTGCAGTCTGTGAGTGCAGTGATGTGAGTGCAGTCTGAGTGTACAGTGATGTGAGTGCAGTGATGTGAGTGCAGTACTGTGAGTGCAGTGATGTGAGTGCAGTCTGTGAGTGCAGTGACATGAGTGCAGTCTGTGAGTGACGCGTGAGGTGTGGCCTGATTTTATTCTAAACCGACCCGTCTCCTCCCGCAGTACTGCATGAGGTACGACCAGCTGTGTGTGAACGTGGTGTGCAGCTTTGGGAACATGGACATCGGGAAGGAGGCCACCATTCAGATGGAGGTGGAGCTGAACCCTGCTGTTCTCCAGCTCTCCCCTGTGAGGATCCCTTAGTTTGGCTTTGTGTTTATAACCTGATGTTACATTGCATTATTGCCATTAGCAGACACATATACAAATTTTATCCGTTTATACAAATGGATATTTACTGAGGCAATTGTGAGTTAAGTACCTTGCCCAAAGGTACAACAGTGGTGACCCAATGTGGAATTGAACCGGCAACCTTTCAGTTACGGACCCTGCTCCTCACCACTACGCCACACTGCTGCCCATAGACTCCCCACTAGGAAGGACTGCAGAACTTGTCAACTTGCTTAACCATTACACTGATAAAATACTGTACCTGACTGTTTTTAATGATGTGTTTTCATTCAGGGAAGGCAAGCCATTATGCTGATTGAGAGCACTGCCACTGCAACTCCCAGAGAGAGTCCCCACAACCTGTACATACAGGAGAACCCCTTCACCAAGGTGACTGTCCAGCCCCTAGCCATGGCACTGACTGCGGTTCTCAGACAGCATGCTACGCCCTACTCAAATCAATTTCAGCAATCAAAAAAAATCTGTTCCTATTTGTTCAAATGTACGCCTAGGTAGAAGGAGAGGTTAAGGTAGAAGGAGTTAAGGTAGAAGTTAAGGTAGAAGGAGAAACCAGTGTCAGTAAAGTTGTTGCAGAGTTACTCTGTACCATGTGATCTGCAAAAAGGAGCCCTCCGCCTTTCCATTTGGAGCAATGGGCTGTGTAAGCGGAACTGGAGAAGGCCCAGGTCATCACTGCTAACCTGTACATTTTTGATAATGCAGGTTGTACTGGAGGCCCATTTCAACCAGAAGCCGACGAAACAGGTGGAGGTGTTCGTCACCATAGTGAGCCTCGCTCTGGGAATACTCATTCTGGCCCTGCTCATATACTTCCTGTGGATGGTGAGTTTTCCCTCCGACGCTTACAGTCTTGCTTGTGGTAACATTTTCATACGAAAGCTTTATATGTCAGCCAGCACCATGTGGAAAGAGGCATCATTTACACACTTAAACACATCTGACCTGTAGCTCCCATTGCCTCATTTGGAGTTAATGTGTATGACTAGCAAACAATTCACTGGAAAAGGGTACTGGGAGTACAAATTATTGATTAAATAAGATAACATTACATTATTGTCATTTTTAGCAGATGCTATTATCCAAAGCAACTAATATGTTACAGATTTACGTGTTATACATTTATAACAGATATACAAGTTATTAATATGAATGGGGAAGTAATAATACACTAAAAATGTGACTCATGTATATGCTGTAATGTCTTATGCAAATTTTCAAATGATCTAGTTGTCCTGTGTAAATTATTATTAAGCTGAAATTTCAGATGTTCTTACTGTCCTTGCCTTATTCTCTTCTTCCCCAGGCTGGATTCTTTAAGAGAGACTTAAAGAAAAAGGAGATGCAGAGAGACAGTTGGGACTACGTGCCGAAGAATGAGAGTGTTTCTTAATGCAGATATATGTATATATGTGTAAATAACGTCACAGCAGATAAGTCATTGGAGGAGAGATCAACACAACTTACACATTCACAGCCTTAATGGAAATTCAAGGGAGAACATGCAGGCCTGCGGCTCTGCTAAGAACGCAGCCCAGAATTACAGACTGCAGATATTTATGAGAGTGATAGAGATGCTAGTGTAGCTATGATCAGGATGCCGTGACAGGGGGCTCAGACCGAGTGCCTGTCTCGTGAGATGAATTGGTTTTCTGTCAGCAGGGCTAAATGCACTTTATCTCTTGAATTGAATGAGCCGGATTGTTCCTGGAAGTCACATGACGTTTTACCTCACAAGAAGGTGTCAGGAAGTGGCGAAGGTGCATTCCGCATCTTGGAAGTGTTTTGTTTTTTTTGGGGGGGTGCCAGCACCTGTTTCATTGTGCCTGCTGAGAAAATGCACTGTTGATACCTTTGCTCGTAATTAAGAATGCACTTGTGTGTACATGTCTATAAATACATTTGTGAATATATTTATGTACAGTATATATACATGAATTAACAGGTGTGTGTATATATACGTGCATTAAATGTACAAATCTTCACACGTCGGTCAGAGATTCCAGTATTTTAGTTCTGTCGGCTGTTATATTGAAATATGGGTTTCACTTTTTTTGTCTTAAGTTCAGCTCATGTGTTGAAACCACATTTGGTGAGAAGCTCGTTTCATTTCCCGTTAGAAAGAAATCTTTGCTTCCTGTTGATCTGTTGGTGATTTTTTTTTTCGAAATTGCTCAGTGTCACGCTAGCGCAAACTTGCACTCACCTCTGCACGGCTGTGCACACCGATCTCAGCGGGTAGCACTGTTTACCACTATTGATTTCTCAAGGGCTTTTAGCGGATAACTTTGTGGGCAAGAAACCCACTCAGAGGAGGCGGTTGGCTTAAAGACTGCCTTCTTGGCCTGGTGCGGTGCAGTCAGGGACGACGTGAGGCCCGCTTCCGAATGAAGCCATGTGACGCCGCAGCTGAATGACGCTGACTCAGGATTGGCTGGCTGTCCCTGCCGTCTGGAGCCCAATGCCCACCGTACGTCCCCGGGCTGCCAGTGGCTCACCACACACGACCACATGCAACCACACATGACCACACGCGACCACACGTGACCACGAGTCCAGTTTACAAGACAGAGAACCCAGCGTGTGTGTGTCACAGGAATGACCCAGGCAGCTGAGAGTTCTGCACATGCTCTGCAGGGAAAGCTTTCATGGCTGACAGCGTGCACTGGAGGCGTTAACCGCTCTGATCTCTGGGGATGAGTCCTGCAGGCTGCAGCCAAGCAAAGAGTGCGGTGTCACTGCACAGCGGTGTGCGTGTGTGTGTGTGTGTGTGTGTGTGTTTGTGTGTGTGTGAGTGTGTGTGTGTGTGTGTGTGTTTGTGTGCGTGTGTGTGTGTGCGTGTGTGTGTGAGTGTGTGTGTGTGTGTGTGTGTGTGTGTGTGTGTGTGTGTATGTGTGTGAGTGTGTGTGTGTGTGTGTGTGTGTGTGTGTGTGTGTGCGTGTGTGTGTGTGTGTGTGTGTGTGTGTGTGTGTGTGTGTGTGCGTGCCTCTTCAGATGCTCATGAATGTTACACAGGTTTTTGTTTATGAAGCATGTTGGTATCTGAGGTCAGTGGGTTCATTGCAAAAGGTGGAGGTTTTGGGAATCTGCAACAACATGATTAAGGTGGTTTTTCTTTTTATTTTGTTTTTTGGTTTTTTTTTCCTTCAGGAAAAGCACATTCCGTATAGTGTGTATGAAATTATTTTATTTTTTATAAATTAATTTTTTGTACCGTGAAATCTATCATTTCTGAAAAATAAAATTTTGTGGAGAAAAAAAAGCTTTGTCGACAGATTACATTTGGGTTCAGTATCTCATCTGTATGTGTTACCCAAAATATTTAGTCTTGGCAGTTACGGTCATGAACTTGGGTATAAAAACAGCCATCTGAAAACGTCATCTTCTTTATCCTGACATTACATGGAATTACCATTGGTCTGGAGCAGGAAGGTAAAGTAAGAGTGAGTGATGTCGAGTATAGACCGAGATGACCTTGGATGACCTTCACAAGAGAGGGCAGCACAAATTCAGCCACACCTAACCCTCACATTCACACTGAGGAATTTGGGAAGATAGGGGAGGCTCCTGGGAAATGTCTTTGCTGTGAGGAGTTCTACAAACCCAAATCGCAATTTACTGTCTGTTGTTAAGACTGAATGCACACCAGAACCATGTAGTAATTCAGCTTGCTGAGCTGTCCCTTCTGAAACCAGGTGGTGCAGGGTTCTGTGAAGGTAAATAAAATACTCAACCATTCGACCAGGAGCTCAGATGGTCTCCATCTATGCCTGAGGGTAGAATTGGAGGAGAAGAAGTGCCGTTTTCTCCAAGCTGAGCTCCATGTTGTCCTTGGTGGTGTCTTGGAGTAGCGGCTGCAGTGTGTGGCCCAGGATGAAATCCAGCTGTTGGGCAGTTCCTCTGCAGTCAGAAACCCCCGTCAATCCCCAGGACACAGACTGAGAGGGAAGTGGAGTTCTACACCAATGCAAAATATGTAACTCCACACAGTTATGAAAAGCCACACCTGCAAGTGCCTCATGATCAATTGCAATAGTTATATATTTGGAAGTCTCAGATTTCTGCTTGTGGCAGGGCAGTTTCTTTCTTTCTTTTTTAATAGAAAAAAAAGATTGTTTAAAATGCAAGTAATTGCCATTTTAAATGAAAGAACCAGTTTGTGTTCCTCTCTGTATTGAGTTACTCCTTCAGTGGCCACAAGGGGGTGCCGATGAACAGCAAGCGTACCCCAATGGTCTCAGCGATGACCTGGAGTGAACCTGCACAGCAGGGACTGGAGTGACCCCTGGCCATCAGATATGCTCATATCTGTCTGTGGCGTAAAACACTGACCAGTCAGACACCAGCTGTACAGTAAACAAAGGGACAAACTTTAATATAATGCAATACAAGGTATTTTCCCTTTGTTTAACTTATAGTAGTTTGGAATTATAGATTTAAGTTGTAGTACTGTAGAAGTATTTAGGTAGCAAATGCAGGATCATAATTTTTTTGTATTGGATCATTGTTCCAGATACTGTTATTTAATCAACAGCAATCTAAAACTCTGGTCCTCTTTCAGGATTTAATCACTCTTCTCCTGAGTTTGAGTATGGTCAGCATGTTGAGTTTGTGTGGAGTATAGTTAGCATGCTTTCATATGGATTATAGTTAGTATACTGAGTTTGTGTGGAGTATAGTTAGCATGCGTAGTTTGTGTGGAGTATGGTCAGCATGTTGAAATTGTAAGGAGTATGGTTAACATGCACATTTTTCAGGACAAACAGACTGCACTGACCTGAGATTATCTCCCTGTTTTTGTCTGAGGTCATATATGTACTGTGTAAATGTGGACCTGGTAAAGGTGTCCCAGCCAGCTGTAGTATGCCTTCTCCTACACTGTATTTTGAAGTGGGTTAACCAATAGACCCACATTAGATACATAAAAAGGGGACAGTCAGGAAATGGGTTAATCTGTATTAGCCTGAAGAGTGTTTTACTGAAATCTGGCAGTTAGCGCCTAATAAGTCTTGACATAAGTGTGCTAATTCTGCTTAAGTGAGGGAGATTGCTAACTGCATTAGGTCTGTGGGATTTCCTTTGCCAGGAAGCATCCTCAGATCAGCAGGGATCACTCCTCTGGCACGAAAAAGAGGGAAGGAGACAGGAATGGCTCTCACCTGACTGTTTAAGCTGTTGTGTATCTTTAAGGTGCATGACCTGGAAGTGTTTCCCATAGCCATAAACACCATCAAAGATTCTCCATTGTCACAAACTGGAAAATTTTATAAACCTCACATGGAAAATTCTACCCATCCTGAACGTTCTGTGAATGTTCTGTCACGGGAACCTTACTTCACACGTGAGCAAAGCTGCATAGCTGTGCCTGGAAGGAAAGAATGATTAAAAGCATCTGAGGCCAAGCTGGGGATGACAAAGAAAAGAAGAAAGTCTGAAAGATCTAGGATGCACCATCTACTGGTTTTGTGTTTTTTTTTGTGTATCATTGGACAGATCAGTTGTAAATAATGCTCCAAGCAGTGTGGTGTCTCTCATCTGCCCATCTCAGTTTCATCAGGTGGTATAAATGGCAGAAAGGCAATGCACCACGGCTTTTTCCAAACTCTGTTCTGTATGTGAGGAAACAGCATGGCTGCTGTACATGCTACCCAGCCTCATGCTTGTACATACATAAAGCAACAGGAGAGGACACAGACTCCATGCTGAACTGAGGGGTTTCTCTTTGCTGAGCTAAAGGTTTCTCCACACTGAGCTAAAGGTTTCTCCACACTGAACTGAAGGTTTCTCCACACTGAGCTGAAGGTCTCTCCGCACTAAGTTGAGGGATTTCTCTGTATTGAACTTAGGGGTTTCTCTGCACTGAGCTGAGGGGTTTCTCCACACTGAGCTGAAGGTTTCTCCGTACTAAACTGAGGGGTTTCTCTTCGCTGAGATGAGAGGTTTCTCTCTGCTGAGCAGAGAGGTTTCTCTGCTGTAGCGGCAATGTGGTGTAGTGTGTAGCAGGGTGATGTGTATCCCAGGAACAGAGCTGCCGTGTGTGTTTGCTGAGGACGGTCAGGGCTGAGAGACACCCCCGAGGCCTGTGGGCATATTCCCTGCTCTTAAACCTGTCCTCACTGTAACCAGCGTACCGTTCACTGATCAGGCCCGTTAGACGCTGTCCGTTAGACGCCCTGCCCTGGGCTGTCTGATCCGGCCGCTGATCCCAGCCCCCGGGCTTAGCTCCTCTCGCGTGACCCCCGGCTGCCCCCTGCCCGGGTTCCGTCTCCCAGGAAACCAGGCTGGAGAGCAGCAGGGAGTGACCTACAGACACACTGACCTGCTGTTGGGGCATTAGACACGGCCCCTTCAACCAGGCCGCAATTAGTCTAACAATTAATCTAAGGCTGTGTAGCGTGCTGATCTATACTTAGGGTTTTAACAGTTAACAGCCCCGCCCCCATCCTCCTCCAGCGAGAGAGAAACAATCCAGGTGTTTGGATCTGTTACCTGTGTGCCACGGGGGTTCCGCCAGCAACGGGTGTGACTCTGACATGGATGGAGCGTCATCTTTAGCTGTTAGGGGCGGAGCAAGTGACATCACCTCACATTCTCTGTCACATGACCGCCTGCCATTGCACTGGGTGTCAACTCTGAGAGCCAATATGGCCACTTTGTAAACAGGCTGAAAGTCAAAGTGCATTTAAGTGAGCTGTTATTGGAAATGAGTTTTAAAAGCAGGCATGGAAAGCAGATAGTGTATTTTAGTATCCATTTCCTCCTGAGATAAGGCAGCATTGTGTGCAGGAAATGTTCATGTTAGTTAGCTAAATTGTAAACAGTGAGATCAGTGGGTCATTATCTCAGCTTTTGGCTGACTTGGCAGGCCTTTGTCACCCTCTCTGTTGCTAAGTTCCTCTCTGAGTCTGGCTCAGAGGCTAAAGGGAGGCTGCTTAGTGGTCTTTTGGATGTACAAATGAAATCCATCATGAGGGAGGGCAGAAAAGGAAGAGGTTGTTGAAGGGTGCACTTTCATGCATATGCTCCACTTTAGCTAAATCTCAGCTTCCATAGTGAGTAGGTCTGAGTCAGCCTCACAAGTAAAGCATTACGTTACATTACATTACATTCATTTAGCAGACACTCTTATCCAGAGAGACTTCTAGCACAAAAGTGCATCCATTCAAACTGAATGAGCAACAGTGTCAGACCAGGCTGACAACACTCCCAGACCAGTGAGTGTGAGCACAACACTATTCAAGCCCTACCACAAGTTAACTTGTGCATCCTGACTAGACAAGGGAAGCCAAGTATACTGCCATCACAGAATCCAAAACACATTGCGGTACTACACGTAAAATAAACAGCAAGTTCACTAGGGCTGAGTGTGAGTGTGGTGGAGAGGGTAAACAGCCAGAGGAATCTGGATGTACCGATGGCCCAGTGTTTGCCCAGAGTAACCAGAGTGAGAAATAGATGAGACCAGAGTGAGACTAGCGTGAGACAAGAGTGAGACGGGATTCTGGTCATTGCTAAACAGGTCCTGAGTAAGGCCTCCTCCTCCACCAGGTTCATCCCTCATCTCAGGTTCAGCCACAGGCACCCACCTTGGAAAACGCTCTTAAACCAGGATTTATAGTATTCATTCATTCCTTTATTCAATCACCCTAACCCTAACCCAATTATTGCTATGAGTTATGAATTATCAAGAAAAACAAACTTTTTAGCGAAACCTATAATGACCCAGACTCTGGAGGCACTGTGAGCCGTTGATTTAGAATATTATAAAACTTTATCGGTCACTCTGTGTGGATCGGGAGACCTACTCCATCTCCATGGCTCTGATGGCACTGCTGGCTGCTCTGTGTGTGGAGGCGGGGCTAGTCCTGCCACTCCCACATATTCCCCTCCTCTTTTTGTCTCATCCTGCTGTGATTGGTCACACCTCATGCATTATTCATGAGGGCCTGCGAATCCCTCCACTTGGCCTTTTTCGCGTACGTGGAGTTTGCTTAATTGGAAATGAAAGAGCCGTTGGCCAGCCCTCAGTCAATAGAACCACAGCAGTGCTCCTGTTACATGGTCTGCCTACATTTGTTTTATGCCTTTTTCTGTCTTTTGAACAGTAAGACTGTTTTTGTTTCCATGTGTGATCACTTAGACTTCCTTTTTCTAGTGGGCAGCATATAGCATAGAGGTAAGGAGCAGGGCTTGTAACTGAAAGGTTGCTGGTTTGACTCCCCACCAGGGCACTGCTGGTGTATCCTTGGGCACGGTACTTAGTAAATGTTAGCCTTAGTAAATATCCAACTGTATAAATGGATAGCATGTAAAAACTGTAACCTCTATAAATTGCTCTGGATAACAGCATCTGGTAAATGATAGTAATGTGATGTAGAGCATATTTATGTAAGAACCCTGATGGTGCAGATATTCAAGGTTTAATACATTACAACATTGACAGGCTTATGGATCAGCCTGGCAATTGAACTCTAATCATGTAAGTCAGACATATGAAGCATAAAACCCAGAGGAGTACACTGGGAACCTGGAAGTGGAAACTCTTTTAATCCCACTGAAACATGTATCTCAGAAGCACAAGACTTTTAACGATTAATAGGACATCTCAGTCCCTGTTACCAGAACCGCTCCATCTCCAGTGATGCCTTCCATGCTTAAAGGCTATGAATTACAGACCATATGGTATGACTCTTAAGACAGAAGCCCTAATGAAGCGCAAAGCTCTCTTGGGTGTGGAGGTCAGAGTTTGGTTAATCACAGACGTCTACTGAGGTGTGTGAGGGCTCATTCAGATGGATTTGCAGCGAGGTTTTAAACAAACACCCCTCCCATCCGTCTCTGGGTGTATGAGTGGTGATGGACCCTGCCCTCCACAAATCAGCTGCCCACCAGTCTGAATGAAACCTCCCTCTGCTTATCATTCAGATACCTTTCATTCCAGTATAAAGTGTAGCTGTTTTTCATCATGCTAATCCCTGCTGTGGATGTTTGGTGGTTGCTGTGCTATAGGTCAAAGTTAATACATTGCACTTGCTTTCAGGAAGGAAGTTTCTTATGCTGACTGTAGGGGAAGACCAAAGCAGGATGTACTGGCTGCATGTATGCTTATATTAGTCAGGATGTACAGTAGAGATAATTCTGAATATGAGGGAGTTCATTTAAATTCATATTCCGAATAAGGCAGAATCTAAAATGTTAAATATCCAGTTAAGAGGGGTGGAACACTCTGTGAACATTCCATTAAATAGAAATATACTAGTTATATAAACACTGAATTCAGGATGCCTAATGCCTGTTTGATTACATTAAATTTATGTGCATGTGTCAAATAAATCATGTTGCAAATAGCACGCATTTGTGTGTGTAACCAGCAATGCAAAGCATATACCTTAAAACTAATGTCATTTTGAAAGCAAAATGTAAATATAAATATCTGTTGATGGAGAGGGCAGTATAATATGATTAGCGTGTGATTAGTGTCATGCCAGTGATACTACCATAAGCATTAATATGCTTGCCAGTCTGTTATTCCAAACCTAAAGATAATCTTGCAACAGTGTGATTCATACTTAGACAAAAATGCAAGGCATGACTATCCCTTTAAAACTGTCTGGCTGCCACTATCAAGACTATAAAAGTATGCATACCCACACTGCCATGAAGTCTGAATCCATACCTGCTTGTCAACAGTGATAATTAATGTAATAGTTGTGAGCTGTAAGTGCATGCCTATAAACATTACAGTGAGAATATCTTCTATGAATGCACATAGTTGGAATGCTTAAATGTCAAGCATTCTGCCTTTAGTTAAATGTACATGGCTAATGTTTTTAAACACCAGTCGATCTTCCTGCATTCTTGAGAAACTTGTTTTTTTAGTTCATCATAACATAATGTAGAAGAGCATGTAGGTGTTGTTTTTTTTTTTCTTTTTGGAGAGTCTTACTCCTCCGTGTAATCCTTGTGTCAAACTAACCCCCTTATCTGTCAAACTAAGCCTGGCGGAGCTTGCAAGTATGTGTCTGGGATACCTCGGTCTCACTCTGGGCCAGTGGAGAGAACGTCTTCTCCAAATTATAAATACACAGAGCCAAAAGACTCAACAGAAAGGGAAAGGCTTGATACTGTAAGTGAACACAAAACAGCTTCTTTTCATGAAAAAAACAGGCACAAGAAAGGACAGCCCTCTCACACCTGACACCCTGCTCCTCTGGGATGCCTCTCTGTTCCCGGGGACCTTCTTCTCACACTCAGCCAGCAGGAGACATAGGCAACTCTCAGGACACCCTCTGAAACAGCCAGGGCCCCAGACAGCTCCTACAACAACCATCTCGTGTTCTTGTCTGGAGAGCTCTTGTAGTGATGGGAACTGTGATACCATTACCCGTTTTCATAACACAATAGACCCAAATGTAAATATGAATCAGATATAACACGCAGTATCTTTTTGCATCATTAAACCTCTTATTCATTTAGACCTCTGTATTATAAAGCAACTCCATTACTGTGGAGATGTTGTAAATCAGAGCTGGTAAGATGGGAGAGGAGCCAGGAAAGAGAGAGTAGCAATAAGTCATGAGCTCAGTGTGCAACTAATGTGGCATGAAGAGCATTCTGCTAAGCATACCCACATCTCAATACCACAAAAGGGTCTGTTTAGTCATTCAGTCTCTCTCTTTATCTGTCTCTGAGAGAATGAGCAGACTACATCTTTAAGCGTGCATATGCATACCACACACGTTAAGGCTGCTGAAATGACATTTGTGACAATAAAACATGCAAAAAAAGAGTGAGTGAGAGAGCTTTTACATAAGATTGGCTTTGTTTTTAAAAGGCATCAATATCACTTAATATTGCCTGGCCCAGATGAAACTCATTTGGCTTCCTGGCCGCTGCAGGGGCAGAACAGGTGTCAGTATTTGTACTGATTACCAGCAGGTAAACAGCAGAGGGACGGCTGTCCTTGCTGGGTGAATCTGCTCTACCTCTCATACTGTGACCTCACCATTTTTTTTTATTTGCTTGAATTAGCAGGTTATGAAAACAAATGTCTGTAAATGGGTCCAGAGCTGGAGATGGATCGGACCTCTCTGTCTCTGGCGTGTGGTCTGCCCGAGTCTGTCACTTTGGCATGCGGACGGGCCGTTTGCAGGTGTGCGCCCACAGTCCACCTGGTCAGGCCTGCCTTCTCTGTGAGTTTCCAGATGCTTTTTTTAAACTTTTTCCTAAGCAATGGCTAAGCCTCCATGTGGGGATATGAAGCATGGGATGAAGCATAGGGATATCACAGCTCCAGAGGGTTCTGACAGCATCGTGTGGTTCTGAGGGCTCACAGCTCAGACTTTTCTAAATCCACTCTCTCGGCCCTCTCTGATGTTGCAGCCTGGCCCACATGCTTTAAAATTTCCTACATTACAAAGGTGCTAGTTATAATAAGACATTCTTTGCATGAACATTCCAGAGGCAACCACCAGTTTTTCATTAGCATGAGTAGGAAAAGATTAATCATAAGAATAAATGATTATTTTAAATATAGGATATCCACAAATCTGACACGTTTATCCATAATACATGATATCTTGTATATCTGTTTATATTTGCTTCAAAATGGTGCATTTAGGTAGTATGTGGTGGGAATCAGGGTTGTTAGAAGGTAGCAGTGAAATACATTTGCTTTTAAAAGGTAAATATACAATGGTTAAATTGCTCAATTAAGTTTCCATACAAAATTCTCTTTTGTGCATATTTGTTTGGTATCCCACCAGCTTCAAGGGGAAAAAACAATCAAGCTTTTATTCCTCATTAAAACAGTCTTTGCTCTATCGTTGAGGCTGAATACCTATCCTTCATCTCTATTGTTATATATCCTGCCTGCATTTATGAAATGAAATGTTAATTTCACAACTGGCCTCATTCATTTCCCTGTACGGATACTGTCCTTCTCCCCATCAGGCCAGGAAAGCCAGAGAGAGGACAGGAGCTCTCTCCATCCCTGCGCAGCATGACTGATGGAACGTGAGGAAATTTGTGAGGGGGGAAAATAAATAAATAAACATTCTTGGTAATGCAAGCACTTCTGCAGAACAATTAACTTAATTAAGCAGATGTCATGAATATTCATGAGGCCGTTAATGTCTCCCTTACCCAGGCAGATGAATGTGATTTGATGACTCGCTAGTCAAGCATATCTGAAAGTCTCATGAAAACTGCACCAACATTTCCAAACATGAAAGAAATGAACAGTCCCAGAGAAATATTTCACACCAGCTAAATGATTCTGGAGCCCCTGGTTCACATGATATGTATGCCAGCCAATATACAGCATGAATGAGGGCCCTTAATTATACTCCACTTAAGGCTTTAGACCTCATTTGATATGTTCATTTTTTAATAAACTGGATTTTAATTTTAGTTCTATTCCATAATATCCCTTAATAAGCTATCGAACAGTAAGTGCATTTGCCATTGTCTTTTGTCTGCAAAACAATTGATAAGGAGCTTTTAAATGATTTCATAATTCATTAGTTCAAATTCAACAACATGTAAAATTATACATGATTTTTTACTTAAATATTACACATGTATGAATGTAGGATGTACACATATTTGTGTATATATCTGAAATTTGATGTAGACTTTTGAATATTCTACCTGAGTTGGCAATAAATTTTGGGAAGCCTACAGCTTTAAACGTTCCCTGCAACAAAGGAGGAGATGTGGGCCTGATGGCGGCCGTGTCTGCTGACTGCTCTAATCCCGGTATTACGCATCTGCTCCTCGGGGGCACCTGCCTTTCCTGTTTGTGATGGAGACTGTTTACCAATAATCCCTGGGGAGGGTGCGCTAATGAAGAGAAACAGTGACCTCACCACGTCCAATTGGGAGGGGTGGGGGGGGGGACGGGGGCTGTGCGGAGCTGGAGGCTTTCCATCTCTCCCGACAACCACACTCCATTCTGCCACGAGCGGAACGACAAGTGAAGGTCAAACTGTTGGCCCGAAAAGCGGGCCCGCTCCCATGTCCCGAAGCCCCCTTCCCCCCGGCTCGCTAACAGGGCCTCAGCCTGAGAGTTTTGGGGCTCCCACCCTCCCTCCCTCGTCGGAGCGGGGAGTGGTCTGTATTCTGAACGGCAGCGTGTGACTCAGCTTATGAGGTGGAATGAATAGTAACCTTTTTGTAAGGGGGAGAAAATGCCTCTCTGTTTCAGACGCACTTCTAGGCAATCAGCTCACTGTACAAATGGACAACTGACTCCTGGCTGCTGGCTGTTAAATCAAATGGATACCCATGCACTCTCTCTGCGTTGCTTTGGGTCATTTGTTTTTTTCTTCCTCTCTTTTGGTCATTACAGGAACACAAACTCACATCAAACCGGGGGAAAAGTGCTCCAAACCTGCCTGAGTCCTGCAGTCTGGGTGAAGGACAGCTGTACAGGTAAAGTCAGCACCTTGCCATGTCACCTGAGGAAGAGCTGCTCAGGTGGGTATGAGGATGGAGTCTGTGGGTTTCCCAGCATCCTCCCCCAAACCCACAAGTCACCTCAGTAACAGAGTTGTTCTCTCTGATATGTATCAGGTTAAGTCGCTCTTAATAACAGTGTCTGCTAAATGATAATAATGTAATGTAACATAATGTAATGGTAAAGCTACATTTGATAGCAATGGCAGAAAGCACATTATGCTCATTTCTCTGATATTACATTCTTTCCACAAGAACAGAAGCTGTAATGTAGATTTCATCCCATCTATCACTAGGAAGCAGCAAGGCAGGAAAAATCGAGTGTAAGTAACAGGTCTTAATTTGAGGTGCTAATGATTAGCATTAATGAGCAACTTGAATAATGGCCGTCATAGACGAGTTGTCATCTCACCTGTGATTCTAACCGAGTTACACGTTCAGATGTGGCAAAACTGTATTATTCCATGTGGTGTTATTTTATTTCTAACAGTAAAATTAGTCTTTTATAACTGCCATATCCCATGCAGTAGATTGCATTGCTACATACAACGCAAATTGATTAGAATACATTTTAGATCAGTATTACCTTTAGTCTTAAATGGCCTAGGGAGTCATGGTTCCTGTTAATGGACAAAACTCTATCAGCACCTTTGTGTGGACATATTCCAGGGTGTATAAGACATATGACACAGATGGATAACCCGTGCAATAAGGAGCAGAATGTGTGTAGCATGACTTACCACAGTCTTTGAAAAGAAGAATTTAATAATGCTGGAATATGTTTTTAGATTCCTTAGCACTTTTCTAAAAGCCTGAATTCATTTCGTTGACAGGATCTTATGCATTCATAGAGCTCTGATAGATAAAAGGAGTCTGAGCCAGCTTTTGCGTGGAGTGTTGCCCTATAAAAGGAATTATTCTTCAAATAATCTGTGACACCAAACAATGGGTTTTCATTAATATAACTCCACAGTGAATTTCCAGTACAACAGACTGCATGTTTGTGCTGCTTTGGTGCTGTAAGCCCTCTGTGGAAAACATGCAGGGGCAGCGATTGATTCAGAAATTGCGTGACACTTCCATTGTGCGGGATTGTCCTGTGTAAAGATCATCCGGGTTTTGTAAACAGCACAGAGAGGGTATTTGGGGTTAAGTAGCTTAGGTATTCTGACAGAGGATAAACAAGTGGTTGCGCTCCAAATAGGAAATGAAAATTTTATACAACAATGTAGGATTTCACAAGAAGATTTCCATACAGAGCTGGCATGAGGGTCTGTCTACACAATTATGAGAAGAAAGTCCCATCAGCCCCCATTCTGGCAGATCAACAATGGCTCCCAGTGTAATTTAGGGTCCAGTGTAAAATCTTACCACTGACGTGTATGGTTTGGCACCACCTTGCACTCCTGAAATTGTTACACCCTACACAGCCAGTCCTAGTCTTAGATCCTCTAGTTCAGGTTTTTAGTTTACTCTGCATAGCAAATATTGTGATTTGGAGAAAAAAGAATTCATAAATGCAGCACCACAGCTTTGGAATGATCTCCCAAAAGACACTGGGATAAGTGGAAACATTCATGTTTTCAACAGAAGGCAAATAACACATTTTTGCTCTTCAGCTTTTAAGGTTTGAGAATGTTTCTAATCTTGCCTGACCTCCTCATATGATGCATTTTCAGTTGCTTTTTCATTTGTTATAGTTCATATGTTGTGCATTGAAATGATTTATGCATTGTTTTTATCCCTTTCCTCTGATTTTTATCGCTTTTTTCTCGCTTTGTCTTGTAGAGCACTTTGAGATGACCACTTTGAATTGTGCTGTATCAAATACTGATTATTACTATTATAAACCACTCACCAGCCAAAAGAATAACAACATTTACAGTTTTAATTAGTTCTCTCCATGAGCTGGCTTTGAAGTGATGTTTGTTTAATATGCATTCTTCTGAAGACATGTATTGTGGGGGTGCCGTATGAAGCTACTGGCATTCAGTGGTTTAACTTTAGTCAGTTGCAGTCTGATATTCTGCACTGAAGTCAACACTTTGCCATAACCCACAGTATTCACAGAAGGCCACTGTAAAACTCCTAAGAAAAAAGAGCTAAGCCGAAACTACCAGTATTTTGCTGGCCCTCTTACCCTTTAGCGCCTCTGGTGGCAGAACACTGTAACTGCAGGAGCTGGGGAACGTGAGCAATGGTGCTACTCAAATCACTCTGAATCAGTTTTTTGTTTGTTTTCTCCACTTGAGGTCACCGCTGCAGTTTGTCCTTTAAATGACTCCAGCCTCTCTCTCCTTTAAATCAAAGAGCGGGTGAACGCAGGGGCCCCCAGCTGCACCCCGGCCCCCTCCCTCCAGGTTTGGGGCTCTGCGGTGCGCTCTCGACCGAGCTGCCGGGTGCCGAGGCGGCTCCCGCTAAACCCGGGGTGTGAATGTTTAAGACCGGCTAATTGCGACTTTAATGCAGACGCGTGCGAGTGGAGCTGCGGCTTTAAACCCCGGCGCCGGCAGCCTGCGGGACCGAGGCGCTCCATCACCGCTTCCAAAACAGGTAATTAACGGCCCACCTGCCGGGCCACACCAGAGAGGCCTCCCTCAGCGGGTCCCGCGCTCCTGGGCCGCGCTGCTCAATATTCTAATCAAAGCCTTAAAACCCATATCTGTCTCCCCAAATCCGGCTTTATTTATCACGGCTGAATGTCACCTCAGGAGAAAATACAGCGGTGCAGAGGCCGGATCACTCCATCAGCTGCCATTCACTCTGCACCGGGTTCATTCATAGCAGCCCAGTAACATCCTCTCTTCTCATGAGGAAATCGCTGTAACGCCACTCAGGCATGTGTACACGGATATGCAGTGTTGCTTTCCACCCATCCTGGAATTACATACAGTGTACTGGCCAGCTGTCTTGAAAGCTCTAGTATTATCCTGATTGCAGTGCAAAAATTGAGCAAAATGTATAGCACAAAATATTGGGGAAATGGTGTTTGATGATTGTTGTGCAAACTGATGGTCAATCTGATGGTCAATGTATTCCTTTCCATTCATCCAGTTTACTGTGGATATAAAGCTGAAAAAACAGCATTCCGGTTTAGACTCTAATTCACATCGCTTTAATGTGTTATCAAGAGAGGAGAGCAAGTCCTTGCTCATGCAAAACAACAGCTCAGCAAGGTGAGTATTGTGTTCCTTATCTTTTCATATCTAGCCAGTTTCTCATTGAACAATCAGGCCTTTTCACCTAGCTGAGCTGAGCTGATGAAGTGCAGCAGTTTAGAAGGAGGTCTGTTTCCAATCCCCTGCCCTCTGAAATGTCAGGCTCTCAGTGCGGTAATCAGATGAGGAACAGGAGTGATCAGATTGGCTGATAACCAAAAGTCCCCTGTAGCTGAAAAAATATATTAAAGAAGGAGGGAGAATGCTGGAATGGAGGGACCATAGCCAGGCAGCAGTGATGGAGAGACAGAGAGGTGCAAGGGGGGGCAAGAGGGGAGGGGGGCAGAGGGGAGGGGGCACTGCCCCTCATGGTGAAGGGCCGTGATGCCCTGAATGGCTTCATCCATTCTGCCGAGTCCCTCTCTGTCTTCAAGAAAGATCTGAAGACACAACTCTTCTGCTCATACCTGAGCAGCTGAAACACTGCCCCCTAAAGGAATTTCTCATGTCTCAAACTGCTTCCTGTTAAACAGTTAAAAACAAAGTAATCTAATGGTTTAGTGCACTCGTTATCTCTACCAGCTGGCTTGTACCTTGTATAGCCAACCATTGAAACCTGGTCATGCCGCGCTTCTAATATTGTTGACTCCTTATGGTTTTTTGTTTGTGTTGTATTCTACCTCACTTGTAAGTCGCTTTGGATAAAAGCACCTGCTAAATGAATAAATGTAAATGTAAATGTAATGGTGAGGGAAACGGCAGCGGGGGGAGGGGACAGAAGTGACATGCCACAGATGGCACCCCTGCTACGGCCATACTCCGGATACTCCGACCCCTCTGCACCCCGAAAAGATTCACTGTCCTGACCATCTCGCAATGATTTTTACTCATGTGGACATCAATACCTGCCAAATCACATCAATATGTCAGGCGTGTCTGCCTGTATGTAACTCCAAAAACATTTTAAATGTTTTTTTCTTAGTTTTGACTTTAATAGCAGCTATTGTAATGAACCATTTTAAAACATTCATAATTTTTAGGTGTGCCAAAACTATTTTTTCCATCATTGGTCATCCATATTAATTATCAATAATAATGGTTTAATCCAGTGAATCAGTCAGATGAGTTTAATTCGGACATGTCATAATGTAGCTGACCGTAAGGAGGAGTGTTTGCCTAGAAATACTGGCCTCCTCAGCGTCTAGACTGGGAAATCATTAACACTGTCTGTCAATCACCCCCATGAATGAAGTCATCTTATTCATTCAGACGTCTTGGGTTTACCTCTACAGGGACAACAGCATAATGTATGTGCTTCAGCGATGACACAAACTACATCAGCTATCATTCATGGTCACTGTTATCAGAATCAATGTATAAAGCACAACCAGACAGCCCTTACGGACAGAAATTGCATGTGGGTAAATTATTTAAATGTACCTGCCTTTATCTGGGATTATCCTGTTCTGCTACATATTGTCCATATTCATTACAGATGGACTTCATGACATAATTTCATCTCAGTTATGTCTTGAGTAAATTACTATCACTAAATACTAAATTACTAAAAAGAGGTCCACTGATAGATTTCCATACACATGTAATGCTATTACGAGCCTACAGGACGTGTAGAAAATAACTTCCACGTACTGGTGCCATTTGATGAAGCTGAGTTTCAGAACGAGATCTTTAATTTCTATTAGGCAAAGCGTCTTTTAATGGCTGCACCTCGGCCCCTCATTGCTGGCCCCGGGTGCACATTATTGGAGCACAGATTCTATTACTGCTGGAATAGCTTCTGGAGTCGGGTATCGCAGTTCATTAGTGCACAGATTGTGAGATCTGCCTCCCAACCTGAAGCCTCTGTGCCGGGGTGGGCCGTCCCACAGCCTGTCGGAACAGATGGGCTCGGCCCCGCCTACCGGCTCGGGTTTCACAGAGAGGAGATGCTTCCTGTCATTAAGTGTGTAACGCACTTAAGGGCCTTGCACACCAGTGCGCTACAGCCGGTGATTTACACACACACGCGCACACACAGACACACTCACACAGACACATACATGCAGACCCACACACGCATGCGTACACATGCAGACCCACACACATACATACACACACACATACACTCACACACATTGCAGATTTCACTAACCTCTTCACCTTTCAAATCTTGTTGAAGTTGCAGCAGTGTTTTCAAATTAATTATTAATTCATTGCTTGAGAGGCTCCTATTTCCAGGTTGGCATGTGTCAGACAGTGAAAAGAGTTTGAGTTGAGAAGCTGAGAAATGATTACAGCTCCGTACCTGTAGGGTGAGGAATACATCATACAGTGCATTCTCTATCACATTTTGTGAAGCCCATTTCAGTACATATAATTCACTAGTAAAACATTGGGTGTTCAGCACTTTGCAGGTCAATAGAGTGAACAGGGTTAAAGGGTTCTCTCAATCACCCTAATACATACTGTTCAGAGGTGCAATCAGACAGTGCTTTGCTTGGGCATATCTCTCAGAGAATTGTTATTAAAGGTCCCCATCACACAATATATGTGTCTTGTGTCTTTGGTCGGTCATAAATTAAGTCTATAATGTATTTTAATCCCATTTGACTCTGAGTCCATGTTGAATCATCCAGGATACATTCTGCTGTTGGTTCTGTAAATGGCATTGAACAGAGAGGAAACCTGCACCCACAGATTTTGGTTTGAAGACTTCTGTTACAATTGTGGAGTCTGTTTCTTGGATAGCCTTATTCTTTTCAACCTGATACACCTTTCAGTGGGTCTGTTCTGGTTACCAGTGAGGTAAAGAAAAAAGAAATAATGTAATCATAAACCTCATGTTTACCAGAAAACCCCTAACTGATGTTCCTCAAACATGTCATACCAGCACATGTAAATGGGGGAGGAGTCTAATGTTTCCGTTTCCTCATGATTTTGTGCTTTATCTATGTGCAAATGCTGAAAAATAACCCTGGATTTCACAGTGAGAGGGGTATGGTTTAGGAAATCAGATGCAGGGCCTCGTTTGCAGTATTTGAGTTTCTGCAGAGGCTGAAATGACCTCAGAGAACCCGCCAGTTCCTATCCTTTATTCCGGCCATATGCTGAACTGATAACTATGAAATATTCAGCCCGATTTAGGAGTCTTCTCTCCTGGCCTTCCTGGTGGCTGGGATCAATGGACCCCCGAGAGCGCTGAATTCCCCTTCCCATCATCCCCCTCATTAGTCTAATCCAGCCTGCTAACGAGCTTCCAGCCAGGGCTCCAGCCTCCCTCCTGATGACATCACAGCTCTGAGACAAAGGCCGTGCCGCAATCCCGCCGGGCCAGGGAGGTGTCAGCCGAAGAGTCTGCACTTACTGCGCCACTTAAGTACGTGCTTACAGATGGAAGGGAAGTGTTAAATGAAGGGGTATAGGAAGGGTTATATGAGAGTGCATTTGAGATTCGTACAACAGACTCTGGGTGCCTTCAAGAGAAAGCTGAAAACCCATCTTTTCAAGCTGTATCTTTAGTCTACCTTCCTCTCTATCTATCCTATCTATCCCTATTTTCTATTAAAAAAAAAAGTTCTACACTAGTTTAGCACTTAACTCAGTATCTTACTGACCTCTTGTAATACTTCTCAATAACTACTCTTAGCATATTGATGCACTTATTTGGAAGTTGCTCTGGGTGAGAGCATCTGCTAAATAATGTAATGCGATGAGACATGCTCCACCTTCATCCTTCTAGCTCGCTGTCACATGGCAAAAAAGAGCGAAAATATGCATAACACAAACCCATGGAAACAACAGAAGCCGTGAGAGAAATCATGTCAGAATCATAGTGATAATACTCCTGGTGTTATACACTTTGCTACGTACTTAGCTTCATTCACACATTTCATTTTTATTTTTTTCCTCCTTTCAGACATTTAGAGTACATGGAAATGATGTCGTGGTACGCAGATCGGTAGTTTCTTACAATCACACTTCTGAAGTTGTGAATTAACAGTGTTTTGAACCAAGCACAAATGTGAAAGTGGTTTTTAGCACTACATATATTATTGCATTCTCTCTGCACTGATCTTTCTCAATATTGAAACGGGGGATTGGGGATGTTGGTAGACTACTCACAGGCAAACAAAACACATCCCGACACTTCTGAGGGGGGAAAATATCACTTTAATAATATACCGATGCCCCAATAATCTCCCAGAGTTAGCCATGTAACAATTGAAATGTTCATTTGTCTATAATTGTAGTCAGTGGGCTATCAATATATTGAGTGAAGTGTAGGTGCCAGCGCACGGTTGGCTTGGAGATTTGATTGGCAGCGTTTCCCCACTCCTGGGCGCCGGGACTCCATGTTGCAGGAGGTGCAGGTGGGAGTTGGGAGAGGAGGTACCGCTGCTCCTCAGGCCAGGGAGTCACGGAGCAGGAGTCAATCCCCTTAAAACGGCCCACGTCACCGCCACACGGTCTAATACCTTCCGTCAGACTCTTCCTTCCTGCACTTACTCTTAAAATAGCACAGCAATGAGCTTTTAATACACTGAATGTCAATGAGCTTTTAATACACTGAGTCTTACCCTAATTCACCAGAGAAACATTTGCTCAGACAACATGTGTTCAGCGCCGGGTGGGACAATTTGAACAGGATTGAAAGGTTCTCTCAGTCAGCTCAAATCATATTGTTCAGAGGTGTATTCAGACATAACAAAATGCTCATGTATAGCTCTCAGGGATTTGTAATTAAAAGTCCCCACAAGACAATATAAATCAAGGCACCCTGTGTCTGGATTGAAACTTCTAATTAGTTCATTTGACGAGCAGAGTGGTGTCTGTGGACCTGCCTGACTGTGAGTCCGTGTTGACCGGCCTGTTGGTTCTGTGAATGGCAGCGAGCAGAGAGGAAACGGAGACCCTCTGCACACACACAGCTCCGGGTTTGCACGTTACTGTTACTATGGCACATAATCTCGTCATCTCAGGAGGGAGTCCTTCCAGCTCTCTGACCGGGCTGCGGTGAATCTGATGAACAGCGACACAGTCCGAAGAGGCAAGCTGAGATTTGAATAAAAAACGCTTTTCAAAATCAGTGTGGTCTGGCAATGTTTATACTTAGACTTAGTTTTTAAATCAACGCAGTTCCACCGGAAAATTATTCCATACTGTGCAGGATACAAGTTAAACATATTGTAACAAAGACAAACTGTGTTATTTTTAATGCAGAGTGGTTAGCGGTGATTACTGACCCAATTAAAATGATGTTGCTTGTGCTCCTTTTTGTATGAGTTGGTAAAGGCTGTTTCTTCCCTCAGTGACGATGAGATCTGGTTAAGTGAGGTTGGGAAAACAGGGAATATAGCTTGGGTTGACCCCCTCCTCCCCTTTCAGTATCAGACTGTAAGGGTAAATCCCTCTGCTATCACTTATCAAAAACGGTCAACAGCCTGTACACCTGATCATCTCAACAGCGCCTGCAGTTACAGAGACAAGGCTTTTTAATTGTCATTGATTTCTGCTGAAATATAGTTCACTTTATGTAAGGTGTACACTGTTGCACTAGCTTGTTAGTAGTTGCAGTTGCAATTGCTTTAATCTGATCAGGGATACAGGGCGGCAGTGTAGCATAGTGGTTAAGGAGCAGGACTCGGGAGCGGTTCGATCCCTGCTGGGGACACTGTTGCTGTACCCTTGGGCAAAGTACTTAACCCACAACTGCCTCAGTAAATATCCAGCTGTATAAATGGACCTATGTAAGTCGCTTTGGATAAAAGCGTCTGCCAAATGAATAAATGTAAATATGGTACCAAAAGTACAATAGTACTTTCCCTGAGTGAGGTGTTCAGTGGTCACTGCTGTACATGTGAGCAGAGGTGTGTTTTAAGGCCGTCTCATGATGTTTTCAGTGCTCCTGAAAACATCATGTTTTCTTAAAGACCATTAGGTCATCCTAATATCACATGGCACTGTGCTGCCCTTTTAGCTGAGAGCAGCGGAGAGGGTGTCTGTGATGAGGAGTCTGCTGAGAGTTCCTCAGGGGGGGTGAATGTGCATGTCACAAAAGACCAGTTTCCCATCATCCTTGCATTTTACCTGGGAATAAGGAGGGTCAGCTTTCACACTAATTGCATCTCTGACACAAACCCCACAATGAAGCTTCTGCGTTGTCATTATCCTCCCATTCAGCGATGACGGGAGCGAGAATGTGAGCAGGACTGTAGACTGATCAGAGAATACCAGGATGAGTTTGCATTGCTGATGGCTGCTATCCTTGCAGTACACAGCTCAGAAAAGGCCTGCATGTTAGCTGTCATTGGCTGATTGGGCTCATGTCTTCATTGTTTGTGAGAGGATGCTGCCTGGACCTGTCGTGGACGCCGTGTCCAATGGCAGAGCCCCGACAGAGCTGGGCACCACAGGGGCTGCAGTTCCACCACTGAGCCTCCAAAACTCGCGCTGACTCTCAGAAGAGTCCTGCGCGTTTGCTAATCCTCAGGAACAGATGTCTTATTTTCTTCGTGAGTATCGCTCGTCTGTTGGCGGAGGAGGGAGAACGGGTCTTTTTGGCCGCCGCGCCCGAGCCCGGGGGCAGGGGTGTGGGAAAGGTCAGTGGCCTGGGGGAGGCCTGGATCCAGCAGGGTCGATGGAGGTGCGGGATTTGGAGACATACAGGAGGCGGAGACGCAGTCTGGCCCGGAGGGGCCTCTGTCCTCAGCCACTCCTCCCCTGCTCGCCCTCCCGCCCTCTCCGCCGCCGCGGTGAACACCCAGAAGCCTCCTCAGATCCTCTGCCAGCCCGTGCGCCTGGCCCGCGTTCAGGAACTGGCATTATCTCGCATTAGAGGTGGGGGGGCCCAGCCTTCTTCAAACGTGTCCCCCTCCAGCCGAGGGATCAGGGTACAGGATCCGCCCAGAGCCCAGCGAGACACACGAGGAGGCAGAATAACTGGATTATCAGGGCACATATTGTTTCTGATAGTCCAATTCACTTAGAAACACTAATTCACAGGGGGAAAAAAAAGATTGCAAATAAAAGAATTGAATTGTGAGATTATGACATCTGGATTTATCTCAGCGAAATAAAGCTGGGGCATTATGCGGCATTCTTTTCTATGAATTATGATAATTGTTAGTGCGCACATGTATTTTGTGGGCAATCACCATTATGGGCAGTCAGTATAATGGAGCATAGCTCTGAAGAGCTGATGCTTGTCTAATTATGAAGAGAAAATTGGCACAGACTTTTTTATGCGTTCTCTTTCATGCGGGGAATTATAAAATCATTTGTCCGCTGAGATTTAGAGCAAAGCTTTACATTGCAGTATATCAGCATGAGCTATGCCTCAGAAGAGACATTTCTAGAAACAGTGGCCAGTAAATACACTGCTGATTGTCCTATGAACAGACTGCAGTACCATGCGCTGGTTGTGCTCTATGGATAGTGTATCCAGTGTGTTCCTGTCCACCCAGGTGCTCTGATTTAACTACATCCTGTCCCTCCCCGGAAAAGTTTGGCTTGACAGACAGAAAAATGAGGGCCGTCTGCAGGGAATGAGATGAGAAACTGATGTTCTCTGTTCTATGAAAGTGAAACCGCTGTGATACTTCTGCCAGAGAGACACACATCTGCCAGGCCCTGGTTACCCCACACTCACAGAAATCCTCAAGCAGATGGTCTCTCTCACTCGCTCACTCACTGTCTCACTCACTCACTCATTACCTCACTCACTCACTCACTAATTCACCACCCAATCACTCACTCGCTCACTCACTCACTCACTCTCTGTCTCACTCATTCACTCACTCGCTCACTCACTCACTCACTCACTCATTCACTCACTCACTCACTCACTAATTCACCACCCAATCACTCGCTCACTCACTCACTCACCACCCAATCACTCGCTCGCTCACTCACTCACTCACTCTCTGTCTCACTCACTCACTCACTCACTCACCACCCAATCACTCGCTCGCTCACTCACTCACTCACTCACTCACTCTCTGTCTCACTCATTCACTCACTCGCTCACTCACTCACTCACTCATTCACTCACTCACTCACTCACTCACTCACTCACTCACTCACTCACTCACTCACTCACTCACTCACTCCCTGCTCCAGACAGGGTAACATGACCACTGGAGCTGTAAATACCAGGCCCACATGCTCCAGTGTTGAGCCCTACACAGAGAGGTTCCTTTCTATCCCCTCTTTAATGTGGGATGTGGGGCAAGCCGCTCTGTCTGAGCGGTAATTAGCACAGCATGTAGCAGGCTAACCGGGATCTGTGAGACTGTGACCTGTGAGAGGTAACCTCTGTGAGCGACATGGGAGAAGCCTCTGTCCATTCTCCTGCAGCTCCATCAGGGACATGACACTGTGTGCTGGGACAGAAAAGTTTCATTAAAGACGGTAAGGTTGTGTCACCATGGAGACACTGTATGAGTAGATGGAAAACTAGCCTGTTAATAAGTAACATTATGCACTCAGAGGCAGCATGATAGCGTGCAGACGGGATAATCACTGTGGGTCTGCTATTAACTCAGATAAACAAGCTTACAGTATATATTAATACACACATTCAATTCAGCACCAGGCATAGCCCTAAATGCAGCAAATCATCTCAGTCAGAAATTAAATTCAAATAATGTAATGAATGGTTTGGAAATCTACATCTATTTAATCACCAAATCCCGCCCCAGCCATACCAGCTGAAAGAATACGCGATGCCGGCTTAAATGTGTAAAGTAAGAAAACAGATTTGTAAAAAGGTCCCTGAGTTTTGCAACCCCACGCCTGTCCCCTTAAACAGTTGAGGAGTAATTTATGTAACACATGTGCTTTGAGTTATGAGTTAGGCCCTTTTCCAATGCACATTTGAATTCAGCCGGGAGACAATGGCGTGTGCACGGACAGGATGACCCTCCACGTGACCTCCCAGATTTTCTTCCTTCCTCTTTGTCTCTCTCTCAGGGCCTTTGCCACAGCAACAATAAGGTTCAGCTTGATGCTGGGGTGTGACCACGCACTTTGACAAGAGCACCAAGGCACATTATATGACCGGGGCAGTAAGATGTGGAGTCGGCGCAGGCTGATTGACCTGCCTCACAGAAACCCGGCCTCGTAATCTTTGAAAAGGGGGTTTTAGAGAAACGGAGAGGCGTCAAGTGCGGATATCAGAAGAGCGGCCCGGCATTGTACAGGTGCTGCCATTGTACAGCTGCATCCCGCGCCGCGTCTGACTGCGGTCCGGCCGGGCCCGCTAACAGGTTTAATGTGAAACCCCCGCGTCTGGGCCCGACTGGCCCTCCACAGCCCATGTGTCAGAGGGCATCACATGGTTTGTCAGGTCAATTTTCCAGCACCGGAGCAATTCGGCCTCCTGCATTCAGAATCGGGCTGTAAAGAGAGGCTGGGGGGGGGGTGTCTTTCAGGTTCTACCTTTGTGCTGAGTGTCAGTAGGGACACACCCTCCATTGTGCAACGTTATTTGGGGCTCCCTGGGAAACGCGGTCCACCGGGTGGCACTAACAGGTGAGGGCTGCCAGAGCTCCTGTAATCCAGGCACATTTGCTCCCGGCCCCGGGGGAGAGGGGCTAAGTACCACCGACTTACCAGTCTATAAAACAGCAGAGATAATCCCCCCTTTACACAAAGAAAAGAGGCCGCCATCTTTTATTTTCCAGTGTGAGAAGCTATCAAGGTATAATTTCAGTAGTCAGTCATGCGAGGCAACATGTGGCACAAGCAATGGATTTCCCAGGTCGGCTAATGTGGGACCCTAATGTAGTGCAAGGCACCAGCGTGTATCTGTTAATCAGGGCGTGATTGTTTCAAGAAAATGGCCAAATAATAATGATGAAGGTTAACCCGGAACAAAGAGGGTTCACATCGCCCCACACACAGAGGGGTACACCACAGTGCTAATCACCTCATTATCATTTAGCTTTTTTCTTTCTGAAAAACCGTGGAGTTATCCCACATAAGAAAGAACAAAAATACAACAATCTATTTCAGAATCATTACATTGTTTTCTGTATCAGTTCTCCAAAATCATCTTGAACAGAAATAATTCCTAATCATTATTTAAAACTGCTTGATCTGTTGATTGAAAAGAAGTCTTTTTGTTCATTTTCTTCCTTGAAAATAAGTAAGTTCATGCCATGTCCTGTAGGGCCCCTCAAGGCATGTTATTTTAATTAGCTGTGTTAATGAATTCATGTACAGAACAAAGTAGATCCACAGCTCTGGTGTAATTTCCTCATAAAGGCAGAGGACTTTAATCCACATGATAAAAGACGACACCCCAAAAACTAAGCCTTCAAAGAAAGACGGTGAAAGACAAAGCAGAATCAGAGACAGAGGTGTTGCTGAAGAGGCAGGCGAAGTCCTGAATGACACCTTTTAATTCCCTGTGAGTAACAGGCCTGTTACAGCAGGAGGGTTACATCATTGTGTATTAGCAGCGGTGACTCAAACCCCTGGGATTAGGAAATGCTGTATTAATACAGCCGCAGTGTTATATCCTAACCTCACGGCATGCAATAGCCCTGCTGACAGTTTATCTCTAAGTTTACTTCCAAGTTTTCAGATTCTGATTTTTTTTGCTGCCTGAATTCATGCCCCTCCATGTTCGTTAGCGTATTTTATTCACTCCTTGCATGTTAAGGATTTTGGATTTCTTTATTTCAAAATTATAGTGGAGAGGGTAAATCAGACAGAAAAGTGTGCACTGCAGCAGTGTCTTAATGCTGGGATTAATGCAGATTACAGCCGTGGCTAATTCTACCACCTCCCTCAGACTTGGCACTTATTTTATGATGATGAAGCGTCTGTTGTGCTCGTGATGTTAGCAGCCTGATGAAACAGTCGTGACTTTTAAGAACAAGTGGGTGGAGGGTGGAGGCCTTCCCACAATGCACCACTCTGAGGAAGCAGGCCGTGGCCCCATCCTCCCCACCCGCCTGCCCCGTCTCTCTCAGGATCACAGGAAGACCCCCGCTATGTTTGGGAGGGACAGCGGCCCCCGTCCAGCCCACTGCCCGTCTTGGCAGTCGGGGTCGGAGAGAGACGGATAATTAGAAACCGCAGGGTGGTCGCAGCCGGCCTGTTCCTCCGCTGAGCTGTGGCCGGTGGGTCTGACAGAACAGCAGACATACTGCGTGATACTGCGCTCTGCAAACAAAAGGATGCCGGTCCCAGCCCGGGCCTGCACCTCCCAACGCCTGACAGCCTCACCAGAGTCACCTCTCAGGAGCTGTGAGGGGACAATGTGGCCGGCTCAGAGGAAACAGGTGCTTTCATTTCCCTCTCAGAACGCTTAGACTCCCTGAATCCCGCTCTCTGAAGACCGCTGAGACGGTCAGCGCATGTGTACCCCCTTGCCTTCAGCACCATACTGCGATAACATGGGAGACACAATCATGTAAGGCAATGAACAGCATGAAGCTTCTTTTCATGGCATGGAAAATGATGTGATACAGTGTCTTGTTTAACTGTTTTTTTGTTACCGTTTATCGTCTGTTTTGTTAATCAACAAGAGACAATTACCCTGGCCAATATGTTTTTATCGAATTTCTGCATCCATTCAGACACTCACGGAGACACTGATAAGCAGTGTGTGCTCTCCTTTCTGGGTCTCAGAGTTTTATCAGTAAAGTCAACAAAGGCACAACCACTGCTCTCCTACAATAACTGGATCTGTGTAATACATTCTTTCAATTTACTGCATGAGCTTAGGAAATCAGGAAAAGATTAAGAGCAGTTTGTCACAACATCTTTTTTGTCCAGGATCAGAAAGATTGAAATTATTAGCACCACTTTGCAGTTAACTGAGATGTTTCTTCACAGCTGTGGGATGATCCACTGTACCGCACAGCTGTATAGTCACTGATGCAGGCAGCTCAGGTGAAACTCTCATTGACACCGATCATTCATAAAACCCGTCAGGTACTTATCCCCATACCTGACTGACAGGTTCCTTAAACCCAAGCCCCACCTGTGGATACTGGAGAAAGGTCAGAGCCAGTGGAGCGTCTCCTGCAGGCCAGTGGAGTACCTGTTGCATTTTTATTGCACTTATCCCTTCAAGTTCTCCCGCCAGCACTAAATGCACGCTTCTCCTAGAAGGGTTCAGGAACACGGCTGTTATTTTGAAAAAAAAAGTGATATCAAAGCAAGTTCTGAAAGCTTCTCATACCATAACTTCCCTGGTTCACATTCCCTGGCCGTCTTTAACAAACAACAGAATGGTGCTAGTGAATGTTCTGAAAAACACGTACGAATATTACAATGTTCAAATGTAAAGATGTCAGCTGTGTCAGTGTCCCACTTCTTTACTCCACTCCCAACAGCATCCCTTAGCCCTCTGCCTCCATCTTTACCACGTCTTCTCCCCAAAATTCCCAATTTCCCTCAGACAGACACAAGGAGGTTTGACTGAGCCTGAGAGGGGGCTGAAGGCTGATCTCCCCGCCTGACAGCAGCATTAAAAATGCCCTTCCTCTCCTCATTTATAACCCACTCTTCATTAGCGCCACCGTTTGCTGCACCTCTGTGTTTCAGAACATTAACTGTCCTCTCACGTTACCTCGCAAGATACCCGCCGCCATCTGCTCCCGCGAAGGCCGCGGCCCATACCTCCTCATATCGCCCGATTTATTTCACTTTCCAGCCCCCTTCTGTTGTGGTCTCCACCGGAAAAAAAGGGAGTCAATTTAATTACAGGGAATAAAGGTAATCTCTCCCGGCAGAGCACTCTGTAAGCGGAGGCCAGGCCACGAGGTGCCCGGTGTTAGCGCTAATATAGGGCGAAACAACACGGACACGGAGAGCGAGGGGATGAATGGGGCTCAGGCCCCTCCCCCCCACCCCCCCCTTTCTCCTCAGCGTTACAGTAAGCTGGCGCCCTGTCTGAATCAATCCTGGCACATCTGCCTGATGCAGGGCGTAAACAGGATTAGGGTGAGACTTATCTGCTTGACGCTAATTGTGTTTGGAGTTTCTGCACATGTCCGCTCTTTCGGCCCCTGCCCCCAAATAATGGTTCCATGTTTTGGCCAGTGTCCTTTTCAGGCTCAGGTTTATGCGTGCCGTGCTGGACATGCTTGCAGTAGCTGAAAACTTGAGCTGTTTGTAAAATTCAGTTTAAACACACAGACCCGCAGACTGTTTTTAGATTAGATTCAACTTTATTGTCATTGTGCAGAGTACATGGACAAAGCCAATGAAATGCAGCTAGCATCTAACCAGTGCAAAAACTAGTATTATTTACAGAAAGTGCAGTTAAGAGTAATTACTCCAGTATAGGAAATGTTATATTTTAAAGGATGTACAGTGTTAACAGATAATAAATATGTATAATATATTAATGTGTTATACATGGGGAGGTGAAGTGGACAGGGTTGGAAAGGGGAGAGTGTATGTAAGGTTTGTATGTACAGTATTGACAGAAAGGGGTTAGCCCACAGACAACGCCAAGCCTGGAGCCAGACTGGACCCTCCTGGTCCACCAGTGCAATACCACTGTCCTACTGTTATCCGTAGCACGTCATTTTGTCATCTTGCTATGATTTTATTCATTTAACTGCAATTTTGTTTGAATTTTGATTCATGATTTTATTCTGTTATTATTACACCAATGGATCTATCTATCTATCTATCTATCTATCTATCTATCTATCTATCTATCTATCTATCTATCTGTGGATGAATCTATCTATTTGTGTGTCTGTATGTCTGTCTGTGTGCTCAGTATTTATATTTCCATCATTCAGCATAGGGTGGTATTGGTTAAGGCACATAAACACATATACCCCTCATGCGCTGGCATTTCCGAGGTAAAAAAGTAAAGCTCTTGATTCCTGTGATGAGCAAAAAGGTTTCTAGCACAGAGGGGAGTCACTTGTGGACAAACACGAGGCTGTTTTTAAAGTGATGGGATGGGAGACTCCCTTCATCTGGGTCACAGTGAGAAGCCCCGAGATGAGACAGGGCCATGGGGCCGTGTGGTCTGATAGGAAGGTTTATTACCTCCAGATGGAAACAAGCTTCATCCAGTCATCGCTGCCTGTGACAGACACAGGGGGTCAGCTTTGTATTATCATGCAATTAATTAATGACCAAAATGCATCAATTTTTGCAGTATTTCAGTGACTGTCTCAGATATAGCTGTATTGTACTATCCATTGTATGACTCTTCCATTGAAGAGCACAGCCTTAAGGTAAAATAATGTGAATAACCCCCAACAGCATCAAACACAGCCATAGAAATCATATAAATAAAAAACACCCTACTACAGTTATTATACAGCACGTATATTTTCAGCGACCCCGTCCGAGCACACCCCGATCCCCACGCCAGCGCAGTCCGCGTTGTTACTGACATTTCTGTCTCGCTCGACGTTAGCAGGGTTTTGGGGCTGTTTTAAAGCCGCCTTTGTCTCGCTCCTCAGCCCTTTGTGGATGCTCACAGAGCAGATGAGGCTAATACTGTATATTGAAAGGTGTCCAAGCGCGGGAGCCCTGTGCCAGGCCGGCGAGCGGCCGCCGGCCCCCTGCCGCGCGGGGCCATGTGCTTCCCGGTACGGCGCCTGAGCCTGGATCTTCCACCTGTGCCCGTGGAGGCCCGAGCGCACAGACGACACACCAAAACCAATATTTACTTTTTTATATTGCTGTTTTCCAGGGCACAGGAAGCAAACAGAGCAGCTGAGGATGTCTGTTTGTCCCCCCCCCCCATGTTCAGTTAGATTGTAACATTGTGTGTCCGACTTGTGCCAGGGCGGGTAAACAGGGCTGATAGCAGTCATTGAGCCTCTTGCCATTACCATGAACTGTCGTGTTTCATGGAAAAAAATGGAAAAATATCTGATGTTGCTTGATCCAATACATCAAGCAATAACCATTGTGCAATATCGGCAATCATGTTTTTATGCTTTAGAAATGTTAACCCAGAATTGAAATATAATTAGAAACCTTGGTGAATGTCAGCACTGCAATTGTAATTATGAAAAATGTAATGATATAGATTTTTCACTCCATGTGTCCATATCCACTCACAGTTGTCCTTGTATGCATCTCAGGTGTGTCTGAAAACACATGACATGTTATTAGATAATTAGTAAATATTAATGTTAGCGATGCCATGCCCTGACTGCCAAATGTTGTTTTTTTTATAGCAAAGGGAAAAATAACACAGGCTACCACTGTGACACAGACTACCTGTTGTTTGAAGTCCCCATGATGCTACTGTTACTTTAGGTTTTATCTGCAAAATAACCATAAAATTAAGACACTCCAAACTTTGACCAGCCATTGTAATAATGCAGAAAAGTGAAATGCAGGAGAGGGATCCATAATCTCCACAGTCTAAAACTACACTGACAGAATTCCTTTCTAAACTAACGGACTAAAACAGGGCTAAAACATACACCTGGTGCTCTTACAGTGTGCCAGTGAAGTGAGACCATGGCCGCTGCAGTCTTTACCAGCCTGCAGGACAGAACGGAAGAAACCCTTCCATCCCTGAATTTTTTTTTTCACTTTCTTCCCTCCCTGGACAGGATCATGTAACCTCACTGCTGCAATCTGTCCCTGAAACCCGAGGACAGACAGACCAAATCTGTCACAGGGACAGAGACAAAGAGCTGGCCCCATTGGGGATGTCTGAATTATACATATATATATATATATATATATGACTTTCCTTGTGTATAACTATATGTATGTATGTATGTATGTATGTATGTATATACACATATTATAAACAAGAAAACTCAGATCAGAATAGTGCAATATTATTACACACATAATATTCCAATATTCTGAAACTGGAGCTTACAAAATTGTTGGAGAGCCCACATACCTCTCATTTAGTGCAAATATAAAAAGTCTTTATCTTTATAACTATACAGAAATCACTTATGGATGTAAAATTGTATTTAAGATTAAATACTATGTTTACATTACACATACATTTACATTACTCGTTTGGAAGATAATTTTATCCAAAGCGACTTATAAGTGAGGCAGAGTACAACACAAGTGAAAGCCATACAAGGAGTCACAATGTTAGAAGTGCTGCATGACCGAGTTTCATTAGTTGGCCTGGCAAGGTACAGGCTAGATACTACCCTGTTGATGCCTGCAAAAATATTTAATGAGAATGACCATTTAAAATCACTTGTTATTATAATGCAGAGATCTGAAATTGTTGCAACTCTAATAATTTCAGGTGAAGTGAAACACTATCACATTGGATGAACTCGAGAAAACAGGAAACGGCTGCCAGTGGAGGATCCCTTTGAAACTGGCATGCTTGTTGATCAAGACATTCAAAAAGAGGTTCATATATATCGTATTTTTGAATCATATCAAGGTCATAATTGTCCCATTTACTCACCCTGCTCATCACACATACACTGTAATTACCACACAGCTTAATACACAAAAACATCCGTGGAGTATTAAGGACAGAGGACATTATTAGGATGAGTTATCACCGGGCAGAAAAGAGAGGCATAACCGTCAGATAGGGATCCACAGTGCATCAGCGCTTTGCTGGCGTTTTTTGGCAGTTTTGTGATAGCATTTGGTAAAGGCCATAGGGGGTTATTACAGTAGATGGATGTTCTCTTTGTAATGAGAGTGCTGGCTTAATAACTTTGGCCTGCATCACAGACAAAAAAACACCGTGGATAAAGCTGACACAGACTGAGGGTGCAGTTTACATTCTCTGAACACTCAGACCAAAGAAACCGCAACATAAAAATAAGTATCTGTCTCTAAATGCTGGACATATTTCACATATTTCAAGTTTTTTCTTTTCATGGAGATGACAGAATAATTTTACCACATGACCATCCAGAGACACAATCTGTATTCATTTAACAACATATTCTCATAGGTATTTATTCATTCATCCTTCTTCTGGGAGTTATCTCCCACTGAGCAATTCAGCAGGAAGTAGGTACCCAACAAAAATCCCAAAGCATCTGGGTTTAAAAAAGATCAACAATGTGAAGAAATTGACTAAAATCACGTGAATTTAATCAAGGTGTCCATGTGATAAACTGCAAAGCAAAAAAAAAAAACCTAAAAATTGAAATTGTCTGATAAAATGACACTGTATTAACTATTCACTTTCACTGTCACTGTTATAGCTTCTCAGTCTTTGGCAGTAGATTAAATAATTAAATAATAATTAAATTTATCCTCCAATTACAAAAGTTTGCCATGTGTCTCATTTTTCTCTGTATGCAATCACATGCAGTGATTTTTTTTATTGAGTATCACTTACTTGGGCATTTGCTAACTGTCCATAAGACTGACAGATGTCCTGCTTTAGGTGGTCACAACTGTCGGCCGGTGTCCATTACCCCCACATCTGTTACACAGCACTTTTCTGGCCGTGCGCTTCTTCCCTTTCTTTTTTTAGGCCCGGTTTCTCTTTCATTTCCTACATATGGCTTGATAAGAAGAATCCTATGAATAAATGGACGCACTGTATCTGTGTGAACGTAATACTCCATACATGACCGCACACAGCCTTGCGCAGAGTCTAATCGATATAATCTGTGTGCATTGATGTGGAGGCAAGAAGATGGTGGAGCTGGCAGGGACTCTTATTGATTTCCTGAATGAACGGTCAGCCTGCACATATCGAGATTAGGCGAAGAGAGAAAGCCACCAGCTCAGGATACAACAGGATGCTAATTAACTCATACATTTTCTCCTAAAAAATAAATGTAGGAGTTTCTTGTAAACTACACAAAGTGCAAGAAAAGGTCACTTCCCTGTTATGTATATTACTTCAAAATAATTTTTCCTATTTTCAAATTCATTCTGTCAACTCTATACTGTTGTAGGATTGAACTTGCATGTATTGGAATGGTGGATGGATAGGTCCATAAAGATGTTTTTAGGAGGGAGACATTGGATTTTTGCTCCCAGTGCTCTGTGCCCTCAGGTTTAAAAACAGACTTCAGACTGTCCCTTTTTATTTAGCTAATAACACTTTCTCTCAATGCCAAACTTCAGTATGTATGAAAGCACTTCTAAAGAGACTCTATATCCTGTTGATGTTGTTTATTGACCACTTACATAAGTGTTTCTGATTTCCTTGTTTGTCGTAAGGTAGGCCAATCTGTCACTGAATAACTGAATTTGTTTCTTATCATCTCATAGCCTTTATGTATGCAGATATGAAATTTATCACTCAATGTAGAGCTTGTCTTCCCTGAATTACACTTTTTTTTCTTTTCACAAATTTATCAGTCAGGGCAGTGGAATTACGTTTGCAACATTCATTCTTTCTGAATGTGTTGAATAAGCTGCTGAGTCCTTGTTACCCTTTTATTCGTCGACTTCAGAATAGATCGTCTATGCAGAGCAGAGGATACACAGTTTCGATGACATTGCCGAAGCCTGACGCGCGTGAAATGTTTATCTGTGCGCAGCCGCATCTGTCCCGGTTTTTGTTGATTAAAGACTTCTATGGAATGAAAATCAGGAGTGTGGACCTTACCTTCTGCATTTTCTTATGCAATATTTTTATGGCCTAATGAATGCAGAGAGAATGCAGAGAGAATGCAGGGAAACGCTTCATATTTATAATATATGAATGCCGAATTGGGATGGTAACCCGAAACTGTGACTTACATTGCGGCCACGGGGATCACGCTCTGTCCGAAGGTAATTAAATCCTATAGCAGGGGACTCGCGCTGCGGAACTGAGACGGTTGTTCTGCCGTTGCATGTGTGCTTACAGCAGACAGCTGTTGCATATACAGCAAAATCTTGATTGAACTTCGACCAGGCATTCAAGATGTTTACGGATTTACAGAGGATCTAAAGTATAACTACAAATATTCACCGTCAACCGCTGTCTCTACAGTTGGCCGTTTCGTAGTAATTATGGTTAGAACGCCCCAGCGATTCGTCGAATTTCAGACGGTTCTCTTATGAAAGTTATTTATTTGGACCAAAATAAATATCCCCATGGTGCAAGTGCATCACTCCACCCTGGAAGCGGATACAATTAAACGGATATTACACCCACATAAATGTGTCCCATATGGCAGTTTGTAAAGCTATTTAAAAACCACAAAAGGAGATTTTAGTGGATAATGAAGCTACGTAACATGGATGGATTATGTTTATTATGTTTTCTACTTTCTACTGGATTGCGGATTATTTTGAAAATATAAATTTGGAATTTTTGAAACATATTTATTTTATTATTATTGTTCTCAATATGTGTAAACAGTCTAATGAGCTTTTACAAACCAAGCTTTTATGAAATAATGAAATTATACGTTCGATACATGCCAGTTCCATAAATTGACCGTGACACTTGCATAAACCTTTGTTAGAAAAGGCCACCTACGCATCTGAATAAATCAAATCACTGAGAAAATGTAAATATGCTTGGGATCCTTATTCACGTGGAAAGTCTCCTGTCTGCATGTATGTGTTAACTTCCAGTTAACAATGGTGCTTCCTGACTGAGTAATACGGTCTCGCGAAGTGGGTTAATTTAAAATGATATTCTTAACTTTAAATCGATCGCCTTTCGTATACATTCACCACAGGGATGCGCCCTGGAATGTACAAGGGCTGAGAATGTTGTAGCACCATGGACAGTTCCTAAATGAATCGCCAAACTGCGCTTATTCCACAATTCTTACATCGTGCAAAGAAACAGACGGTGGTCAATGTTTCTGAATGTTGACTTTACTTGTCTATAGTTCCAATAACTGAATTTTTGCCACTGTTTTTAATAGGTATGCATCTCAATGGGGAATTTACACGCGAAACCACACAGTCTGGCTTTGTAATGCCACCGAACGTGGAATAAGGAGGATTCATCTGACGCTTCAGAATAATTTTTTTTTTTTCAATAAAGACATTAAGGCTAATAATTAAGGGTAGTATTTCAAACAATATAATGTAAGGAGGTATCATATAAATATGGCGTGATTCAAACATGACAGTATAAATGACTTGTTTCACAAGATGACATTAACATAATATACAAGATCTACGAAGCTACTTTATGGCAGTTGATCACTTTTCAAGCAAAACTCATAAAAGTCACCTATATGGTAATACATGATAGGTTCTTTATGTAAATGCGTAATGATGTGTGGCATTGCAGCTATTTGCAGCAAAATAAATAAATATACCCTGTATATGTATAGGAAGTAAGTGTGTATGTAAAGAAGTAATGTGCATATAAGTAACTGTCCTTACATCTAATCGAGTGTTGACTTGCGGATCCGGTCCAGTTTTGTGGCAAAAATCGTTGGAAATAATCCAATTTTGAAAATATTTTGGAAAGGGGGTGCTTCTTAGAAAGTCGCTCACCTTAAAGGGAATTTTCTCGAATATGTTTCTGATGTTTTGCGCTGGGTCTGTAGTGTTTGTCGGTCACACGCACTGTGTTATGCAGTGAGTGTTCATGCATAAACAAGATCATTTTCATAAATTAAACCTCCCTTCAGTACTAACATCTGTGCCTCGCTCGGTTTGCATAAAAGATAGTGACGGGCGCGTGTCCCTTTACTGACAATATCAGCCCGTGGCTCGTCAAATGTACTTTGTTTTGGTCTTGAACCACTTTTTCAACATAGTCTATTATTATGAGGAAGTGCCCTCTCTCTGCTCCCTTTTACTCGTATTACTAGTCCCACTAATTTTACTAATTTGTGCAATTTTATCATTATTATTGATGTCAGCATCAGCGAAGCAGATTTTATGTATTGATGGCGTACAATAAATCATCTCCGCGCAATTTCATGTTTATTTTGTCCCCTAATTTGGTAGCTTTGGAATGCTTCTGCTCATTTCTTATTTCAGTGGGAAAAAAGTTATTTGAAGCTAGAAAAACTCAGAAATAAAGGAGAACGCCCCTTCCCCTCCTGTGCATACACATACATTGTCAAAAACTCAAAGCATGCAATGTTATAAAGCTGCAGTATCGTGGTTGAAAAGCAGAATATGTTACAATGCTGCCGATGGGAAGCCAAATGTTTCCAAATAAATATTTCCAGGATACTTCCTTCTTGACAAATGTGACGATGGTAGTTGCAAACAGTGCAAAGAGAAATGAAAGTGTCCCGGTGGGTTTGACATTAACAGACAAGGGCGCTAGACCAGCTCATTCCGACCGAATTCTTCTCGATGTCAGAGAAGGCAACATCCACGCACCCAACGATGACAGCTATAGTGTCTTTCTTAGGAATTCGAATCCCTGTAAGTGCACTTATGAACCCACAGCCTTCAAATATCCAATACTTTTCACAGGTTTATTCATTAAATGACAGATTTCAGAATATACATGGAACAACAAAAGGTACTTTAATAACTTGCACTTTGACGTGGCTGAGGACTGACACATTTAAAAACCGTTTCTGCAGCGCTGAAGAACAATGTTGGCAAAAATGCAAACCTTCAGAAAACGGCTGATTTCCGAGAGCTACTAATGTCCACTAACCGTACTGATGTTTACACACGTTGTGGACTTTAGAACACACACTCAATGGGTTAACAAATAAATGCCAAAATTGTCATAACTGAATTTATTGTGCAAATGATAATTTACGCGTTGAAAACGTAATCAGAAAAATCCCATGGGAAGTATACACTAATAAATCACATTTTAAGAGAGACGCAGATTTCTGATCCAGTGTTGATTAGGATCTGTATTAAAAGCGGTTCAGAAAGTTGCAACACGCTGCTGCAATACCCCACACTATACAGGCCTACAAGAAATGTAGAGTACAAACTCATTCAAGACCAACCGTCTGACCACTTCGATTAGTCTGGGCTACATCAGACGTGCAATATCTATTGCGCCATATATGGAGGAATTACTACATAACCTTGTCATCTGCAAGTTTCACGTTCCATGTTTTATTATTTTTAAATTTAAAAAGAAACCTCCTCGTTCTACGTTTATGTTAACACCGTTTAAAAAAAAACACCTGTCGTAACAACAAATTAAGATGGACACAAATATGAATCACGAAATAAATAGCGTGGGTGCATATTTCCAATGATCTTAATGCGTTCATTAATCTATTTAAATTACTTAGCAGGTATATATAGGCCTATATATCGAGCCATCCAATAGTAATGATGCACTTCCAGCGTTGTCATGTCCACCAATGCAAATTTGATCAGTTCTTAGGGAAATCCCATTTTCAAGATTGTGCTTTGAGATGCATGATTTAAAATAAAGAAATGCTAAGGCAACAATTTAAGCACTCGTCTGCTCGTTAGTTTATTACTATCATGACTGATTTGTATAAACAAGAGATAATGTTATATTTTACAGGACAGTAATGGAGCCGCGTGGGATGAAACAACAAATCGATTTTATAAAATTTAAATAACAATTCTGTACAAAATCACAACAAAATAATTCAGTATGGGATAGATCTGTAGTAAAATGCTGGTTGAAAAATATAAATCTTCATTTTCTTGATTGGCCCGTTATTCGTTTAAAATTGCATAGTTTCCTAATTATTGCTCGTGATTTTGTTACATGATTCATACAATATACGCATTCTGAATATGGCCACTTCAGTTTTTTATTGTGGCCTATGTAGAAGCGCAAAATATAATGAGTGGGAATGTGCGTCCCCACTTCTCCTAAAGGCAGTAACAACAATAATTACATGAGTTTAAGCGTGTGATAGTTTCCACTTTTGCATCACTGATACCCGAATGCGTTGACGCTTAACCAAATGTCTGTGACCGTTTCTTCTCGATAATTAATCGTTACTCGTGGAATATAGCACTAAGCTGCGCGTTCATGATTCTCTCGTGGTGAGAATGGCCATCGTATGCCATTATGTTCTCCATTGGGATGTCGCAACGCTGCGCGGCGCCTCCGTAAAGGGAAGCGTGGCCCTGAGTTCCCGCCAGACCCGCCCCCGGGTAGTGCATGCTGAAGGCGTAGTTCTTCTCGAACTCTGAAGAAGGCTCGTGTTTGAAGGAAAAGTTCCCGTTCACGCTCAGAGGTGGGCTCAGGGGTCCGTCGAAGGAGGGGCTGGTGCAGTCCGTTAGGGGGGTTTCAAAGAACGGTTCGAGAGCGCTTCCGTACGAGTGCGGCTTGACATGAAAGATATGGGAGCTGTCCATTGTACCATACGGAGGGCTGGGAAGACCAGGGTTCTGATAGGAGTAGGGGTGCGAGGTGAAGGAAGCACTTGCTGTTTGCATGTGGGAGGGTATTTCCTGACTCTGTTCTGGAAGGAAAGTTCTTGGGTTCAGCTGGAGACACCCTGCTACCAAATTAGTGGTTGGCTGGGACAATCCTTTGCATAGGGCTTGCACAAAGGACATCAGATCCGGACTTTTGCCCGACCGCAAGATCTCTGAGAGAGCCCATATATAATTTTTCGCCAGCCTCAGTGTTTCAATTTTCGACAGTTTCTGGGTTTTCGAGTAACATGGCACAACTTTACGCAAACTCTCAAGCGCGTCATTGAGCCCGTGCATGCGGTTCCTCTCCCGCGCGTTCGCCTTCACGCGCCTCATTTTAAACCTCAGCAGGCGAGCTTTTGTCATTTTCTTCTTCTTGGGTCCACGTCTCTTGGGTTTACCGTCGTCGCCGTCCTCCTCCTCCTCGTCTTCTTCCTCATCATCATATTCAAGTCCTTTGATCGCATCTTCATCGTCATCACCATCCTTAGTGATCGCCTCGATTTGTTCGTTTTTCTCTTCCATTTCGTGATCGTCAAGACGCTCATCAGTCCAGTTTGCAGTATTCTGGGACTCCGGCATCGTGCTGTCTTCTAAGTAGGACTTTGTCATGATCAAACCCTGTCAGCAAAGGAGCCAAATTAGTATTAAACGGAGTAGTTGTACCCACAATAACGTTTAAAGTGATCAGATATCTCTTTGGGAGTTAATGCAGGGAGGCGATATGACGCACAACCAATTTCAAGCGTGTTGGAAAAAATCAGACAAAGCTGTCACCTGTACATGAAATCAGAACAGCTTATCATTTCCAATACCATTATGTAACTCGGTGAGCACAGCACAGGTAGATTAACAGCTCAATGTCCCTATATTCATTGGCAAATAATTCAATACGGTGTGTGAATGTTGGAAATGTTGAACAGAATTATAATATTATGTTCATGAGGAGATAATAAATCTATTTTCATCTATATATACACAGATACGTACAATACTATCTTACTACTGAGAGAAATTAGATAAGTTTGACGTTCCTTCTACAATAAGAAGAGGCTTCGAAATAATAATAACAATAATAATAATAATAATAATAATAATAATAATAATACCCAAGAAGCATTTAAACTTTAATACATTTGATGAAGGTATTGCGTTCATTACAAAGCGGTTTATATTTCCCCGTCAATACCGTAGTATTTGCACTAATTGACTATCAAAATTAAAGTCTTTTTTTTTGCTGAGCTCCGTTTTGAAATATGCATTAAAAATAATGCGCACATCCTTTCCCCTACAACCCCAAGCACATATTCAAAAACATAACCTCAAAAACAACAGTGACATAATTACCCAGTAGACAGTTAACTTCGTGATTTTACCTGTTTCGTGCGGTGTGTCCTTTGTGATGGGAGTTACATGCTCTCCTGCGTGCGTGGCGGGTCCTGCGGAGTGTATTGTGACGAGCTGCGTGATGCTGAGGTTATATAGCTGTGCTGCTGATGCTGGGAGATGAGCGCGTGTATCTCTCGCCGCGGTTAATGCCTTTGCAGCAGCGGCTGGCGGCGGCTCCGCCTCTTTCCCCGGCACACGCCATATGGCGAACTACGTCAGGCAAACGGCCCTCAGCGTCACGTGACATCTTCCATTTGTATTCAACACAGCTCTCTATTCCATCTCTTTGTGGCCAAAAGAAAGTGGCCATCTGTCGCCAGTTAGAGACTCCGTGGACCTGTTTGTACCCGCAGGATGAATTAACCCTTTCAAGCACAGGACATATTCTTGCAGATAACAAACCCACAACCCCTCGTGCGCCCATCCCATTCCACACACGTGTGGCCCGTGTGTACAGGGTGTGTTGTAGTAAAGGTTAAAATGCTAGCTAGCTTTCGTCAATACTGAATCCATTTTGGTTTTAAAACGCTCCTATAATCAAAGAACGTAAAGATGAAATCTCATTATAAGTGCATGATGATAAGAAAGTTGGAAATTTAATCGTTTCGGAGGATGGTAATAAAGATGCGATGACACGATCGATTGTTGTAGCAGAAATAATGATCATCACCATCATTATCATCTCATTATCATCATCATCATCATCATCATGAGATCCTATACTAAAGTTTCAACATTGTTTGAGATCATCCGGTCCGTAACGCTGGTAAACTCTGTCGTAACCGCGTGCTCTTGATTGGCTGCAGTGGCTGTGAAGGCCGGAGCGCGTGCTCAGTAATGACTGGAGGCCGGCACGCGAGCTGCACGCGAGCTAACAAAAGCCTGTTTCACGGCTCACTAACCCGACCCGGCGTCCCAAATCTGCTGTTTTCTATTCAATTTCATATAATCCGTAAAAAATCGACGATGACCGTTGAGCTGCGAACGAAGTAAATCGGGAAACAACAACTGCAATAAGAATAAGACGAAGAAGTGGCATTAACTGATTTCGGCTTTCTTCAGAGAGACAGTTGTTTTAGGAGAGTTTAATTACGCAAAGTTCCTTGGCGTGTCCCCTCGATGAAACTGGAGATAATATGGCCATTCCCTTTAAATCACCATTTGTTTTTTAAGTAACATATATCTGTTCATCAATAAAATGAAAGCAATGAAAAAAATGAAAATGTGCATGCAGGCTACTTCACAAAATGATTACACGTACACATATCCCAACCCATATATTGCAGAGATTAATTTAATGAATAAGTTTCAAATGCCCGCATCAAATAAGTAGGGCTATGATTTATATCTCTTGGGAATTTTGTTAATTTATTTCTGTTGCATATTGGCGGTGGTGAGAGATATTACTAGAATCCTGTCATTTGAAAATATATCATTCATCTACAGCTTATAAAAATGTTTTTTCTACACCAATGCATTAATATTCTTGACTGAAATGGATTCTTTTCTTTCCGAAAGAAATTTGCAATTGAATTTAGGTGGGTAGGTTGTCATGTGAAATAGCACGAATCTAGCACGCTACATTAACAATGTTTGTTCAGCTCGGATTCATCAATATTTAACATCTGACCGGCACAGATGCGCAAAGCGCTGGTCCGCAGGTGGATAGCCAGGTAACCGTTGAGTGCCCTCAGAAACGCGGCGCCACACAGCGCAAAGGGACAACAGCTAATCTTTCTCATAAAAGTTTAGGTCAAATTCCGCCCATGGAGCAAAAGTTCACTCAGATTGTTTGTTTCTGCAGTTACTAAGCAAACCGAGGGAACAGTACTGTGGCTGTACACAGAACCAAAATTCAGAGAGGAGTTCAGCACCACCGACAGCTACCCATCCATCGCTGCCTGTCTGTCTACAGTTTGATTTAATTAAATGAATGAAGCTTTATGCGTATTTAAGCAGACACGTCTACGAAAAATAATAAAATATATAGAAGATAATAAACAAATTTGGTGAATATTCAGACTAATTTCATGCAAAATTTAAACATGTCTGAACGAGACATTCGAAATGAGGCTTTTTTCGCCATATAGACGATTGTTCTGAATATAATACAATATAATGTATCGTTTTTAGGTTTACATGAATCAGTTAAATATTTAACTACATGGTATTAATGCATTAATAATGATTAAAAACAGGCCGGATACTGACTAAAGAGGAAACTATACGATCAGATTTTCAACGCAGAAGTCATGCAAGCAAGATTATAAATAAATGTTATTAAAAAGAAGCCTTATATTATAGGGTCATGTTTTGTAGCTCCTATAGGAGTTACATAAACGTACCGACTGACGGATTGGTTGATTGATTGATTGATTGTGAAAAGGGGAAATCAGGAGCAAGTTAAGACACCTATCCTCTATAAATATTTCTTGACCATTACGATTTCAAATAAGTAACCGTATAAACAGTGATTGATTTGACTCCCAAATTACATATAAATGGGTCAATACGGAATGTATTAGAACCAAAATACAATTCAGTCGTATTTTGTATAACATCGAGTAAATATTCTTGTCTCGATGTGCGCACATAACTTTATATATAGGGTAGAGACGGGTAAAGTAATACCACTAACAACAGCAGCATGACAGCACATATTCTGAACATATTTTGAGTAGGGCTAGTGTTTGTATGGTCAAATCACAGAGGGAATTCGTAGCTTCACGACATTATATTTTACACGTTTTACACTCGAAACATGCTGAAAAGGGACAGTGTTTTGTTGCATAGATCGATGTAATTTAAATATTGATGACCTGACCTTATTTTCTTTTACGTAATCAGAAGAATTTTTTCCCCAGCAAGGACACAGCGCTTCGCCCCAACGCGTTTCCGCTTGAATAAGCAGTTAGATTAAAAGAATTCAACTTCCATTTCATTGCGCGATCCTCACACTAATTGCTTCTGCAAAATGCAGATTTGTATTAATTAGTTACTCTGCTAATTAGTTCTTTGCTGTTTGCACATTATAAATCATGCATGAGGAAAGATGCAGACATAAAAGTTTTGTCTCGTGACGCTAAAAAAGAAAAAAAATGCGGTTGGTGGTGAAATATCGCTATCGTAATGATTGAAATCTGCGGGAAAACGGCTTTTCTTTGCAGCCGTGTTATGTGCTGAACTTACAGCACCATGCACGCGCAAGCACATACAAGTATAAACAGGCACACACCTAAATCAGTACTTTAAATAATCATGTACGGGTATTGGTTGATTTTATGTCAATGTTTTTGGGGCAATTGTAACACGATTCCATTTAAATCTTAAATATGAGCTACAAGTTGCATGAGCAGTTACTTTTTACGTCAGAAAAACGTGCGTAGTATTGAGACTCTGCAACGGCTTTTTTTAATTGAATATTGTCCGTTCTATTGATCAGGATCGCCAAATCCATTTTCACTACTCCATTTACAACGTCATTTCAATCATACAGTGACAACTGGTATGGAAATAATGAATGATGGAGGAGATATTCTACCCATATTAACGCAGTTTAAGTGTGTGTAATGTTTAAGCCAGAGATATCGATGTACAATGCCTCCTAAGGCCACTTATGCACTTATTGTGCATATTGCACCTACATCACTAAAGTTTATGAGCATGCAACAAGCTGTCAAGCTTTGCATAGCTTGCTGTGAAAACTATGTACTTGTCAAAGTTGAAACGGACATACTTACCGCCGGAACTCCTCAAGTTCAGATGATGTCAGACGGAGACCGGAACTCTGTAACAATAGCCGGAGAGAACAGAGATGAGTTTGTGTTTAGCAATGTTAAGTTGTGTTTCGTTTTACATGTTTTTATTACATTATATTACGTAGTCTGAGTTAAGAAGCACTAGTTACGTTCAAAAGTACGCTTTGTAACAACACTATTTTGGCAATAGCATTATCCGTAAGACTTCCTAAAATCCACGACCATGAATGAATGAATGCATGAAGGCATGAATGAATGAAGGAATCAATGAATAAGGTAGATTTAAGGGCGCAATGCAAGTTGCCGCCAATTACACAGTTATGATTTACCATAAATTGCTTGAAATAGCCGAAGACTAGCAGAAAATGTGAACCATATTAAGAGTACTCCAGTCATATCAGTCTAGTTGTGCATGAACTGTAGCAGATCTGGTATTTCCTGTTCTTTTGACATGCTACTGTTTTAACATTTTTATCTTTATCAATCAGAATTCCTTGTACAATGTATGTTTTATTTAAAATATACCATGAAAATGGCATCCATCCAAGTATCACAATGCTTGTCATCACCCTAAACGCTTTGTGACAATTTCCATAGTCAAAAGAACAAATAAGGTGTGATTTGATTGAGTCTGGAAAGTGGTTATAATCAAACGTTCAGTGCAGCCGAGGATGCAACATAAAATAACAATAATTGTGTTTTATTAGGTGTACAAATGTTTAATGCTTGCTAAACATGTAAAATATTTGTGTGCAATTGTAGACCACATGCATAAGACTAATAAACATAAAGCAACGATGAATTGAAATAGTCGTAATTTCATTTGTTATGACTGCAGAACTGGAGTCACAAGGAGAGCGACTGAGAAAGTGCTGTACTGCAAAAACTATTTGTGCGAGCTTTAGGAGTTCACTTTTTCCTCTTTCTGCGGCCACTTGCATTTCTATATGAATACATGCATGTACTTGTTCATATATGTACCTATTTCTGCATGTACTTATGCATATTCCTTGACAAATGGATTCGTGAAAAATGTTTGGTCAAGATATAATCCACTCAACTACAGGAGAGTCGATTATATCGATTGTGCTTTCATTATCACCAATACAATGGTGTCCTCTTGTGGAAAATACGATCAATTACACCAGAGTGGAATTTATGAGACATTGAGTGACGTGCTCACAGTCTGGTGCAATTATCAGTTTTCATTGTTCAGGCAGTGAAAGTGATAATAATAATAATAATAATAATAATAATAATAATAATAATAATAATAATAATAATAATAAAGGCTGTGTTCAGGTAAAGGAGATTGTATCTGCAACGATGAGTATACCAGTAGGCTATCGACATTATAAAGGCAATGCTACAGTATTGTCTTGACGGACGGGTAGACCTCCTTAAAATTGTTACAGCTGAGATTGAGTAAGATCCGGGAGGTTACTACTTTAATTAAACATTTGCTAAAAATACCGACCAGAAACATTTATTCTTTCCACAAGCCTCTTCTTTAAGTCCATATGAAAAACATATCCCATTCCAAAGCTGCATTAATATGTAGTTTACGTGATGACATTACTCACTTGCACAGCGCTATATTTCCTGAAGAAATTCTGGTCCAGCACTTTGATAGTGGGTACAATAGCTGTGCACTAACTGTGAGCCATTTATGGTACCTTTGCATCACAATCATACGTCCTTTTCATGTCAACACGTCTAAACTAACAAGGATTTGTTGAAGAATGGGCACCGTGAGATAAAAATTGCCGTTAAAAACGAGGAAATTCTGATTTATGTGGGCAATTAACCAGTAACCCGCCCCTAAGGAGTAAAGGTGGAAAACTTTAATGGTCCAGTAACAGGCATAGCCGTTTCTGAATCTCCTCAGTCATTACACATGGCACGTCACAGGTTTTGTATTAGTTTCCTAGTCATTGTAAACTGCATGACCATAGAAGGCTCAGATATAAAACTAGAGACAATAGAGAAAATAGAGACATGTCCTATAATTAGTTATGATCTGACCTAACTCTGACCAGTGAGATTTACTGACAACTGATCGTCAAAGACGCTGTAATGTGGACTAGGTCTTCAAAAAGTATTAATTCTGAAACATTACGCTGGAGCGCTGCTAGCGCCTTTTCTCACCAGGATGAGTGATGGCACCTTATCCAAAACAATTAATGCCATTTCAGCTGAAATAAGTACATATGAATATATATATAATAATTAAATAAATTAAATGAATGAAAACACGATTTTGATGTATCATTTAGACCTCATCTTATTTCTGAACAACGAAATCACTCGTTGTTGCTGTTTTGTTTCATTTGGACAAGTTTGTGAGTTTGGTGGTCGCTGGTATGAGAAGCGCGATATGTGGGGAAAATGGAAAATGCTCGTCACCCTTCTTCTGTTCTGCTACACTGACATATTTGCATTGTATCATCGACACAATGTGGTACACATGATTATAATATTCCTTCCCAGATTTACGGTCGGTCGTGTCCCGTCTTGCACCGAGCTGGCTCTGGGAAAGCGGAAAGCGCATCCCACTCTGCGAGACGGCCCGCATGATTATGTTACTTTGTATTCTGAGCGGAAGCGGAAGCGCAGTTGTTTTAAAAAGTTCGATGAAAGTTTGGTAAATCTGACGAAGCTGCTGCTACATGATCTCAGAAGCGATTACACTGACCACGTTATTATGGTAAGGCCGTTTAAGCTCGTAATATAAATCTGGTTTAGGTAGAATTGCTGTGTCTGTAACCGCCGTTTCAGGGTTAGGTAATAGACAAGCTAACGTTAGCAATTAGCTACACCTGAAACAACTGTCACAATCTGCGCAGTGTTGAACCCAAATATTGCAGTCCTTATTGTACTGCAGAAAGTGTTGATACTCTGATGGTGTTCTTCCTATCTGTGCTGTGTTTTGTTTTGCGTTCGCAATTACTCGTTACGCTTCACTTCAGCTGTTGTAGTCTTGCATAGTTTTTCCCAAAGGAAAATTTCAGGAGAGCTGTTTATCTGATGTTGTCAAAAGAAGCACTGTGAATAGTCAGATACCAAAGGAAATTTCTAGACACAAGCGATCAGCCGTTAGCTCTATTTATTCAAGAGGAAACTGTCTAAAGGCAAAATTAAATCACTGAGAACTGGAACCGTGCGCTTCTGTGGGCGGGTGCACGGGTCTCGCGTCTTAATTTGGATCTTGCATTTACCTGCTGGTCAACCCAGTATCAGGTGGGTTGCGATTATGAGCATTTCAAGATAAAAACCAGTAAACTCAGTTCATCACACGAGAAGACAAGATCATAATACAGTACGATTTACCTAGGCATTCCTGGAACGTGGTAAACTTTCCTTCTTCTGTGTAAATGTTATGTCTTGGATATGTGCATTATATGTGATTTATCAGTGTACTGTTGAGAAAAGTTTAGAAACATTTCTACCATTGCTCTTTCTCAAATCAAATGTCTAAAATGCAATTATGCTAAGTTGAACGTATCAGCATGTAGTGAAAGGCTATAGGAATATGGCAGATACAACGACGCACAAACGATTTAGCAGTTTGCGAACACTAATTAAATTCGACACTATCAGCTAACAGTGTCATTCAGTGATATTATAAAGTACAGCACGTAGGGGGATGTGAGAGCACGTGGCCACTCTTGCACATCGCTCTGTGTGCCCTTGCGTGAATGCTGCGCTACAGTGGGTTCCTGGCGCTCAGTGGACGGTTACAGAAAGGTGGGAAACATTATGATATCTTCGTGTTTTCTATGAACCACCTGCTGAGACACGACACCACCCTCCCTTTTTGGTTCTTTTGTGTTGTTTTGATAGTATACAGAAATATGATATGGCTTCTCCTAATGCCTTAATTAACTCTTGTTTTAATAAAGGTGAGCCGATGTCCCTTTTGTAGCTTGTGTTGTTGTAATGTTTTCGTTGAATGCTCTTTGTGTTTGTAAATGTTTTTGTAACTTTTTTCCAACAAGTGGTTACAAGATCATGCTACTGAAAATGCATTCTGTGTATTTCCTTTTGCTCCCATTTTTGAATAGTAAGGCAAATAAAGCATAAAACTGGGCTTTGTGTGAATGTGCTCTTACCAGCAAGGTGCCACTCGTCCAGTGTGAATGAATCAAATGGGAGAAAGACATTGTCGTGCCTGTTGGTACGGGCCCTTGGCATGCTGCAGGCTGGGAGAAGGTGCTGGTGTTTGAAAGGGCCCAGGCAGAGAAGCCAGACTGGGAGAGGATGCTGGTGTTTGAAAGGGTACAGGCAGAGAAGCCAGGCTGGGAGAAGGTGCTGGTGTTTGAAAGGGCCCAGGCAGAGAGGCCAGGCTGGTGCTGGTGTTTGTGCAGCGTTGCACAGCTTTATCAGGCTTGACCTGGTACTGAACTGAGATGCAGTCAGGCTGAAATCAGAAAATGCCAGCACCTGTTAATACATGTCGGCTGCATTGACAACAATCATTAACTTCAAATTTTCATGTAAAACTGGTTCCTTGTTTTTTGGCTTTGTGAATCATAATGGAATGGTTTCACTGCGGTTGACTTGGTAAGGGTTGTCAGGACTCCTTTAGATGCCAGGCAGTAACAAAATCCTGGAGTCAAAACAAGCAAGATCAGCAAGAAACGTCAACATCAGAAATATCTGAGCCAAAACGCATGTGGTGGATTAGAGCTGTCGATCAGTCTCGTGCGCTGTGAGCTTTCTGGCACAGCATCTGTGATCCGCAGCCTGGTGATGAAACTGCGGTAACCAGTTCTGCGAATTAGACTGAGGGGGTGGGAGATTGAGAAATCTGGATTGCAACAGGAGAATAGTTTGTTGTTGCGCAATGCCGCCCTTTGTTGTGTGAATGTCGTGTTAAATTGTGTCGCGGTGTAGGCCCTGTTTCACGCAGCTCTTGGTGATTGAGATCACAGCAGCCTGAATTATTTCCACCTTCTGTCAGTGTGGATCTGCTTCAGGTGCTGCGCTCCGGGACATGTATCGGCACATGCTCCTGAAGAAAGCCCGCTTATGTAATCAGGAATGAGGAAGCGAGGGGAGAGCTGGGCAGTGTGTTTACCTGTGTAACGCACGCTTTGAGCTGTGAGGCTTTGCACCTGAGAAGAGCAGGTCCCTCTGTAAGTGACAGCGCGGTCACCTGTGAGGGTGGCTGTGTCCGCGTGTGTGGGGGAAAAAATTTCTGTATGTGGCGCGTTTTCAGCGTTGAAAAAGCAGGACAGTTGTAGCCTTTAGGCAAACAACGTGGTGTGTGTGTGCATGGGGGGGCTTCCGTCAGTGATGTGTGTGTGTGTGTGTGTGTGTGTGTGAGTGTGTATGGGAGAGGGTTCTCTGTGAGACGTGGTGCAGGTGTGAGCACCATACTGTGATTGAACAGTGTGTTTGCTCTGCTAACATGAACCAACAGCCTGTCACATGTTTCTCTCCATTCCCGTCAGAAGTCTGAAACTGCTGGCAGTTCCTGTCTGTCTGTCTTTTGAGAAACTGTGGGGGAAAAACATTTCAGAAAGGATCCCCCATCCAATGTTTTTTTTTCCTCTAAAGAAAAATATGTAGAGTGACTCACACTAAAATATGGGAACATTGAAGGAGTCACTTTTGAAAGCATCTGCTAAGATTTTTGTGTTAGTGATTGACTTGTGATGTGTAGTTACACTTGTGTGTGTAGTTTTACGGTTGTGACAGAATTTTGAAAATTAATAAATTTGTACATTACATTGGGCAGAGGAGACTTTGGCCTCAAAACCCCATGTTATTTCCCTGCATCATGCCACAGATAGAGCAGTGTATTCAACATAGTGGTTAAAACCAATGTTTCTGGCATACTTGGGCCATCTCCACATTCTCCTGGCTAATGGCTGCTGTGTACTTCAGCTGTTTTTGCACTTTCATAACTTATGAGAAAATGACTGTTTTCGGGTAGATGTGACTCTCCCTCCCAGCTCTCTCTGAGGACATCTGTGGGTCCCTTTACTTGGCGCAGAGAGCAGCTCAGAGGGCCAGAGTCCTGTTGAGACTTGTGAGGCCTCTCAGTATGCAAACATCAGAATGTGTGTGTTTACTGCACAGACGGCTCTGTATTACAGCCTTACTGAGGCTCCATACAGTGACTCCCATATGTGAGACATGTGATCAATGTCTTATTGTCCTCTGTGACTCTAGATCCTGCACTGCCTCCCTATATTTCTGATGGATGGAGATTTCCGTTTGTTTAAGAGCCAGTCCTAAATGCTACCTGCCATGCACGTATTAGCTATTAGTCTGTGCCCAGAATACAATTGCTGTATTTACATTTACATTTACATTTATTCATTTAGCAGACGCTTTTATCCAAAGCGACGTACAAAAGTGCATATCGTGGGCAAACAGGCACAAGGGAAAGAATTTGTATTTGCCTTTTGGTCAGGGAGTGAGGCTTATCACTTTTGTCTGTCACATACATTTGTGTAGCAAATTACATTTTTAAGCTGTATTAATTAGCTGTTTTCTTTTCTGAAAATGCTGAAATCAAAATCTGATGCCACTGGTTAACCGATCAACACTGACTAAATTTCTGATGCCAAATGAGTAATTATATATCATGTCACCATATATGAGTCAGTCACTTGGGACATTTCAGCATGCTTCTTCTTTGTGGAAAAGGGCATCTGTGTGTATGAAATATAGATATACGAATTAAGCAAGCTGTATTCAGCAACTTGCCACAGGGGAAAAATCTGTTGAGGTTTCTTTTTGGGTGTGATAATGAGAGATTGCAGATCCTTGCCCTACCTCTAGTGGCAAAACAACATTACTGCATGCAGACAGACTAATACATCTGACCAAATTCTTCTCCGAAGGCAGCAGCATGAAAAAGACATAAATTAACATGCTATTATTTTCAAATGTTCGTTGGAAGGTAGTCCTGGCTTTCTGAAAGTCTAATGCTTTCTTTGGAACTTGATATTCATAACCAGGAAATGTTTAGAAAATAGTTTCATTTTGTCATTCTTATGTAACCTAGCACAACAGCGCTGTTTATATTACAGAGTTAGGCTGTTTTAGGTTAGTTGTTCTCCCATGCTGTTATCATTATTGAAGGTTTTGGTACATTTCTGGCGGTGCTTAGAGTTCGGTCTCTCTGTAGGCTGCTTATGCGCGCTCACAGCCCGCGTATGTTTGCAGTAAAGGGTCAGAGAGTGGGTCATTCTCAGCACTCCAGATGTAAGCTCAGGTAGAGCTGACCTTGCTCTGGCTAATGATTTAACAGCGTTATGATAATGTGTGGGAATGCTGGCACATGGCATGTTCCTGGGTGGTGCACCTTAACGTTCCTGCCTGAGGAATGAGCCCTGCCGTCTGACTTCTCCCCGGGCTATTTCAGGCTCAGTCATTGTTCTGTGCTGCCAGTCCTCTAATCGCGGAGCCACCGAGGAGCCTTGGACAATAACGGCTCAGATTTCATCTGGTGTAGATTGTGCGCTTTGTGCGAGATGTTTATCAAACTCGACTGCGACTGTCGGCAAACCAGATTCAGTCTGCCAGAAACGCACAGTCTCCGAAGCAGTTTGCGCCTGCTGCTTGCTGTTGGCCCGGCGTGTGTAGCGTGTTGTTGTACAGCCCTGACAGCTGAGGGGTGCTGCAGTGTGCTTACCCCTGTGTGATACGCTGGCACACTCCTCCTCCCGTTACCCCGTAACGCACAGCGCGGGCCGCAGAATGTGCCAGACGGCCTGGCCACAAAGGAGCAGCGCAAACGACCGGAAAGGAGCTGCCACTGCCGTCCGCCTGGGGGGACGACGCTCATCTGAGCGCTTTACTGTAGAGACGGCTCGCCATCTAAAGGCACACTCACACACTCACTCACACACACTCACAGAAACACTCACTCAAACACACTCACAGACACACTCACACACACACACACACACACACACACACACACACACACTCACTCAAACACACTCACAGACACACACACACACACACACACACACACACACACACACACACACACACACACACACACTCACTCAAACACACTCACAGACACACTCACACACACACACTCACTCAAACACACTCACAGACACACTCACACATGTATGCACACACTCAAGCACACAAAAAACATGCATACATGCACATGCACACACACACACACACACTCGTACACACTCGTACACACACACACACACTCAAGCACACAAAAAACCCATGCATACGTGCACATGCACACACACACACACACACACACACACACACACACACACTCTCTCTCAGTCACAGACACTGTTCAGGGGTAGGAGAGAAGTTCAGCTTCAGGATGGCACCTCCTGTCTCTGTGTAGTGACTCATGTTGACCCTCTGGTCTCCACAGCAGCAGGTGTGTGTGCAGTAGTAGGAGGACTTTGCTAATGCAGGGAGATGCAGCACTGCAGAAACCCTCCAAAGGACTCTCACACAGCCTGTCCCCTCAGTGAACAGGAAGAAGACACATTTCACATGGGACTACAGCCTCCTTAGAACAGGCTAGATTTCATCTCCTCGGGATTTATCACGGATGCTCTGTGTTGTTTAAATAGGAGGAAGCAGTTTCTTATCCTGGCAGAGTTGGCGCATTGATACTTGTGGATATTATAAGCAGTACGCCACATTTCTGAAATAAAGCCCTGTCCCATTACTGTTAAAATGACTGGTGGATGTTGACTGTTAGGGGTCTTTGGAGTGTCTGAGACTCTCCTGGCTTCCTACATCCCAGACAGGCCTGAAAGTCAGAGGCTCCCAGGAAGGCTTTAATGAATCTGTGAGAGCCCAATTCTTCAGTCTCAGAGTAGCGGAGAGCTTTACTGGCCAGATGAGCTGAGGGTGTATTAAGTTTATTACCATGGCAGAATTGTAGGTGTTACTACTTTATAATGGATTCTAATGTATTACAATGACAGACCTGCTCCTGGCTTTGATTATGGGGACAGCAGCATGCATCTGCCCTTTGAATACCTGCTGTGGGGCGGAGCTCTGTGCTTAGGGCCTCTGTGAGTGACTTTTGGGTTGACCCTGTACCTCCTTAAACGAATGCTGTTGCATCACAATCACAGCTGCGTTTGTGCCATTGTTCAAAAGCTGAATTTGTGGCCATCTCGCCAGAGCTGTGCTGAAGCCCATGATTGGTCCTGGGGTGCCGGGGGGGCGGGGCACAGGAAGGCACGCTTCCTCTGCGGCCGCTGGGTGCTGTCCAGCTCCCCTTTCTGCACAGGATCCAATGGAGGCCTTACGTCAGTGGCTGGCAGGAGCAGCCTGCCAAGGTCAGGCGCTATTTAGAAATCTGAAGGAAAGGTTAGGGGTGGCTGCAGCGAACAGTTCCTCCTTGAATCAGTGATGGGAACGGCAGGGTGGGTATTGTTTTAGTGCCGTATCGCGCAGCGGGTGGGGCTCATTGATAAGAGATTTTCATGATGCTTGTCGTAATAAAACACTGATTAAGTTCAGAGAGTTTGCAATCTCACGGAAAGCTGCTCTGTAGGGCAGTGGTCAGTCAAGCTCAGACTGCGGTCGTCCTCGTCTATTTACAGTAACGGAAAAGACAAACGCAAAATGTCTCGCACAGTTACCCATGATTTGGTCGCCTTGAGGAGCTGAAAAGGCAGCCCACTGTCACCTCACATTCAGCCAATCCCAAACCACTGTCATCTCATGTTCATCCAATCATCTTACGCTCTTATGCTCGTCTTACGTTTTATGTGCCCGGGAAGACACCACTGCAGATATGCCAGCAGCGAGATCATCCAAAAACACTTTATTCTCAAGCATTTCTGGGCTTGAGAGGGAATCATGTTGTGACCTCCTTCTCTGTCTGGTGCCACTGTGTTGGTTGTGTTTTCATCACACCTGTTTATTATAACAGAACTACAGGCCTGCGCTGTCCTTCACCTCTCTCCCTTTCGCTCTCTTACATTCAGCTTCCCACTGACAGACCATGATCCCGGCCCAGAGCTACCAATCTGCTGCTTCTTGGTGTTCCATGAGAACTGATCTTGCGTCAGAATGGCCGTGTGCTTTATAACAGAATCCTCTGCTCGAAGCGGCTCGTGGAGGGTCTTTGTGGTTACTGTGTGTTCTGTATCACAGACTGCTATCGTGCATGTTACAGCTGAGCACGCTGGCCCCTCAGTGTGCTGTGAATGGCAGTGATGAAGTCGAACAGTGGATCTAAGCTCTCACATCTGTTGTCTCTGCTGCCCTGAACCAGAGTGAAGGAGGTGACTCTTTCATCCACAGACCGTGGAGCTGATGTTTGTGTGGAGCTCCGCTCTCGTGAGCAGAAGGCGGTGTTTACCCTGCATTGTGAGGGTTATTTACATGAGAATGGCTCTGCTCCTATTAATCCTGACCTGGGCCTTGCCATCCCTGCTCCGTGCCGTACCCTTTTAAAGGAGAGTATGCGTCTCGCCCTCCTGTGTTTAGAGTAACAGCTCGAACCCCAGGTCTAAAATGGAGCGGAGCGGGTCGCTTCCCGAAGACGGTGTTTGTCTGCACTTACATGGGTATGCTGCCAGCGGAACACTGAACACAATGCTATTGTTTAAGTTCAGCACAGAGCGCTCTGCGTGGCTTCATTTACTGACAGCTTAGATGTTGGAGGATTGATGATACCAGCAGTCATTGGTTGATGATACCCACCCCCACCCCCACCCCCACCCACCTCCCCTCCCCATGCTGTTAGTGTGAAAATGGGAAGAAAAAAAAGAAACTCAAGGCGGAAGGGTTCACTGTTGATATTGGACACCAGGAGAGAGTGCTGATGCTAATGACAATGCTAATGCTAATACCCCTCATGCCCTTATGCCTTCAGGGAGGGACCTGCACGGGAGACAGTGCTAGTGCTAATGCTAATACCCCTCATGCCTGAATACCTTCAAGGAGAGACCTGCCAGGAGACAGTGCTAACGCTAATACCCCTCATGTCTGAATGTCTTCAGTTGAGAGCACTAATGCTAATACTCCTCATGCCTGAATGCCTTCAGGGAGATACCTGCAGCTCAGTGAAAGCATGTCATCAGGTGACAGGCTGTGCAGCTGCACTTCCTGTTACAGTTTTACGTCATTGCAGTTGTACAAATATAGGAGGAGTTCCTATTGTTACTGAATAGAAATAGAAACAGGATAGAAGCCCTGACCTTTAACAATCCCTTCATGCTCCGTGGTTACCAACAAAGAAGTGGGCATGAGTTAAGTAAAAAAAAAAATGTATTTGCATAATATTTTTTAGCTCAAGCATTTCTGAAACTAAGATACTAATTAGTAGTTTGCGTAAATCACAAATATCTATCACTGGTGATTCACAACTGTTATTTTCTTCTCTCTTGTTTACTTTTGAATGTCATTAGCAATTTTGGAGTGGGTTATCATTCACTCATTTGGATTTTGCCTTGTGGTTTATTTCTGTAACTTTTAATTTTTTTTGTAAATGTAGTGTTTTTTTTTTTTTTTAACAACAGGCTTAAATTCCTTATGAATTGGAGAAGTCCAAAAATAGCTCCTCCAAACCCCAGAGACTGCACTCTTCAGTGATAAATCCATCCTACTTTAGCAAGTTTGTCTTTTCTTCCAGAAAAGTGCAGAATCAGAGCAGGAAATGACTGTGCACCAGCCTGTAATCTTTTAACTAAACAGACATTTCCTCTTCACTCTCTCTCTGACTCTCCCTCTCTTCTGTTCCTCCCTGCCGGGCTTCTTCTGTGAGCGTTGCTGCTCAGTGAGGTTATTCCGAGAGAGAGCACTCCCCGGGGATCGCTGCTATCTCATGCTACTCATTACTCAGCTCCGCTTCCTCCGGCTGGCCCTGCTTTTATTTGATTTATCAATGGTGCCGTTGTCATAATTGCTGTAATTATTCTGCTCGTGGCTTTCTTATTGTGCGTTTATATAATTTTGATTGTACATGTATACAAGTTTAAATGATAAATGTGATTTGGTTCTCAGGATTGCTTTTGTTGCATCGTGTGGTGAGTTATTGCCTGATGTCATTATTTTCAGTTGATTTCAGTTTGTGGTATATCTCCTGGTGACAGAAAATTAATAATGGTTAATGATTAACAATTGTTTATCATTAATAATAGATTAATATCTCCCTGAGTGACGCAGAACACCTGGTGCGAATGTGATATAACAGAACACTGGCATTGATACTGAGTTTACAGATGCGTGTAAATGTTTTCTGAATAAATTTGAGATGGCGTGCTTTCAACACGGACTGCCTCTGAGGCCAAACACAGGTGTCGCTGATGTAACCTGGGTGTGGAACACTGAGTGTGGTCATGTGACTCGGAGTCTCCTCCCCCACCCCCCCGGCAGGTGAGGCGGCCCATGCTGTAGGGTCCCGGGAGCGGTGAGGATGGAGGACTGCCCCTCAGGCACCCCTGCGCACTCCTGGAGGGCTGCCAGCGCGAGAAGGAAGGCCTGGGCGCTGAGCCGAGGGTCCTGGCAGGCCTCCGAGTCCCGGGACGGGAGCGCAGAGGGGCAGACGTCTCCGCGGCACATGGAGGAGAAGGCAGCGCTCAGCGGAGAGCCAGGTACTGCTGCTCTCCACCCTGCCCTGCAGCAGCCCCGGAGGGGGTGTGTGGAGCTATCAGGGGCTGTGTGAGGCTAACAGGGGCGGTGTGATGCTAACAGGGGCTGTGTGGAGCTATCAGGGGGCTGTATGGAGCTCACAGGGACTGTGTGTAGCTCACAGGGACTGTGTGGAGCTGAAGGCTCTAAACGCTGCGGGTGGATTTGGGCGGACCACAGGAAAGACAGCTGGAGGAAATTAGTGCATTAGCTCTTAGCCAGTTCACTCATGGCAGCTCATTGATAAGCCAGTTTAAGTCTGGTGAAGGTTTTTTATTTTCCGTTTCCAGTTGTATTTGCCGGCGAAAATGAATAGTAGCTCACTGTCAAAAGCTATTTTTTTTCCCAGTGTCGACTTAGATAACCTTGTCACCTTGAATACTTGGTGTCCTTTGGTTAGAATCTGAACCTGGATTTTGTGATTGCTTGTTTTAGGTCGGATTCCAAACAAGATCACAAGCTGGCTGAAAGAATGCAGGTATGGCTGATTTGCAGTATGTTTTGTGTGTGTATGTTCTGCATGTTCTGCGCTTGTATTACAAATGTGTTGCTATTACTTTGTGGTGAGCTCTGTTAGAATCCAGATAATTGTTTGAAGACTGGGGGGGGGCAGTTACTTTCTCTTTTTATGTGTGAAAGTGTAATATTGCCACTGATGAGTTATACATCAATGACAGCCGGGTGAATGCTGTAGTTTAGTGAGTTTGGAAGAAGTCCATTCACAAGGAAAGTGAATTGCAGTCACTCCTGGCAACACTTTAATTATTCTCGAAGCAAAAGAGAACTTTTTTTTAATCCTACTTAATGCTGTACTTTTCAAGGTCTTGCCAACTATTCAGGGTTTAAATCTGATGCTGTATTGACACCTATTTAAGATGTCTGTGACATCAGAGGTGTCAGTGTAACCTGTGCTGCGTGAATTCTCTCCATCTACTTTGGTTTTATTGTGTTGAAGATGTGACTGATTTCTTGTTGATGGTTAACAAAGAACTGCTGAATGGAAAAGGAGAGTTTTATCTGAAGGTTATTTCTATGGTTAGCCTTGCTTGTGTCTGCAGGTTTCAGTTGATTTAGTGACAGCAGTGTGTTCTCCTACAGCTGAGAGGAGATTTAGTGTTTGTTTCTCTCTACATTGTGCGCGTGCATTAAGCTCTCTCACTGTTCACCTAGTTACATCGCATAAAGCACTCTCTCTGTTTGCTTAGTTACATTTCAGGGTGGCCACTCATGTTTGTACTGGGCAGACTTGTGTGAGTTTGATTTTTACCTGCACCGTGTTCCGTTGTCCTCAGTGAACATCGGCTAAATGTGAACGTCCAGTTTGCGTGCCACCCTGCTGTAGGCTTTCTGTGTAAGATGAAGGAAGTTAGCAGTGTAGAAGAGACTGTAGACATTGTGGATGTGGGTGTAGATGGAAGTGGGTTTTGATTGGTCTTAAGTGTGAAGAAGGAGACGTTGTGTAACGTCCCGTCCGACGGCAAGCCGCTCTTATCTGCCACGGCAGATGTTTGCACACTGCGTTTTCACACTGTGTTAGCACACTGCGTTTTCACACTGTGTTAGCACACTGCGTTCAGCCCTGACTGGTGGAATCTGACCAGCTCACAGTGAAACTGGCTGTAGCACTCAGCACAGGTGTTTTTGAGGGCGTGAGTGCGTGTGAGAGTGTATGTTTGTGTGTGTCAGGAGCAGGAGATTGAAAGAGAGTATGGGTGCATTAGAGGAGAGGCAGCTAGATGGGGGAAAAGAGTGTGGAAGGAGTGGGTTGTGACCTCTCTTCTCTGGTCTGCAGGAGTCCGCTAGGGGCCTCTCTGGATGAACAGAGCAGCACTGTGCCCAAGGGTGAGCTTCCCATTGCAAACACACGGCCCGGAGACATCACTCACATCGGGGATGAGGGGAGATGGGGAGGATCATACTGTGTGTCTCTGTGTGTCTCTGCGTCTGTGTGTCTGTGTCTGTGTGTCTCTGTGTGTGTCTGCGTCTGTGTGTCTGTGTTTGTGTCTGTGTGTCTCTGTGTGCGTCTCTGTGTGTCTGTCTCTGTGTCTGTCTGTATGTGTCTGTGTGTGTCTGCGTCTGTGTGTCTCTGTGTGTCTGTGTCTGTGTCTGTGTGTCTCTGTGTATGTCTGCGTCTGTGTGTCTGTTTGTGTCTGTGTCTCTGTGTGCGTCTCTGTGTGTCTGTCTCTGTGTCTGTCTGTATGTGTCTGTGTGTGTCTGCGTCTGTGTGTCTGTGTCTGTGTTTGTGTCTGTGTGTCTCTGCGTGTGTCTGCGTCTGTGTGTCTGTGTCTGTGTGTCTCTGTGTGTGTCTGCGTCTGTGTGTCTGCGTCTGTGTGTCTGTGTTTGTGTGTCTGTGTTTGTGTCTGTGTCTGTGTGTCTCTGTGTGTCTGTCTCTGTGTCTGTATGTGTCTGTGTGTGTCTGCGTCTGTGTGTCTGTGTTTGTGTGTCTCTGTGTGTGTGTCTCTGTGTCTGTCTGTATGTGTCTGCATCTGTGTGTCTGTGTCTCTGTGTGTCTCTGTGTGTCTGTCTCTGTGTCTGTATGTGTCTGTGTGTGTCTGCGTCTGTGTGTCTGTGTTTGTGTCTGTGTGTCTCTGTGTGTGTCTGCATGTGTCTGCGTCTGTGTGTCTGTGTTTGTGTCTGTGTCTGTGTGTCTCTGTGTGTCTGTCTCTGTGTCTGTATGTGTCTGTGTGTGTCTGCGTCTGTGTGTCTGTGTTTGTGTCTGTGTGTCTCTGTGTGCGTCTCTGTGTGTCTGTCTCTGTGTCTGTCTGTATGTGTCTGTGTGTGTCTGCGTCTGTGTGTCTGTGTCTGTGCAGGGCTTGACGCATACTTTGAAATGTGATTGCCTGTCATCAGTTTATGTGGTTGCCATATTTTAACACTATGTATTTCCCCCCAGCGCCGCCCCGTCGCAACAGTAAATTGCTGACAAGAGAACAGCCACCTGCATTTATTTAATCTATGTTCAAGTTAATCTGTCATTTTTGGCAAGCTGGCTGGCTTGCTTGCTGCTAATGTTGAGCTGGCAAGGACTTTTTGTTTGCTTGATGACAAGGCCAAGAACTGCGAGTTGGTCAGTGGAGTTGCGTCTCATTGAAGTGTGTGTGTGAGTCAAGAGTGAGACGCAGCACGGAGGAGACAGATAAGAGATATATTGGCTCCTCCAATCAGTGTTCACGCCTATTGACTGGCAGTAGTACTGTCAATTACAAACCAGACTAAGCAGTTATGAAGTGGGTAAGAATTTTGCACATGGAATCCGTGAGGTGTTATGAATGCTGCAGTTTTATTAGGTGAAAGTAGCCTTCATGTTGTCATGTTTTATGGAGGATAGCAGGAGGTTGGCTGTCGGATTTTCTGCAATGGTGAGCGATAATACTTTACAGGCAGGCCACCACTGCAAGGCAGTGAGAGGGAAAAGTGATTTATTTAAGGAGAAATTTGGGTGGGTTGGGTAACTGGGCAACCGTTAATGTCAAGCCCTGGTGTGTGTGTGTGTGTGTGTGTGTGTGTGTGTGTGTGTGTGTGTGTGTGTGCATGTGTAAGTGCGTGTGTGCGTGACTCTGTGACTTTGACTGATGATGTCATTTTGCTGGGACTTGTGGCTCTCTCCTCAGAGCTTCTGTAACACTAATGTCAGTGAGGCTGAGGGTTAGGCTGTATGATGAAGCTGTGAGTTGTGTAGGAGTCTCTGGGTGTGTCTCTGTCGAATGATCCTGCTGCAAACGCAATCCCTGCCTCACCACACCTTAAAGCCTGAACTTTGGAGCTCTGAGTCGCTCACACTCACCAGAGGAGCTAGAGTGAGTCCCTCACTCACTCTCTTTCTCTCCCTCTCTGTCTCTGCCTCTCTCTGTTTTTCACACATGCACACTGTCAAACACACAAACACACACACACACACACACACACACACACACACACACACACACACACACACACACACAGGCACTGTCAAAGACACACACACAGGCACAGGCACTGTCAAATACACACACAGGCGCACACACACACTCATACACAAACACAGTCGCATGCAAACCTACACATACGTGCACACACACTGCTGACCCTCCTCCTGCCACACGGAGCCAAGCAAATCGCTGTGAGCCTTTGTGATTAGCCAGCACCAAGACGAAAGCAAGACTTTGTTATCATAGTGGCTTGTCTGTCCTAGTAATCCGAAACTTCACGAGCTGTCCTTTCAACAATGGCTGTGTGGGTAAGACAAGGAAATGTCAGCAGAAATATTTGTTCATTAGAAATTACACTTGAGGATATTTGTCATAGCTTATATTTTTGTTGTAGGTTCTTGCATGTGTTGAGGTAATGAAGCTTATCAGAATTGTATTTGTCTTTGTGTGTGTGTGTGGTTTACCACACACATGGTACATGTGTATGGACACGTTTTCGTCTTGCGAATGTGCATTTTTAAAAAGTGTCTGAAGGGTCTGCTGTGCTTGACAGGGGTGGTAAAGAATGGGTGCAGCTTTGAAGACGACTTGTCCCTGGGAGCAGAAGGTAAGACCTGGCTCCTTCTTTTCAATGCAGCCTAGCAGCTTTAAAATGCACCACTTCTCGCTGAAGGACTTGCTGCTTTTTTCTGGCTCTAAGTGAACCACTGAACAGACCAATCTGTCAAGTTCTATCAAGAAGCTACAGGCTAACACAGCACCTTGCTTTCACATGAAACTCGTGTCTCGGCAAATATTCTCGTAATACCCTGACTAGTGCGTTTTACAAGTGTCATGGAGTGCCCACGTGCTCAAACTCCATGGCGCAAAGGACAGTGTGGAGATAGCATATCTCTCATTTCACCTTCATTCTCAGTTGCGTGTGTGTTTGGGGGGGTGGTGCAGAGTGGTGTGGGAACAGAAATCAGAAAAGGTCAGCGTTTCTAGATGGTCCTGTTTTCTCAGGAACAAGTTCTGTAGGGGACACAGCTCATTGCTGCAGTCCAGCAACTCCACAGTAACAGCCTGTCTGTCTGCTGCTAAGGGGTGTAGGATTATAGCACGTGCTGCCTGCTGTGCTAACAGAAAATATTTTACTCAGTTTTCTCTGGTAGAAGTCCGCATTGCGGTGTAGTAGTAAGGAGCAGGGCTCATAACCGAAAGGTCACTGGCTTGATTCCCTGCTGGGACACTGCTGCTTCACTCTTTGGCAAGATACTTATCCCACAATCGCTTCAGTCAACATCTAGCTGTATAAATGGATCAAAAAATTGTAAGTCACCCTGGATAAAAGCGTCTGCTAAATGACAGTAATGTAATGTATTGATAGACCTAAGACTTGTAAGTGTTTAACTATGCAGTTTGAAGCCTCTGATTTTACAATAATGTACATGACTTCATTCATTATTTGCCAGATGTCTTCCTGTAATCCTGTTCTAAATTGTAAAAGGTTATTTTGTGGAAACAGGCTGGCTTCCCAGTGTCGGTCACTTCTTGCGTGTTGGGTTGGGATGATGTCACGGCTTGTGGCCTGTGGCTTGCGGCTCCGTGGGAGTGCGTGACGTCAGCAGGAATGTGTCTGCGTCGCTCCGATGCCATCGCAGGCCGTGCCCTCGCCTCTAATCCTGCGAGGATGTGTTGCAGCAAGCGCAGGCAAGCGCCCGCTGCCCGGCGCTGATCTCACAGCCCTGGGAACGCTGCGGTGTTGGCGATAATCGCGGCTAATTCACTGGAAGAGCGAGTCGGTTGACGAGCCCTCTCAAGCGGGAGAACCAGTCGGGCTGACTGAGCCGGGTGCTGCCGTCTCTGCCCTGCTCCCAGCGGCCCTCAGCAGCCTGCAGAATGTCCCCGGCTGACAGTTTGAATTCTTGGAAAAGCGCAGCCCAGAAGTTGTCAGCGGCGCGAAACCTGGCTTTTCTTTTTATGTGTAACACAGCGCTGGCAGGTGGAGGCTTCAGGGCTGAAGTCGCCCATAAAACATAATCCCGCCGTGAAGTGGAGAGGTTAGAGGGCTCTGCAGTTGCGCTTGGTCGCGGAGTCGCTCCTTTGAGTTGTGCTGTGCGCGAATACCGCGTTCCCCGCTGTTTGTTGACGTTAATAGCGTTGGTAAAATGTAGTACGCCGAGGAGACCTTAACATTTTTTTTTTCTCGATTATTGAACTTCACATTTGGACGTAGCTGTGTCCTGTCGTGGGGAGTAGTTTTTCTTCAGTGACAGTTCCTGGAAGACTCTGCTCCTAGAGTGAATCACTGTAAATCAGCAGTTCTCAGAATCTCAGAACGTCCTCTTTTGCCCATGTTCTGAATAATTTCTCTTAAAAATAGAATAGAATAGAAACCTCCTCTGATGGATGTGGTGAGGCAGGTAATGCAGTGATTTCTCCCTCTGTCACAGATGCCACGGATGTGTGATTGTAACGGAAGCCCGTGATGTCAGGAAAATGTTGAATTTAAGCACGAAATGTGAGCTAAGGAAAACAAAACAGCAGTTCTCTCATTTCAGACGGGCAGTAAAAAGTGGGCTAGCCTCTCTCACTTGGAAGGGTATTGCCACACACTGTTGGCTCATGCTTGATCTCTAAGCCACTGAGATTTCCTGTAATTGTTGGAGCCATGAGTGGAATGCATTCATTTGCAACAGTAAAAAAAAAAAAAAAAAGTGCTGGCAGCAAGTAGCAGCAAAGTGGCGAACAGCACTGTGAGAGGAAGAGCTCCAGCTAAATACTCAAAGGCAACATGTTGAGCGTGCTTTGCATGAACAAGCTGCCAGCTGGGCACGGGGAAGCTATAAAGTGGCATGACTGGCTATCGGTTGGTTTGTAAAAATAACCACAAATAACCAAAACAAAAATAAAAATAAAATTTGGCTGATTTTGGTTCTTTTTGACAACTTGCTGCCAAGTATTTAAAAGAAAAAAAAACTCCTGTGTTTAATACTAACCAGACCAAACATCATCATCTTCGAGGGTTAGTACATGGAATGTTTGAGGAGAATGTGGCCCTAATAAGAACTGTCCTGTTCTGTGTCCTTCCTGCAGCCAATCATCTTCAGCCCCGCAGCACTGACAGGGAGCCGCCATGGTGAGTCACGCCCTGTTGTCCCCCGGCTGTGTCCGGTGACCTGCGGTGACCCCGCTGACCGCCCCCCCCCCCTCTCCCTCGCAGCTGCGGAATGCCGGCCAAAGACAAGAGGAGCCAGTTCCACCAGAGAGGCCTGAGCATGAACTCCACGGGCTCGGGGAGGAGCAGCACTGTGTCCAGGTGAGGGAGGGCGGGATAGAGGTGCACTCTGGGTAACGTGTTTCCGCGCGCCTGGAAGGCGTCGCCCCGGACATCCTGCGGTGACCGGGCTCTTAGCGCAGCGTCTGTAAATCCCTCCCTCCCCCTCGGCTGAACGCTCTCTCTGCTCTTCCCCCTCAGCGTCTCAGAGCTGCTGGACCTTTACGTGGAGGACCCCGAGGAGATCCTCTACAACCTGGGCTTCGGCACGGAGGAGCCCCACATCGCCTCCAAAATCCCCCCGCGCTTCTTCAGCTCGTCCTCCTCCGCTAAGGGCATCGACATCAAGGTGTACCTGCAGGCGCAGCTGCAGCGGATGGAGCTGGAGAGCCCAAACTACGCGCTGACAAGTACGCTGCGTCAGAGTGTCGACGGCGTCGCTGTGCGGTTCCACGTCCTGTCACTGCAGAGGCGTGACGCTGATGACCCTGTCCAAGCATACACACACACACTCACACACACACACACATACAGCAGGGCTTGTAGCCGAAAGGTTGCTGGTTTCATTATCCACTGAGGCACGGCTGCTGTACCCCTGGGGAAGGTACTTAAACCCAGAATTGCCTCAGTAAATATCCAGCTGTACAAATGGAGAACTGGAGAATACATAATATGTGCACAAACACACATACACGTATGCATGCACATACACACACATTCAGGAAAAACGTGAGGGGAAGGCGTTAGACATTAGCACAGAGGATATGCTATCAACCTGTTGGTACAGCAGCACTGTTGCATTGTGGGAGATGTGCAGGGTCTGTGCTCCTCCTCACTTGTGAATTTATCCGTCTGTACAGCGGGCACACAGAGATCTAGGGGCGAGGGCCGGACATGAGCGAGGATAATTCCCACGAGAAGGGGGAAGAGTCCCACAAGGGGCCCTTTGTTCCCCCCGTCAAACAAACTTACGGCTGGCGACAGTGGAGCAGACCCAATTTTGCAGCCCTCTCACAGTGGGCCCGGCGAGTCTGCCAGTGTACTGCTGGGCCTCTTTATTATCCCAAATTTGCATAACCGATGTGAGGCTGCCAGGCAAGGAGAGAGCGGACTGCCCCACACCCGGGCAGGGAGGCACGGGGGGCAGGATTGCACAACCAGAGCTCAAGAAGCTTCTAGATTTCTAGAAGCCTGTTTTATAGTCCCTTGGACCCCCGTCCCTCTGTGTGAGCACCGATCGGGGCTCTGAGCTCTTTCTGCCTCCTCAGGTATGCATGTCTGCTCTGTTTCAAGCCTGAGTGCTTTACATCTGTGGCCAGCGCGTCCTCCCAGAGCTAGAACAGATGTTCTCTGCGCCCCCCCGTTTGACCAGGGTGGCCCTGATAGATGTCTCACAGACACGCGCAAGTTTCAGGAACCCCAGAAACGCATTCGGGGTCATCAGACCCGCACTGGAAACATAAATAACGCTGGGGAGCATCTGAACCACAGTACAGCTGCTGGAGCCCACAGCCCACCCAGAGTGGCAGTAAACAGCTATCCCACAATGCTGTGCCGACTTCGGTCACATGAGTGCCGTTTATGTCTTATTTGTGGGCCCCTAGAGAGCCCAATCTGCAGGAATGCGTGTCACTGTCATAGAGCAGGCCCAAGAGGCTGACAGGTCTGTCACCGTGACAACATATCGATCGAGTTTAGCTTGAACAAAACAAGCTGTGTGTGTCAAGGCCAAGTTGATTTATTTTTAAAGATGAGGGCAGTAAATTTCAGTTCTCCTTTTGCTTTGTGATCTGGTTTATCATGCCTCTGTGAGGCTCCATCACTTTTGATTAGAAAAATGCTGTAAGGAAGAGATAGCATTGTGACACAGACCTTAGGTATCCAAACAACCTACTGCATTCAATATGCCAGACGGTTCACATTTATTTTAAACAAGCTCTATTCATAATGCCATCTCTGAATCATATCTTTTAAAGTTGAGCTTGCTGCTAGTTTAATTCTGCTAGTGATTCATTTACACTGTTTTCATTCATGGCTACATCAAATGAAAGTGGATCCTTGTATAAGAAAGGTGATCGCCAATAATTCAGTATGACCAGTGTGTCTTCAAGCAGTTGATCTTTATTGAACGGAGCTTGGTGCGTTATCCTACAGAGTGGTCCTGGTATGTATGAGGTAACGAGGCATCTTTGTGATGTCACAGATGTTTTCAGTGACGCCGTGGTTACAGGAAGCTCCTCTCTGCTCTTCCCCCTCAGGCCGTTTCCGGCAGATGGAGGTTTTGGCCACGGTGACCAATGCCTTCTCCTCGCTGTACTCCCAAGTGTCCGGCCTGCCGGTACAGAGGATCGGGAGCTGTGACACAGAGTCCACCACAGCGACCCCCCTCAAGACGAACAATTCTGTCCTGAACGCCGCAAAGATGTTGAAGAAGACCATCACCAAGCTCAACCTGCACTCCCCAGGGGGGGAGAACCAGAGCCCGGCCCCCGCGGGCTCAGAGTCGGAGGAGGGAGGCGGTTCGAGCCCACGTGTGGAGGACTCGGAGTCAGAGAAGCAGCAGAGAGGAGGGTTCAGGAAGAAGGACTCGCCCTCCCTGGCCACGGTGGCCGAGGAGTCGCACGCTAGCCTTCTGGACCCTTCCGTCAGCGGGGACCCGGCTCCGCCCGTTGAGCCCGTTGCCACGGAGAGCAGCCCTGAGCCGCCCCCGGAGCCTGACCCTGCCCCGGACAGAGACACAAGCGTCTCCAGCGAGGTCGACCTGGAGAGGACGGAGGAGAGGGAGCGTGCTGTCACCTCCACCCCAGACAAGGAACCCTCCGCCCAGCTGCCCAACCCCCGCATCGCCCACCTCCTCACTCAAACCCGGGACTCGTTCGAGATGGAAGAGGTACCGTGCTAGAGCAGCCCGCTGCAGGCCGCCTGGGCCAGTTTGGGGGTTACCCAAGCATGACGCTGTAGCTCTGTGTTGTAATGCCTACATACCTTGCTTTCACTGAAGGGAATGGCACTCTGATACCACTCTCTCTTTATCATAGTATTGTTTTTTTCTCAGAAAAACATGCTCAGTTCAAAGAGCGTGATTTAAATCTAGAAGCATCCAGGAGCATTTCACTGAAGTGATTTCCTCCTGGTGAACTTACCTACAGTATGTCTCTTTCATGAAGACAAAAGACAATGCTGCGCCTTCTCATAACTGAGAAAATCCTGAGAAATGCAGACTCTGAGAGAAAATCTGGCCTCTTTTTAAGGTGCAAAGTAACGAAGGCGAGGCTCCTGGTGGTGTCTGTGACCCCGCAAGAGCTGGTGAGTTTTTCTGGGGGGAGCGTTGTGTCCCTGACTTAGTCTTTGGGAAACAGTTTCACTTTTTGCTGTGACTTTTTTCTTCAGTACATTTTGTTGGTGGAAATGACAGAGGTAGATAAATTTGCTCAGTTGTGCTCAGTTAGGCGTTGCAGTTTGTTTGATGGAAACTTTTCCGGTTCTGCTGCTATGGCAACACACAGTGGAGCTGCATGACAGTGCTTCAGTTTTGTTTTTCTTACAAAATTATGGTATTATGTTAACGATAATGACATTATATTCCAGACTGCCATAATCCATTGCTGTCACAATCCTATGAAAAAGTTGTGCTGTATGGTCTGTTAGTATGGTTAACAAAGACGAGAAGCTGAATCATTCTGTCAAGTCTGAGGCTTGTGATTCATGTAAATTATAACACAGAAGTCTGTGAGGATGTATCAGCACATGACGATCTACTCATGACCCAGGCAGGAGCTCAGACCCGAAATTATGAATAAAAAATTGGTTTGATACCTTCTCGTGCAAGTACTGTAATACTAACATAACTTCTGGTGGTGTCTGGACAATCAAATTGTTGAGGCAAGTGGAGACTGGTCTGAAGGGAACATTAGAGAGTCTGATAAGTGAGGCAAGTCTGCCCCCTTCTGGTGAAAAGTGACCACCTCTTAAGTATTGAAATGGAGTGCAACTTTTTTATGCGCTTTGCTGTATCACGGTTTCGGTGTACCGCGGGTAGGGTGTTACTGTGTACCCCAGTACGAACGATTTATTTGAGTGTTATATAGAGGGCAAAATGTCTAGTCCGCTACACACATGGCCGCATGTTGTTGAGTTTTTTGAGCTTTGTTTCTTTAGATTAGTCTATTAAACTGTGCTACTGTCCAAAGAAGCCCTTTTGCACTTTCACCGTTTTTAGTTGATGAGGTAAATGTTAGTTTCACTATAACGTCGGCGTTAAAGATGTTTCCTGGACACAAGCGTTACCTCGGTGTTGTGCTGCAAATGTACTTGGTCTATATTTGTATTAGCACCTTTGACATTGATTTCCCTGTGCAGTTCAGTCTTTCTGCTTTAAATGTGCTCAGTGAATTTCCGCCGTCCGTCTCCGACACCCTCCTTCATAGCGTCGTGTGTGGGGCGCCGTAAACACGCGCGGTGTGTCGCTGCACGGCCGGAGGGCGTGTCCGCGCGGGTCCGTAATGAGGGCGTGTCTGTGCTGACGGAGCCCGTCGGCAGCCGGCCCTCCTCTGAATCGCGATCTCCCTGCCTGATTTCACCTGCAGAGCAGCTGCTGAGGACGGCCAGCCAGCACTCGGACAGCAGCGGCTTCGCCGAGGACCCCTCCACAGAAGGCTCCGCTAATTACCTGAAGGTAAAACCTGCTGTGTGCTGTGTGTGGGAAGGACCGGGGCTGGAGCTGTCAGTCAAATCCCCCTGCAGAAAGGCAGCGCCAGTGTCTCAGAGTCTTTACTCTGCCACTGAAAAGGGGCTTGTTATTGTTAATTTTCAGCAGAGACAGTTTGATGGCTGATTATTCTAATTTGATGAAGGCTGAGGGTAAATCATCTGTTAAAAAAGGGCAGCAGTGTGGTGTAGTGGTAAGGAGCAAAGCTCATAACCAAAAGGTTGCCAGTTCAATTCCCCACTGGGCCACTGCTGTTGTACCCCTGGTGTAAGGTGGGCTACTTAACCTAAAAACCTAAGTAAATATCCAGGTGTATGAATGTATGAAATTGTCAGTCCAATTAGATGAGAGCATCTGAGAAATGACATTAATCTAATGCAATAAGTGGTTTTGTATGTGAGTATATTCTCTCTGACTCGTAGTCTCTTTGTGAGTTTGTAGATCAGCAGAAAGAGAGGAGGATTATCACAGCACAGTATCACTCTGTTTAGGGTGTATTTGAATGCGTGGCCATAGATAAAGCTGGCTGAGTATGTCTCCTGTGTTCTCCTGCTCCATGGCCTTGCAGGTGCAGGAGAGCTCAGACAGCTGTGACAGTGAGACCACGGTGACATCCACCGCTGGGGACGTCCGCACCCCTCTGGCCCTGGACCACTCCGCGTTCGGGAGGCTGCAGGGGGACGAGGGTGCTCTGACGCCCACCGTCCCGAACGGCGACGAAGCCCACAGGGACGGTCAGAAGGAGCCCGAGGGCATGGAGCAGGTCCCTGAAGGTACCCCTCACCAGAACCCCAAAGCTGCAGCTGCTGAGATGGAAAGTGAGCCTGTGTCCACCACAGAACCCGCCTCTACAGCAGAGTCCAGCTCTCCAACAGAACCCGCCTCTACAGTGGAGTCCAGTTCTCACCCTGAGCATCGTTCTACAGCAGAGTCCAGTTCTTCAACAGAGTCTGCCTCTGCCTTGGTGTCCAGCTCTCCCGCTGAGCCGAGTCCAACAGCAGAGTCCGGCCCTCCCTCTGAGCCTGGTTCTACAGTAGACTCCAGCTCCTTGACAGAGCCCAGTCCTACAGCTGACTCCCATTCTGCCATGGAGCCTGGCTCTACCTTGGAGTCCAGCTCTCCCTCGGAGCCCGGTCCCACAGCAGAGTCCAGCTCTCCCTCGGAGCCCGGTCCCACAGCAGAGTCCGGCTCTCCCTCGGAGCCCGGTCCCACAGCAGAGTCCGGCTCTCCCTCGGAGCCCGGTCCCACAGCAGAGTCCGGCTCTCCCTCGGAGCCGGGCGCGGAGGCTGGGTGTGGCATGATGGACGACGCAGGCGGCTCGGAGCGCGTGCAGGAGGCCCTGCTGCGCGCCCAGCGGAAGACCCCGCCCACCGAGGAGCAGGAGGAGGTGCTGCGGGTGCAGGTGCGGGACCTGCGGAGAGGCAGGGGGTTCTTCCCCCTGCGGAGGGCCCGCTCCCTCCCCTCCTCTCTCCTCAGCCCCGCCCGCGTCGTCTCCTCCGTCCGGATCCAGGTGCGCCCTGGGAAGGCCAAACGCTGCACCCCAACGTCCGTCTCCTACCGCTACAGCCCCGAGGAGGAGGAGGAGGAGGAAGAGGACACAGGGGTCATCGAGGAGGAGCCAGAGGAAGAGGAGCCATCCTGCTCCTCCACCCTCTTCATCACCTCCCGCCATCCGGCCGTTCCCCGTGAGGAGCAGGAGGAAGCCCCCAGGAGGGTGCCCCCTACCCCCTGCACCTGCCGCCCCACCTGAGCGACTCCACCTGCTCGCTGCACAGCACCCCCCCGGGCTGGGTGGAGCCGCCCCTGAGCGACCCGCCCCGGCCCTGGAGCTCCTGCAGCATGCCCAACCTGCGGCTCCACACCGCCCCCCACAGTGCGCCCCACGCTATGCCCGTCAGAGCCCCCTGCAGTGCGCCCTACAGTGCGCCCCACACCGGCCCCCTCTGCAGCCCCCTCTGCTCTCAGCACCGGAGCGGCAGTCCCTACGGAAACCCTCACAGCGCCCCCTACAGCCTGGGTTACGGCAGCGCCCGCTCTGCCCCCTACGGTGCCGACGCCCCTCACAGCTTCCAGTACCGGGACCCGTACGCCGCTCCGTATTCCGGGCCTGCGTACCCCCCCTGCCCGTACCCCCCGGCCCCCCCACCGGCCCTCGTCCGGCCCCCCTCCGCCACGGAGATGCAGCTGAAACGCGTTCTTCATGACATCAGGGGGACGGTGCAGAGCCTGACGCAGGTGAGATCACCTGTCCTCTCTGTGTGACACGCCGTCGCTTTGCATAGCCTCTCTCTAGATAACCCCAACAGCCATGCAAATGCACACTAATTTAACGTTAGAGATAGAGGTGCACGGAGATCCAGTACTGACAGTATTCATCACTCAGGATGCATGTACCAGGTCAGCAGGTCGCTGATACTGCTATCTCTTCACCTGCAACACACAGCACCTGTGGAGCTCACATCACACCTGTTAGAGTAGCACCTTCTGGGACGTGGATTCCCATAGTGCAGTGCAGAGTCCAGCTCACTGGCGGCTGTTCTCTGAGCTTCACAGGTTCTTTTTGACTAAGCTCACAGTGCACCATCACAGACCAAACTCACAGTGCACCATCCTAAACTAAATTCACAGTGATCCACCATAAACTAAACTCACAGTCCACCATCATATGCCAAACCCACCATCACAGACCAAACTCGCAGTGCACCATTGTGAACTAAACTTACTGTGCACCACCATAAAGAACTCACTGTTTGTAGAGCCTCATGATTTCAATTAATTATGGTTAGAATTACTGACTGAAAATCCTGGAAGCACAAGAGTGATTGTTCCAAGAGGCTGGAGTTCGCTATCCTTTAATGTTCCCATCATTCCTAGTAATCTCCCTGACCTTCATGCTGGGTTTGGGAGCGTGTTAGTGAGTGATGTATATATCAGCGTAATCAGATTACAGTCATCATGATAGCCGCATGCTATGCCTGACGTTCCTAATTGTTCTGCCTCAGTTAGGATAACACGCAGTTATGAGCCCTGACAATAACAGGGTTCTGTCTGCCAGACTGTGGTTCTGGGATATTAAGCTTTACAGCTTTCACCTACCACGACTTGGCACTGTTCGGTAGTGGATTTGTCTATTCACAGATATCATTCATCATCCGACAGGTACCAACAAGCAGAGTTTTTGACTGAGCGCCAATTTGGTTTGCCTTTTTCTTTGAGTGCACCTGTAGATACAACCTTACAGCTTCATGCCAAAAGAAAATTAACAGGGATCTAAATGACTCCAAATCCTGAAAATTTTGTTGATTAATAAAGTAAAACAACTATTTTGAACAACTCAGTAGTTCAGTTTGTCTTTTGAAAAGGAAATTAATTAGAACTTTTTTAAATTTAAGCATATCAAACAGTCTACAGGTAAAGGAATTATACAGAACATTCCTATGTCAGTCATTTTGGACAAAATTGTCAGTTTTAACCTAATTCTGATGTCTTCATTCATATCTTTCCTTTTCTCATTTGGCTCTTTGTCTCTGCTCTGCTCTGATGTTTCTGTATCTCGCCGTGCCTCTGTGATGTGTAAGATGCTGCTCTGGTCACTGAGATGCAGACATGTGTCTACTCTAGCCGCTGCTGCCCGGTCCCCTTCCTGCCCTGCAGTGTTCAGGTCACCTGATGGCTCAGAGTGCTTATTAATTCTGCTGTCTCCCTCTGCAGTGTTCATCTCTGCAAGGGGACCCGTGTGCCTCTGTGCTGAGCCCCCGGAGGTCTGCTCTTCCCCTCTACGAGGTGTGTTTGGACGCTGTGCAGTTAGATGAAAATAAACCCGTAGCCTAATTCACTGACAGCACCCTGATTCCGCAGGCCGTGCTGGAAGAGACCTCACAGACACGCATGCAGAGTGGGTCTTACAGTGAACGCAGGGAATAAGCCGTCCGTGGCTCTGTGTGTGACGGTTGTTCCTCCTCTTCCTCGCCCCAGAACACCTTCCAGGAGCTGCAGATGATGAGGAAGAGCCTGAACGTGTTCCGGACGCAGATGATGGACCTGGAGCTGGCCCTGGTGAGGCAGCAGGACCGGGTGTACCAGGACTTCACCCTGGAGGAGAGGTGGGCTCTGTTTCCTAGTTCTCTCTTTTCCATCCTCTTTATGTGCTGTGACTGAGCACTGAACACACATACAGCGTTATATCTGGGTTCTTTCTCTTTGGTTTAACTCCTCTGTTGCATATTGGTGGTCGACCTTCGAACAACTTTTCATGCTGTTTTATTAGATGCGCTATGTAAGTCGCTCTGGATGAGAGCGTTATCTAAACGACAGTAATGTGATGTACTTTAGAACTGCATGCCAGGCTGAAGGACTGTGCTTTCCCTGTGCATTTCCGTGCGCTGCTCTGTGCTTCATTGCAATGCATTTGCAGTCGTCTCGAAGGCTGATGAGTTTGTGTGTGTGTGTGTGTGTGTGTGTGTGTGTGTGTGTGTTGTTTGTGTTTGTGTTTGTGTGTGTGTGTGTGTGTGTTGCGCATCTGTGTTACAGGCAAGACGCAGAGCAGCTGCAGCAGCTGCGCAGTCAGGTGAGGCAGGAGCTGCAGGAGCTGGAGCTGCAGCTGGAGGACCGTCTGCTCTTCCTGGACGAGCAGCTGCGCAGCTCCTCCCAGGCCAGCCTCTATCGCCACCTCATGGTCAGTCTCCGCAACAGCAGGACTTTTTCATATTTAAATCCATTTCACTTTGGTTACTTGAGCTGAAAGGCTAACAAAGGCTAAGGCTAACATTGCCCACTTACTACATTTTCATTTTAAACAGTGATGATGTTGCATAGTGCAGTAAATTTCAGTGATTAAACATGCTAAAAAATGGTAAGAATGCTGACTACATGGTTATCAGAAATGGATACGTCTCAGTTTGCATCATAGCAATGCCAGGAGTTGATTTACGTTCTTTATGCTCTTGTGGAGGAATTTGACCTGTACGTTTCCTTCTGATATTCTTAATATTGTAGCTTAAAGTGTAGTATGTTATATGAATTACAATTTTTTATAAAATAAATATGTTAAGTATTAACATTCATTGTTTTCAAGTATAGTATTAACATATAGTTGTTTACTTTGGTAAAGTAGATTATAATAATGTCTATACGTGATTTAGAGGGCTTTCAGGATTTACAGGGTTGGTTGAAAACTTGAGTCATTCAGTTCAGTTTGTTGAGTCGTTTATTGCTGTGTATAAACAGTGTCTCTCGCAGTGTGTGTAACCCCCCGTCACTGTCGCAGGGCATCCGCAGAGGCCACAGCATGGACAGCCTGTACAGCGGCTCCCCTGTCAACATGGCGGAGCCGGTGAGTGTCTCCTGCTCTGTCCATACGACAGATCCCTCTCCTCTCCTCCTGTGACACATCCCTCTCCTCCTGTGTCAGATCCCTCTCCCCCCCCGTGACAGATCTCTCTCTCCTCCTGTAGCAGATCCCTTTCCCCCCGTGACAGATCTCTCTCTTCCTGTGACAGATCTCCCTCTTCCTGTGACAGATCTCTTTCCTCCTGTGACAGATCTCCCTCTTCCTGTGACAGATCTCCCTCTTCCTGTGACAGATCTCTTTCCTCCTGTGACAGATCTCTCTCTCCTCCTGTAACAGATCCCTCTCCTCCTGTAACGGCTCTCTCTCTCAGATCTCTGTGCTAGGGCTTGAACAGTGTTGTGCTCACACTCACTGGTCTGGGAGTGTTGTTAGCCTGGTCTGACACTGTCACTCATTCAACTTGAATGAAGACGCTTCTGTTCTCCTGTGCTGGAAGTTGCTCTGGATACGAGTGTCTGCTTAATGAATGTGATGTGATGATATCTGATATGATTTAATGTGATGTGATGTGATGTGACGTAATGTGATGTGTTGTTAGGTGTCGGAGCTCCTGAGAGAGCAGCTCAGCCTCCAGGCGGAGCTGGGCTATGAGGCCAGGGGAAACAGCGCCCCCTGCCTGCGGTCTGCCTCCTCATCCGGCACCACCAGCCCTGTGAGACCCAGCCGAAACGCGGGCCTGGCACCTGAGCGCCCCTCCCAGCAGAGGGCAGGGGTGTACCAGACCTCCGTCTGCCTCACCCCGACCCCACCACCTCGGGCTCCAGCAGAGAGACCTGACCCACCGCCGACAGGAGGGCCAGCAAGGGTGAACCTCACCCTGCAGGAGGGAGCAGGAGGAAGAGGAGGAGGAGGAAGAGGAGGAGCCGAGAGCCCGGGCCTGCAGGAGGGAGCCAGAGGCAGAGCCCAGAGCCTCCGCCCACAGGAGGAGAGAGAGAGGCAGCCGGCAGACAACCTTTACCTTCAACAGCTTATCAAGGAGGTGAGGGGCTGTCTGAGGAGGAAGGCCATTGCTTTCTCTACTGATAACATGTCAGTTTGACACAATGCTTCAGTGTTACTGTTCACAGGCTCTTTCAATATTACCAAGGAAAATGATCAAATTCAACACCCTCATTTCAGAAAGATTCTCCCCAGTTTTTCCCTGCCTTAATTAGATTTCATATGAAGTACAGAAGGCTATTCTGTTGCAGAAGGCTGTTTTGTTGCCAAGAACCTTTTATTGTGTCCCTGGCAGGTTCTTGTTCTTCATTAGGATGATTGATGTGATCATTGCATGGTTATTGACAGAACCCCTGGTAAAACGGCTTTCATCAGGCCGGTTTAAGAGCTTGGCTACGACTGTCCGCACACCTCTGAAACACAGAGAGGAAACTGTGGAACTCCTGGCTCTGCAGGCCTTGAGCAGCGGCTGTTTCCTGGCTTTATGGAGTGATGTCATGTTTTGGAGGGGCCTCGGGTCGGGTTTGGTACGGGATGTTCCGTTAGGGTGCGGTGTGCGCTCACCGCACAGTGTCTCATGGTACAGGCGGTTCCTGCCATCGTTCCATCCTCACAGAGTGCGATCTGAATCTGGGCCCGCAACAGGCCATTGTTTTCTCCCTGACCCCCACCCCCCCCCACTGACCCGCACCTCTCTGCCTCCCTCTCAGATCAAAGAGACCATCGCTGAGGAGATCCGGCAGGAGATAGTCAACGAGCTCTTGGTTGCCGCGTCGCCACGGAAATCGCCCACGGTAACCAGAGGGACCACCTCCTGAGCATGGTAACGGAGTGTTCTACTGACACCAGAGGCATGTAACACTGAGAAATAGCTGTTTGCATGTGGGGGTGGGGGTTGGGGGGGGCGTTCCTCCCGTTTCCATGGTGGCCATGTTCAGTCTGAGAGTTCAGCATGTGCCATCTGTGTAAGACAGCAGGGAAATGTGGGGACAGAAGGATTACAGTAAGAAAATAGAGGTTCACAGTCCTTGGCCAAAAAAAAACCTTTTCTTTTGATCTTTTGTGAGAGCTCAGGGGTGCAGTTGGGAGAGATTGCGAACAACTTCAGTGCCGAGTCTGCTCAGAAACTAAGTGCTTTTGTCAAGGAGATGAAACGTTTCTCTTTCTCATGGCAGTAGGTCCATGTGCCCTAATAAAAAAAGGATGTATAACAAGAAAAGCAGTCGTTCCTCCCTCAGGGACTCTGTGATCCCTGCTGCTCACATTCACACCCCTGTCTTTGCCTCATTATTCCTGACGGCCCTTAGGCCTGGGAACACCTGTAGTCACACTTGGAAGCGTACAGCAGATTGAAAGCCAGCTCTGAGACCTGCAGGGATCCAGTCCTGAGGAAACGGAGTTTCTTAGCCCTCTTCTGTGTCAGCGTTAATGTTGAAGTCACCATTTTCGTTTTGTTCCAGCACAAACTTGAACTCAGATTGTGCTCTTTTCTTTTCTTAGCGGATGAAGGGGAGAACCACTCTGAACACTGGCAAAGTCTTGCACTGAGAAGAGCCCACTCCCTACGTAGTGTGTGTGCAGGAATGATTTGTCCCAGGATGTAGCACACTACCCACCTACGGAGTCTAATGCTGCTTAAACCACACTGCTCCCTGCCCTCCGGTGTCAACACTGACTGTGAGATTAACGTGCTCTTCAGCTCAGAGAGTTAGGCGTCTGAAGACTGTGACTGTTGCGGTTGTCTACGGTGTGTGTCTGTGGTGTGTGTCCAAGGGTTTGCTCCAAGTAAGTGATGCGGGTCTGATGCGAGTGTGTGTCTGCGAGGTCGAAGGTCACCTCGCTCGGGAAGGCTGGGCCTGGTGGACAGCGAACGCATGGAGCATTGTGTGTGTATGAAACTGTGCCCTCTGCTAACCCCAACCTCTGTGAGGAACTAGCTGTGCAATACATTTCCCCCTTAACTTGAAATGGCTGTTAACTACTGTTTTCAGGTGTGTCACTTTAAAAGGCACGCATAGTTTTTTTTTTTTTCGTGGTGTGTCTTTTTGGTCAGAAACTGTAGCACTTATGAAAAATGCAGTCTGAAAAAGTCACATTCCTACATGTATTTTCCAGGCACTAATGTTACTAAAATGTGAGCGTTTGTGTGTGTGGGTGTGTGTGTTAGGAGAATTGAATATAATCATGAGAGCTGATCAGATTGAGCTGTCCCAGTGTCTTACCCTTTACATGTGGTGCATTGTGTTTCTTCATAGTAGATACTTTGTGTTGTACATGTTCATTTGAAATACAGAGGTCTGTGTATTTCAAATGTTCGCTCCACAATGGACTCGTGAACACATTTAGGGTTGACATTTGTGTTGCCCTGCTGTTCACAGACCTAAACAGAAACATAGGGATTTTTCCATAAAGATGGTAATTTTAACTACTTTGAAATGATTTGTAATACTAATTTGTTTTAACTTCTGTCCAGAGCGTTGGAAAGGGATTGTTTACCTCGGTCACCTGGGATGCATGAGGGAATATCTCTAACGTAAAAGATTAATAAAGATTTATTTATTTTGAATACACTAATGATGTGTTTGTGTGATGTGTTTATGTATTGAAATATACAGAGGACAAGATACAGGTCAACACATTTATACATTATAGTGTCAGCAGAACTGTGATAACTTAGAAGATCTTAAATTCTGTTTTTCTCAGTTGAAACCACTGTTAATGATCACATGTTTCTCAGTCATGTATGTTTCACCTTGTCAATGACACAAGCCATGCTTTATGAAGTGTCCATCACAGAAAAATACTGTCACTCACATCTAATGCAACAGTTATATCATACATCCTATGCAGCAATTCACTGCCATAGAAACAGGAGCACATTCTGGGTGTGAAAAGGGGATTGTGGGTAAAAAGTTTTGCACACCGATGGGATGTTTGTGTTCTGGAGACTCCAGGGTAGTTCATGTACACTGCAGAGAAAGGGTAGTTTGTGTAGCTGAGGGTGCTGCTCCTGCTGCAGGTCAGGTGATGCTGTCTTCTTCAAGGTCTCGCATACAGAGAGGTGGTCCTACAGGTAAATCCACATCTGACACTGTGGGAATCTAGAACATCATGCAGATGAAGGCAAAATTTAAGTGTGTGTTGTTCCTTTGTGCACATGAATAGGATGGATAATGTCTCCAGCTAGGAGATGTTTACCACTGCTGCCAGAGAATTGGTACTCCAAGATGGTTTAAACCAAGTGGACAAAAGATTAGAGTTTGGCAGGAGTCACAGTCAGCAAGTTCTGGTAATTGGTTAAGCAGTTAACCCCTGATGTTCTGACCCCTGATTGTGTGCCCCAGTGGTGATTGTTTCAGGTATTATGACATCATAAACTGCAGTCCAAATAAGGAGCCCATTTTTCTTTGATATGCTGTGGCTCCTCCCTACAGCAAGGATCTGTGGTACTCTCCATATTTGGACAACTTTTGTATTCATGTCAGTTCTCACTAGGCATTTGGCGTTGCCCAGGTGTGTTTGGGATATGAGATGATGTCATTCCCTGTACAATGGTACCATTGATAGCAGAGCGGCCAAAGAATGAGGTTTCCAAGCTCTGGGCTAGTGATGATTAGCAGAACTGTTTGCAAAGCATTCTTTGTCACTTGAGTAACTTTTAAGCTCTCCGTCCAGAGATCAGCGTTTATACTATATGTTGACTATTTGTGAACATTAGTGAGCAAGCATGGCTTGATAAGTTACACAGGTAATGTCTGTCTAACGTTGGCTACTCTATACAGCTCCTGATCCAGGTAGTTGTACAACCTCACCCTTGGACTACTGCAACTTAGTTAGCTGGTCTCTGCCTTTTCCCAAGTACCTAGCTAATCACTTTATTAGGTAAATTACATTACTAGGCCATTTAGCTAACTAGCTAGCTTGTGGTATTCATCTGACTAAATTACTGAAGGTCAGCTAGCTTGTTATATGGGATGGGATCATCATGTGTTTGTTTAGAATTTAAGAAAACAGGGTGAAACTAGGACAAGCAAGTTTCCAAACGCATGGGGTTATATCCAAATGCATGTGGGTTATATCCACAGCCAGTGTGTGACTAAGCACAAATGTCTCTAAACAGTGTGAGGCAAATAATTCACATTTGTATATGATGAATATTCATCCATATTTTTCATATGACCACAAGGTTAAATCAAAAAGGTTTGAAAGTTTGAAATTTGTTTCTGTTGGGCTCCCTCAACTCCATTTTTATGCTTCAATATTTCTTTTCCTTTGACCCTTGGAGTTGCACGGGTCAAAGGACAAGAAATTGATTAATCCTGTCACCATCTGCCAATAGACATTAGAATACAGTCTATGCAAGGGAACATGATAAGCTAGCTGAAGAAAGCCAAAGTAGCCTGGTAAATTTAAGAGTGCTAGCCAGCAAGCTAATGAGTACTCAGCAGCAGAAGCACATGCTACAATGTACAGAGGCTAGTTTAAAGCTACCGAGCAAAAGCAACAAGCTGAGCATACAATTTGGCTGTCCTACAGAAAAAATATCATTCCATATTGCTTTCACCAAGTGAATTTTGATATAGTGTATATGGATCATTTTGTGGTGCCATGTGAACACACTGATTTAAGGTAATGATGTTTTTTTTAGCTCATAGACACCACTGGCAGTGATCGTGCCATATACTGTATGTATTTTGATGAATGTCATGCAGTCTGATGTTTTGAAAGAGTTTGATCTTGTTAATGTATTTGGAGTATCAGATCATTAAAAAGCCACAGGTTGCGTCAGTTTGACTGCTTAAATGGGTCCATTACAAAACTATCGGTTGGGGCCCCAGCATGAGGTCATTAACTGTGTGACATGCCAGGAAAATCAGCAGTGGGTAAAGTGAGGGGGGGCATGTTTGTGGCAGACGATTTTGGGAACAAAGAAGTTTTGATCCATGTTCATTACATTATTGCGTTAAATTATTGTCATTGAACAGACGCTCTTATTCAGAACGATTTACACAGTGCATCTAATATGCATCTCATGGAGTGGAAGCTAATAAACATAGCATATTTAGATACAAAATGTGACTGTTGTTATCCATGGCATAGGCTCAGAACCTTTCTCTTCTCTCCTCCTGTGCTGAAGCAAATGCATCCAAAACAAACTTATGCCACATTTTGTCTGCACCAAAAATGTTGCATTTATTATTACATTCAAAGTGAGTAATTCATTTGCATAATAATTATTCAAGACTCATTCTGAATCCACGGTGGATTTTGAGAATAATGTACATGCAGTAAATTACGTCCTGAGTTTTGCCGCTCCACTACAAACAGCAGGACATTTCTGCATAAAGTCTTCAGTCTAAATACACTTCAGACAGTGAAAGCTGGTGGAAAGTGTGATCCTGAACGCTTTACTGTTTCTCATTTCCTCTTCCTTAACAGACAGCAATTACATTACAAGGTTAAGGCAGCAGCTCTCCTTTCTGAATCAAATTCAGTCCTGTGCGTTTAAGATAACTTTTCTTCATTTTCTTTCCATCATTAAGGTGGATAGGAAGTTTGCTGATGTCCATTTAACAGCCATAATTAGATATGCAAACCTAAAAATAAAACTGTGGATAGCAGCTAAAATATCGAATTCATTTCTGTCATCTCAGATATTTTACATTCATCAGTAATTCAGTAAATGATGTCCCTGTATGATTGAGTATATTACGAATTATAAAGTCAGTTCTCTTCCATCAAGGTGCACACACCTCTGAAAGGGAAACCTACAGTGGCCAGTGGAGGGCAGAAAAAAAAAAGCAGTGGCTTCCTGAACTGGGCTCATTAATAATTAAGAGAACATCAGCTGGTCCCGAAGGGGGGTTATGTTGCACTTTCCAGAGGGTTGCTAAAATCAGATGCTGAGGAGCCTTGTTTGTGCCGGTCCCGGGCAAGCGGGCCGGTCTGAGGCCAGCGAGTGCGTTCGGACCGCGGGACGGGGGGGGGGCGCTGGGAGCCGGGGGCAGTGCGTTGGGGCCGGTCCTCTCTCTCTGACTGGGTCGCTGGAAGGCGGGCCGTCCGGGGGGGAGAGCAGTGGTAGGGTTCCTGAGGAGGGGCCGGAGTGCAGTCTGCAGCTGCAGATGCCTCTGTGCGTCAGCACTCGTCTCTCTCTCTCTCTCCCTCTCTCTCTCTCTCTCTCTCTCTGTCTCTCCGACCGCTCGCACCATGGAGCCCAACAGCCCAAAGAAGATCCAGTTCTCCGTGCCGCTTTTCCAGAGCCAGCTGGACCCGCAGGCGGCGGAACACGTGAGTGGACCCGGCTGTGTGTGTGGGGGGGAGAGGGCTGTAGCGTGGGGCTGCTGGGTGCTGGAGGGTTATCTTCCTGCGTTTGAGCTGCTGATAACGTGTGCTCGCTGTGCTTTAGTTGCACATACTTGTTTTTGTGTAGTGTTGACGGTGGAGAGGGGAATTGCAATTGTTCTGGACTGAGATTGGACTGAAAGGGCTTAGAGTCTGTGCTGTGAGGTTAAACTGTCTGAGTCACCACTTCTCATACAAATAGTAATTTGGAACAAATTGTTGTAACGAATGCAGAGCCTGAGGAAAATTGTATCTTTGTATTGTCTGGTGCTTTAATTATCTTGAACACATTTTTTTTTCCTTTCTAAATGCATTGGGTTACTTTCACATAATTACCATATCCATCAGGAATATGAACTCGATTGAGCTGAGACATTTTCAATGACCAGGGTAGGTCAATGTGGTGAATTTTACAAAAGCGTACCGCTGTGCATTGAAATCTAACCTTAGGGGGAGAAAGAGGAGTGTGTGAAACAGGCTTGACTCACACAGCAGAGGATTGTGGGTGAGTTCTGCTGGACACAGTGACCGCCAGAGACCCAGCAGGGACTGAGTGTGTTTTTGCCATCGCTGTTATTGCAGTACACAGCTTAGCTTCACCTGCTCTCAGGAGCGTCTGTCTAGCAAAATCTCTCATACGCCTCGCTCAAAACCAGGTGAGCTAAAATAAAGAAGTAACGAGGACCCAGTGTATCAAATTCATCATTTTAAGTGGTTATCAATCTGGCCGGGGAGGGGGTTAAAGCAGGGTCTGGTGTCTGGTGTCAGAATAGCTCATGTTAAAAACTGTTGTTGACCTGAAAATTCAGAGATTAAATGGCAGCTTCGCCACGGCCAGTGGCCAATAGCAGTGAGGTCCTGCACTGAAGCCCCATGAATCCCCCGCTGTAGACGCAAGGATGGCCCGGCAGGGCAGGTGATTGGTGGAGCCGAGCCCACGCCCTCACTCCCTCCCCCTGTCTCCCGCAGATCCGCAAGAGGAGACCCACGCCAGCCACGCTGGTCATCTACAGGGACCCGTCTGCGGCAGGTGAGCTCTCCGGGGGGGGTGGGTGCGGCGGCCTGGTCTGCTCAGGTTACCAATGAGCCCGTCACTCTACTGGCTCTCACGCAGTAACCTCCTCTCCGCTCCGATAACTGCCAAGGATGAGAGGGCAGACAGGCGTGAAAACAGGCCTTTGTTTGCGTGGTACACGGCTCTCCCTGCTCCTGCTGTCGCCTTCCTGTTGCCGCTGAAGTAAGAGATAGCGGGGAAGTGTTTGTCTGAAAAGGGAGGACATCAAGGGAATGGGTGAACGGTTCTGGATCTGAAATCTAACCTTGAGTTTCAGTGGCGTAACGTGTCGTGCGTGACAGCAGGCCCGCGTCAGAAGCAACCCCCCCACCCCACCCCGTGGCGTCAGCATATGGAGCCGAGAGCGTAGGACAGACACAGCACAGCCCTCTCTGCAGGGTCAGCGCAAACACACACACGTCCACTTCCTGCCCATCTCACATCACCTTCATCACAAAGAACCGACGTTCACCACCAATCACAGCCCGGCATCGCGGTCGTGTAGTGCAGCGCCTCGGTAGGTTCTAAAGCTACATCAGAATCCGCTGTGCACGGTCACTGGTGTATGCATGCTGGTTTATGCAGTTAGTGTAGGATAACTGCAGGCTTTTAGATGACATCACTCTTTGAAGAAGAAAGAGAAAGAGCAGCCAGTTCCTCCCTCAGGGAGAGGATTTGAGTGACCTGATTGCAGTTACTCAGTGTGAAAGTTCCATGCGGTTGGCTATAGAGGAGACAGAGCCTTGAGGGTCTGCATTTAGGGGAGAACAGGGCGTGTCCTATAGAGCTCCTACAGGCTGAGACGAGCGTGAGCCTGAACAGGGGTTACATTATAGAGGAAGTAAATGGTACTGCTGTCATATTCAGAAGATTATCTTTATATTTATGTACGTTACATTACATTCATTTATCAGATGCTCTTATCAGAGTGACTTCCAGCACAAGAGAACAGAAGTGTATCCATTCAAGCTGAATGAGCAGCAGTGTATAGACCAGGCTGTATGATCATGTATCAATATACAATATTAATATAATATACATTTAGACATATTGTCCCATGAGTGAAAGAGCAGGGGAAGAGACTCCATTACATTGCATTATTGTTATTTATCAGATGCTCTTATCCAGAGCAACTTAGAAAGTTGCATCTGATAAAGTGGCATGAAAAAACAAGCATCAATGCCGATCACAGTCGCGAGATCACAAAAGCATTCCTAGATCAACGCAACCTACACAACAGAGAGAATACATGCTAATGAAGTAAATACCCTGAAGTAAAGCTCCACATAAATAATTACACATAAGAGGTGCCAAAGCAGTCACAGCAAAGTGATCATTTTGATGGTCTTTTATCACAAAGAGGTCACATGAGTTTTAATTCAAGAAGTGTGTCAGCACATTTCAGGGCTAAAACAGAAGCCAAATCCTCAATGCCCACATCATTGCCATCAATCTCTATTCCCCTCCACCAGTACTGGAAATCAGTTAATTAAAAACACAACAACCCTTTTTGTGTTTTTTTTTTCTAATTCCTTTATCTTCAGCATTTTGCATTAATCACAACCAGGGTACTAACAATGTCATTTCAATTAATAAATGAAATTGTATTTAGGTAACTAATTAAGGTAATTTTATTGTTTCTAGCATTATTTTTTAGTCACTCCCTGAAATGTTCTGCACATTTCTGAAAGGTAAGGAGGGCCTCATGCCAGCTTCACAACATTTAGTTTCTCAGTAGCAGGATGCCAGTCCTCAGGCAGTGTATGAAATCTCAGACAGAGATGAGTCAAACAGGCTACACTCACTAACACTAACACTGAGTGTAGCTAACATACAGGCCACACTCACTGACTAACACTAATGGTAACACTAACACTGAGTGTAGCTAACATACAGGCTACACTCACTGACTAACAAGCCAGTCTGTCCATGATCTTAATGTCTCCTGCAGAATCCCCGATGAGAAGGTAATTTCCAGCTCAGTGTCCAACCAGAGGTCTCAGTGCCTTTGTTCGGTGGGGTATGTTCACACTTCAGGGATTATCTGGGGTTCAATCACATCCTCGGCAAAGTCTAGTCTCACAGTGACCTCACCAAGCACGCATTACATTGTCATTTAGCAGACGCACTTATCCAGAACTACTTACATAGGTTGTAGTTTTATATGTTATATGTTTATATAGCTGGATATTAACTGAGGCACTTCTGGGTTAAGTTCCTTGCCCAAGGGTACAGCAGCAGTGCCCCAGCAGGGAATTGAACCAGCAACCTTTCAGTTGTGAGCCCTGCTCCTTACCACTATGACGACAGCAGAAGAGGTGGTCAGTTTGTTTCATGCATGAGTGAGATAGCAGGAAGAGGGCCGTGGAGTGTGTGTGTGTGTGTGTGTGTGTGTGCGCGTGTGTGTGTGTGTGTGTGTGTGTGTGTGTGTGTGGTTGGTGGGGTTTGGGGGGTTAAAGACTGATGAAAAATGACAATGTCACTCCTCCACCGGATGGAACGTGTTGTGCTGGTCACTGCTGGTTTAAAGACTGATGAACAGTAATGATGAACAGTAATGATGTCACTCCTCGGCTGGATGGAACATGTTGTGCTGGTGTGTGTGTGTGTGTGCGTGTGCTGGTCACTGCTAGGAAATGTCCTCGTTCATGTTCTTGTCTCCATGGCAAACTATCGTGTGCTAATCTAAGGCTGGTACTTACAGCACGCTCAGAATTAGTAAGCCTAGCAACGAGTGCGAGGGAAGTTGTCCAAGTTTTATATATTTCACCTGATTTGCTGGGTGTGTGTGTTTTATGTACTGTGATTGTCTACTTTCTGCTGCAGAGTAATTATGCCAGTGTACTGTAACAGCACTCTTCAGGATGGTTTTAATACTTCATGGTGATTCTTGTCATGTTTTGATGCTAGTTTTGCTTTTGGAGATCCGCATTAATGCACTTGAGTAAAGCATGGTAAAGCCTGTGAATCAGCCAGTGCTCATTATAAGAGCACTGCGCTCACAGCTGATCTAGGTGCATGCTGTGCACAGTGGGGCAGTGTGCAGGGGCTTGGAAGCCTGCGTAGAGACTGATCCCAGACCCTCATTCCTCTCGGCTCTCTCTGGAGACCCACAGTCAGCGGTCTGTGGGACTCTTCTTCAGAACACTCTGCTAATAACAAGCGGCTCTTTGTCAAGCTGCCACTTCTCTCTAATCAGATTCCTGCACTCAGTCTTTCACAGAAGCTCAGGGGTCAAGTGTTACTCACGTGTAATTGACTGCCGTCTCTTATAACAAAAGAGACTTCTTTACCATTGTCACTCTCATCGAGGTTGAAATGAACACTGGTTTATGTTTTTTGCGTCACCTATTGCACTATCGTCTGCACCATGGCAGTATAACCCCAGTATGTCCTTACTACTTGCTTCTGTAAGGACAAACGCTGTCAGAATACATGACTGTTTGGCTCATGTGACATAGTCTCATGTTGTATCAAAAAATTAATTTTGAATGATTTACGTCTGTCTCACACTTGACATTCATGACAGACGTATTGGCTACACAGACAATATGCTCAATGAATTATATATGATGATTTATGATAAATAGAAACCACAATTTATATCAATCATTATTACTGAATTGATCAAAGCTGCATTTAACTGAACCGGACCTTTTCTGGGATAGAAATGATAATAGTTAATATAGTGTTATTAGCTAAAAAAAATTCTGTTCACTGCTCTAGTGGAGTGCTTGAATTTTGTGATTTGGCATGTGTCCGTAGGTGTATGTCCCCTGTGCCTAGTTTTATATCTACATTTGTAATCATTTGCGTTTAACTGCCAGTGGGTTCTTTATGAACACAGTGCTCTTTGTAAATGACATTTTGAGGGGTGGGGAGGAGGATTGGGGAGCTAATAAAATTAACTCTTCGGGCCACTGCAGTTTATTAAAAGTAATATGTTTTTTAGCCGTCAGCTCATAAAGTCTCCCCACCAATAAAGATTGTGAATGAACCCGTAAGCGAGTGTTTTCCCCGGACCGCACTGATGTGGGAGTTCCTCTGGATCAGCAGTGCTCTTGTAAAGGAAGGAACAGGTGTTCTTCCAGGCACTTTATGCAGGTCTGGGATCAGCACAAGGCTTTTTCCTGGCCACAGTTCCTCGCTGCTTTACGTCATGGAGCCTGAGCGCACAGACACCTCGCGTGTTACCTGCCCACGCAGGAGATTGCTGGACAATGGCTGATACCAACTGTCCTCTTTTTTAATCCTTAATTTCTTTCCCTCTGATTCCTGGGCCACATTTGCTGTTTGTTTTTACTGTTAAGTAGCTCCTCCAAACCCTGTTCACTCATCCTTGTCATTTACACTAGCTTCTCTTTCACAACTTCCTCTCTGTGTTTGCTCTCTTCCTGAAGTGCTTCCATATGCTGCATATATGGTGCCTCCATATGCTTCTAATTTTCCCTCTACACTATGTGATTATGAATATGATATGGTGTTCAATTTTGTGCAATCGCAAGTACTTCTTAAATAGCGTTTCAGCCGTCATTTGTAAATTTTTTATTTGTTTGTTATGAAAGAACGTTAAAGGTTCTACCCTTTATGAAGGAAATTCTGACTCTGAGTTCTATTCGCAAGTGAGAATTATTTAATATTAGCAGAGAACAAACTCAATCCAGTAAGGAGAAATGTCACATAAGGTAATGGATTTCAGCATGGAGTGCTTGTGTGTCATGCCTGTTATTAATAAAGCAAAAATAAAGCAGCCTCTCTCTGAAGTGCTGGAGCTATGAACACTGAGATATCAACACGTAGAACAAGGCATGTTTAATGCTTGATTTGATCTGATCTTTTTCTACATGAAGCTGTCACTCCGACGCATCCAATACGTGAAAATGCTAAACAAGCTGGCTTTTGACGAATTAACCACAAAGAAATATGGAACCTACAGCCCTTATCAGTAACCCATAGCTACTCAAATAAGGCATTTCCAAAGTGTATCATCTGTAAACGTGATGGGTTTGCATTTTTAGAGATGAGGATGAAGTGGTTACGCTAACATGTCTGTTGTTCCTATCTAGAGTACATTATTATGTTTTAGCAGACAGTCTTATCCAGAGCGACTTACATAGGTTACAATTTTTAGATGTTGTTCATTTATACAGCTGGATATTTACAGAGGCACTTCTGGGTTAAGTACCTTGCCCAAGGGTACAGCAGCAGTGCCCCAGCAGAGAATTGAACCAGCAACCTTTCGGTTATGAGCCCTGCTCCATACCACTGTGCTACACTGTCACTAGAGTAGGTAACAGATAGGAAGGGCTCCAATCCACGGTCAGGCTTCATTGTGCTGTGACCTGTGGTCATTTCCCTGCTGGCCCAGATCGATCATACACCGCTGAGTGAGACGATCAATTTCAATTCAGAACAGGTCAGCAAGGAGGGGTAATTGAGCCAATAAGTCAGATGGGGTCTGTCTAAAGGACCGTGGGGTCGTAAACCACCAGAGACTGACCGTCATTCACACCAGCCAGGACTCATTCTCAACACAAAATCCCTCTGTGTACGAATGTCAGCACACATCACCTCAGCTGATTTAAAAGTAAAGCTTTCTTCCTGTTGTTAACTTACTCTGCAACAATGGTCTTTCTTATGAATACCTCATGATTAGCTACTGAAAAACTAACCTCCTCTTTTTTCTTTGTTTAATTTAGTGTAATATACTAGTTTGTTTGGGACACTTGTCAGAGGATGATTGGTTGGAGATTGATTGAGATGGCAATAATAGGTCAGATGGCCGATAATGACTCCTGTTATTACCTTCTGCTTTCCCCAAGGATCAGAAGACCGACGGAACACTAGCAGCCAGGCAGAGGTGAGACAAAGGGCCTTCATTTTCAGCAGAGATGGTCCAGATACCATTAAACATTATATTTATGTTAAATCTGTTAGCTGACTGAGCACTCCTCTAAACCAAAGCCTTTTTTCTAGAAAAGCTGCTTCAGATTGTTGGTTTGTGTTTTTTTTTCTGTACACAAATATATGAAAGGCCCCCTACAGATGAACAGATGGCATTCTGATTTTATAAGCAGGAGACTTATGTTTCATGTGGTGGTATTTCTGATGCAGTTGTCATTGATTACCGTGGTGTTTCCGTTCCTGAAATAGCATTCAAGAAACTGGACCTGTTCTCTTTTTTTTTCCCCATGATTCCCTTTTACCAGGGCCAGAGTGCAGAGGTATCCCCTGCCCAGAGGAAGAAGAGTGTCTACACCCCTCCTGTGATGAAAGGTATCCCATCAGCCATTTCATGAGCATCTCTGTGGCCGCTGTATGACACACACACAGTTCATAGGAAGTGTACATGCCAGAGAAACATAGCAACACACCTAGGCATCAGTGCTGATAAATGACACACTGGAATTTGTTGTCCATACCTTCACTGTTTATGTTTGCCTGATGAATATATTTCTTTTCATAGACCACTGTATATTTCAAAACGTGCTTCTCAGTTGTGCTTTGTAGTGCACACAATGCGAAATACAAGGGCCATCTAACCCATTGAGGATTCGTACCACTGGGGTCGTTCTCATGATATGAAAATATGAGCCTGTGTTCTCTTGGTTTGCAGTTGCTGTTTTTATAGCTATTAATATGTCTTGAATAAGTGGGTTTATGGAGTCTCTGTAGTTTATTACTTTTAATAGAAAATATAGAAGAAGCTTGAATATATTGTCATATTTCCCCTGGAAACAGCATACATTGTACTAAATACAGTGATAAGGAGAAGGCATAAACCAGATTTGGTTGATCACAGGGATGGTACATTGAAAAATGGGCAGAAACGTTTGACAACCGAATAATTCAGTACAGACTGAATTGTAAGTGTATGATTGGAGAAGACGTGTCTTTTGTGTGGCACATACCTTGTTTCAGAGGAGCAGAACCACTTGTGTGTGTTGTCCTCAGTTTCCTCATGGATTTATCCTGCATCTGTAAGTCCACTGGGCTGGGGCAGTCGACTGAGAATCTGTGTTTCCCTTGAGGGGCTGAGGTTCATGCTAAAATAATGATAAACTCCCTCATGCGAGAGTGCAGCGTTTTAAGTGCAATGACAGGCTTCCTGCTTTCGGATTCCATGAGATTATGAGATAGACTTCCAGATGAATCAATGTTTACTGATTTCCAGCTTGGAAGTTATCAGAAACAATCAAGTTTAGACCTGCAATGGCGTGAGTGAAAGACTGTGAAAGACTGTAGTGAGTCTGTTGTGACTCTCATTTAGATAACTGCCTTATTATAAGCTGCTAAGCATGTTAATACTCGACTGAGTTTTCAATCAGAGGTCTGGAGATGGTTGTTCTACAGAATGATGCTAAAGACCCACTGTATGGTACTGTACCTTTAAATCTGGGTGGTAATTTTCCATGCAGTCTCCCTGATCAAAGTTTATGAATGTGACAAAAAAAAGGCATGTCACTGAGGATGATGACTCCTTGTGCTGGTGACATATTGGCCTCATTAGGGCCAGAGACAGGGCTGAGATACAGAAGTAAGATTATCAGTGCCTGCAGCCGCAGAGAGAGTTTGGGGTAATAGCTCCTGACAGGAGATGCATGATATACAGTGATGTGGAGAATATGAGTGAAGTCCCATTAGTTACCTCTCTCAACACACACACACACACACATACACTCACAGACGCATACACACACTCACACACACACACACACACACACACACACACACACACACACACACACACACACACACACGCACATACACTCACATTGACAGGCACACACACACACACACACACACACACACACACTCTCTCTCTCTCTCTCTTGCATTACTGCTGTTGCATATTAAAGTTACAATCTGCTTTCAAAAAACATCACAATAGGTATTTACAACGGATAATTTTATCACATCTTTTTTGTTTGTGATTAAAGTCTCCTGTGGCACAGAACATTCACATAAAGTGATTTACTTTGCAGGTCTCCAGGAAGGTGCCAGAGAGAGGGCATTAATGCAGATAGCTGTGGTAAATAACAAGCTGCATGAGGTGGTAGCCTTGTGAGTGTGTGTGTGTGTGTTATTTTCAGCGTCTTATCTAGTGAGAGCATGGTACACCGCTAACAGAGGCGCACTAAGAGAGCCCAGAGAGGGCTTTGGTGAAGGCCACATCACTGGCTTATGAAGGAAGCGTTTCCTGGAATAGATGCACATAATGTACATTAGCTCATGCTATTGATCGGAGGAGGGAGCTTCGGCTTGCCTAAGTATCCCTAATCACCCTTTGTCCGGACAGGCTTGGTTCAGCCCATTGTGTGGCTGTTTAGCCTGGCCTCCTTCCGGGAGATGCTGTCTGATAAGGGTGGGTTTACAGCTTCTCTCATTCATTCAAACAAAAGGGAGAAGTGGGCAGCAGTGTAGCATAGTGGTTAAGGAGCAGGCCTCGTGACCGAAAGGTTGCTGGCTCTATTCCCCACTGGGGTACTGCTGCTGTACCCTTGGGCAAGGTACTTAACCCACAATTGCCTCAGTACAATATCCAGCTGTATAAATGGCTAACATTGTAAGTATCTCTGGATAAGAGCGTCTGCTAAATGCCAATATTGTAATTGTAATATTGAGAACCATATACAGTGACACACTTTACTCCCTAGCGTTGTAAGTCAAGATAATGCAGAGTCACATAGAGATCACTGGCTTTCATCCTGTTTCCTCAGATGTTAATGACACAGATCCCTTGCACGTGAATCTGTGTGCTGTAATATGCACTGAGTTCTGTCAAAGGTAGTCTTGCTTTCCACTCTGAGTCCTATGGTTTAGGTACCATCTCAGCACAATGCTGTGCTTGATATAGCGGTTATAATGGATGGATTTAGTGAGTTAATTACAACAGATAAATATCTATGAAGTATCTATAAAATAAATATGGTAATGAGATATTGTCTCTTTACCATAACATAGAATCTGTCCTCATTGTACACGAAACAATTATATTTACAGAATAAGTTTATGTTAAAGTGAAAACGTGATTTTGCTCCCTAGTCTGACGTATTTTATCATAATTCCCCCTGGATCCGTCTTGCACTGGTTTTGTGTAGATATCTGCTGTCTAAAGACACTCTGGGATCTTCAGCTGGAGTAAGTTTAGGCTGTTAATACTGAGCAGTGAAGTTGACAGGCTCTGGGTATGAGTAACGAGTATCCTCTGTCTCTCCTTTGTTTCTTTTTCCATTGTTATTATCATGCTTATCCTCGTGTTTTATTGTTTTTCATTTATCCATTCATTTCCTTCCTTATTGATATATCTATACAGGACAGCCATCAGAGTCTCGACAGGAAAATCTTCCCAGTTCCTTTTCTATCTCTCGATAGGGTAGCGTATCCAGGCCTGTCCTGGTTGTGTCTTGTTGTAGCTCCCCTTGTTTTGATTAACTGAGGCCTAGCCTTTTCCAGCAGAATACTTTGATGTATTTGGAGGATTTCAAAATGTGGCTATCATTTTCCAGTAACTAAAAACTTGTAACATATTCTGTGGAACACAAAAGAGCAGCTTTGTTGTTCATTTTATCTGTATGTGGAATGTTGATTTTCTGTGAAAGGAATTGTAACAAATTGAATAAACAGACTCTTTTGAAAATGTTTTGCAGTTGATTAATTCATAGAGACATTATTCCTTATTATTAAATTCTACGCTCTGCTTTCCTGGAATGTTTTGAACCAACGCAAATGCATTCCATAAAGCGACTGCAACAGAATAGAGCAATACAGCCGTAGCATGATGCTTTAAATGTAATAAAACAGCTCGTAGTAGTGCCAGTATGTCTTAATTTAGAGGGACTTCATACGTCTGTGATTTTAAAAAAATACGTTGCTGTCTGTTATGCCTTTGTTCCTTGTGCATAAGATGATAATCACCCTCACACACGTGGGCAGAGGGTCCCTCAGACCGCGCAGAGAGGCACGCGTTCAGACAGATGAAAAGCCAGTGAATGCAGCAGCCGGCTTTTCTCCGACACCTTTGATGTGGGTGTGGAGGGCTTGGCGGCCGTGTTGAGGGAGCGCTCGGGGATCAGAGGAGGGGGTTCAGGGTGTGGGGGCTCTCTCAGCGAGCTCTTCCTTTCTCCCTCAGAGTCGTGCCTTGGGGGGGTGTCAGGGCGTGATGCTCTCTGGGGGGGGGGTTCAGGGTGTGGGGGCTCTCTCGGGGAAGTCTGAGCTGATGAGGGCTCTCTCTGTGTGTCCCCCCCCGCAGGCAGGGAGCCGGCTCTCTCCCACAGATCCGCGCAGGACGAGAGGGACGGCAAGCGCAGCACACACTCACAGCCGCACCCTGACACAGCCACAGAGGAGCGGCCGGGGGCCCCGCCCAGGCGCAAAGACACGCCCTACCAGCACCAGCACCTGTTCACCCCAGGTAGGGCCTCTCCGACACCCAGCACCCCGTAACGTTAGCGTCCACCCGGACCGGACCTGCAGGGACAGCGTTCTCCCTGGTCAAATTTTTCTTTCTTTTTAAAGCTGCCTGAATGTACTTGACAGTGCAATCACATTGCAGTCCTGTGGCAGCAGTCTCTTGCCACAACACACTGAGCAAACAACACAAAATCTCCTTTTCCACACTTGTATGTGATGCTAAAGCACTTAAACTCTGCAGTCACTTTTCTCTGATTCTCTTCATTGGCTGTTTTGTTTGTTTAACAAGTATTCTATTCTCAGTCAGCTGTTCGTTATAGCTGAAGGCACATGTGCCGACTGGATGCGGGGGTTCTTTTGATTCTCTGATGTCACAGCAGATGAAGGTGTCTTCCTCTTCACATGTGAGCCTTATGCGGGCCTCTCTCCCAAACAGAGGGCAAGCTCCTCAAGATGGCAAGAGAGTCCTCCTTCCCTGAGGAGGAGGAGGGCCTGAACGAGCAGGGAGAGGATGGGAACCAGTAAAGGGGTGCCCAGGAACCCCCACATCCAGAACCTCTGCGTCAATGACCAAAACGTGAGAATGGAGGAAAAGCATTTTTTTACCGCCAAAGGAACTCAGTCTGACTACTTCCTGCCTACGCTGGCATTCTTTATCTTAGTGTCCAATGGCAGGCCAGTTAGGCTATGATTAGCCTCCATTTCCTTTCCTCTCACAGTGTACATGCACTTCATTGTTGTTGATCATTTGAAATAGTGATGAGACAAGACGACCAGCTTACAGTTATTGTAGCAATACTGAGAAAATCCATTTAGTAATTACCTGAAGATATGATACAAATGATATCTTTATTTTTAAAGGCCAGAAAAGCATTACTTTCTATTCGATAACCTCTTTCATGCCCTCTGTGTATGTGGAAAAATATTTTTTGAATAAAGACTGATACATGAATTTCTGATAAATGAAGGTGAAGAATTTTGTAGAGGGTTTTCTTTCTGTTGGCGATGTTAACACAGAACGCGGTACCTCGTTTCTGTGATCAGAGAGTCCCAGATACAGCAGGGTTCCTCGTAGTAGAAAACACTTACCCCAGCTCTGATGGTTTTGGCATTGCCCCTGTGGGCATTGAAGGAACATGAGTAAAACACAGTACAGCGTGTTTTTGTGGATGACCAGGGGCACTGGGTTACAGTTAATGCATGTTTATGCCTCCCCGATCAGACAAGTGCAAAACCCTGGAACTAATCTTATCCCTAATCATGTCTGACTACCTCCTGTAAATTTTTTTAAACAGATATAAGACCAATATGCAAACATCTACACTAAACACACAATCTTGAAGATGGCAGTGGTGTAACGGGAGTATTACATATACTTCTGCCACGCAAATTCACCTTTCGGGCACAGTGCTGTGATTGGCTGAGGTGTTACACCGGTGGGTGATAGAAAGCATTTTGATAGATTTGACAGGGTTTCTCAAACCCCTGTTAAAAGCAAAAACCAGTAACGCACATCTAAGCACTTCCAATTATTTTAATATATACTCAGAGCCTTTAAATACTGTATCTTCAGTTTATATTGGACTTAGTTTTCCTAGCATTTCCTAAAAAAATGTTTGCGCCTGAGTCCATTTTCTTTACCCTAGTTTGTGTGTGTGTGTGTGTGTGTGTGTGTGTGTGTGTGTGCGTGTGTGTGTGTGTGTGTGTGTGTGTGTGTGTGTGTAGATGTATTTACAACAAATAAAATAGATTAACTAGGATGAATGAACCTATTCTCTGTTCTGCCTGTACTCCACTGAAAAGACTGGACTGTGGGCAGTATGACTTCATAAACGCCCTTTTAATAAACAGCTAATCTTATGATGTCCATGCCAAATAGACATGGTTATGATGACATGACTTGTTCCTAAATGTGGTGTTTTATAACCATCTGAAATGAAAGGGTTTTCATTCATCCTGGCACTGTTTTTTATACGCTGGGTACAATGAGCAAATGAATCCAAGCCTGTTTTCAATCTTAGCTGCCTCTTCTGAATCACAAAGTATTATAATCTATAACAAAAATGCTTGTGCAAACATGTCAATTTACTTACACATACAATTCATATATTTCAGCACATTTGCAAAAATAGCTCTGCCACACTCAAAGTACTGATATCAACATGACCAACCTGTAGCTTGACCAAGGTTCTTACTTCTTCCCTCTTTACCAAAAGCACCATTCAGATCTTCATCACAGTGAGTGCAGTTTCTCATCAGGCTTGCTCCTTCACTCCTACCAGCATTTCTTAACTACTGTGTTTGACACACTGTGTAACTTGTGTAATATGTGACCCAGGTTAGAAGAGCCACATGTATAAGAGCTCCTGAGGAAGAATATTCTGATGCTGTTCTTACTATACAGTGTGCGTTATAGGCTAAACTGTGTAGTTATAGCTAAACTGTATAAAGGAAAAAAGAGAATAAACTATGGCGCAAAGGGGAACTGGACCCCAACTTTAATAAATTACAATACAGTAGACTGAAAAAAAATACAAAACAAAGAAAAATAGTATCTGGGAAGCGAAGTTGAGGAGATCAGGAACGCTGCGTGTCATCGTCCACAGCTGGCTCCGGTCCCTCTCCTGTGAAAACATCACACACCGGTCAGCGTCATTTACCAGTCACTGTCATATACCAGTCACTATCATATACCAGTCACTGACACACCAGTCAGCGTCATATACCAGTCACTGTCATATACCAGTCACTATCATATACCAGTCACTACCATATACCAATCAGTGACATATACTGGTCGCTATCATATACTAGTCACTGTAATATACCGGACAGTGTCATATACTGGTCACTGTAATATACCAGTCACTATCACATACCAGTCATTGTCATATACTAGTCAGTATCACACACAAGTCACCATCACATAGCATGCACAGCAGCGGGTCACTACCATATACCAGTCAGTGACATATACTGGTCACTATCATATACTAGTCATTGCCATATACTGGTCACTGTAATATACCGGTCAGCGTCATATACTGGTTACCATAATATACCGGTCACTATCATGTACTGGTCACTGTAATATACCGGTCAGCGTCATATACTGGTCACCGTAATATACCGGTCACTATCATATACCAGTCATTGTCATATACCAGTCAGTATCACACACAAGTCACCATCACATAGCATGCACAGCAGCGGGTCACTCTGTACTATGACTCATGACTAGAAGCGGTTACACTGTGCTATTTGGTTTAAAGCAAGGGAGAATATCAATGCACATTCAGCTAAAATTGAAAAACACACAGGTGCTGTACATACTGTGTCCATAGGGTCATGTATTCACCTATATATAGCATGTGCTACAGGTCAGGGATATTACCGTTCCAGGGGAAGTGCTCAGATCTGAGCGTCTGCATGTTTACGCTGGGCAGCAGAGAGTCTGGCCCCTCCTCCACAGGCGGGGACAGGGAGCCCTGCCCCAGGGACTTCTGGGAAGAGTCACTGGAGTTTATGTTGTTCAGTTCATTGTCGGAATTGGACTCCGACTCGTTCCCCGTCTCTAAGCGTGTCCGGCTGACTCCCCTCTCCTCGGCGACCTCGTTCATCCTGTCTGTCAGAGGCTCCTCTCGGCCCGGGGACAGGTCTGCTTCCTTACTCGCCAGCTCTGGCGGCAGAAAATCAGAGTGCAGAGTGTCACTTTTAGCAGCCTGCTCTCTGAACAGCGATCCAAGGAAAAGGTGGGACAGATCGTGGGGCGGCAGTGTAGCATAGTGGTTAAGGAGCGGGACTTGTAACCGAAAGGTTGCCGGGTCGATTCCCCAATGGGGCATTGCTGCTGTACCCCTGGGCAAGGTACTTAACCCAGAACTGCTTCAGTAAATATCCAGCTGCATAAATGGATGAACATATAAAAACACTGTAGCTGATGTGAGTCGCACTGGATAAGAGCGTCTGCTAAATGCCAATAAAGTAATGTAAAGTAATGTAATGTAATGTAATGAGCACCTTGCACGGCCAGCTCCTTCCAGCGCTCCTTGTTCTGCCGGATGACCTCAGCCAGCATGTGGCGGACGTGCTTCAGGTTGATGCTGGGGAGGGAGTAGTCTGTGGAAGCCCCCTGGTCATCCGTGGAGCCCCGGCCGCTGTGTCTCTGAACCGACTCCACCACCGTCCCCGTCCCGCCAGTCAAGCTGCAAGGGGGGGAGGAGTCAAACACCACAGCCAATGAGATACAGCTACTGTTCAGCCTCAAAACACAGAGCGTGGGAGGAGTCAAACACCACAACCAATGAGATACAGCTACTGTTCAGCCTGAAAATACAGTATGGGAGGAGTCAAACGCCACAGCCAATTAGATACAGTTATTGTTCAAGCTGAAACCAAGCTTTCAGGGAGAACCTGTTAACGCAAAACCATGATGTTTCAAATAATATAATTGCGGGATGTTGTATTGTGATGTCAGTTAATTTTATATGTACAAAATCATACAAATACAGGATATTGGCAGACAGCTGTGTGAACTTGCACAGAAATGACCCCAGCCTGCATGCCTTTAGACATTTTCATGGGGAGAACATGGGGGCCGTACCTGGATCTCCGGATACCAGTGTCCCCTGATTTTATAGCTTCCTCTACAAGAGGAGAAATGATCTTCTCCGTTGAGTCAATCATTACAGAGAATGTGGGCTCTACAATGAAATCAATGAACCCTGGAAGAGAAGAAAGAGTTTGAATTTTCTCTTGTGAAAAAGTCAGATACGAACACTATTGAAATCTCAACATGTAATAATGGTCCGAAATAACAGATTCCGTTTTTATATTTCAATTTCAACAATAAGCCTGTTCTACAATTATAGTGAGTCCTTATGCACTGCTGACACTTCTGAAGTAAAAATAAATCCTTATGCTGTTTTTCACTCATCCACATGGGGGCGCTAAAGTGCTGCTTGGGCCTCTCTGATAAGTCTGACCATCCAAAGTACGCAACTGACCAACTGAAGCATATGCACTGGCTTCCACTTTGTGCTCGCTGATATCTTGCAAAGTAATGATTCATTCATGAATATTCATCACCAATAAACCATCTGGGTTCACCTCCCCTGCAGTACAGGGCATTGCTGAGGGGACAGACAGTTCCATAATATCTAACAAAGACAAACGATGCTAAGAGCGAAACAGCTGTACATCTCCACTGGCTCCCTCTGCTGCTACACCCTCCTGCAGCCTAGAATTCACCGCCTCATCTGAGGTGGAGGAAAGACGAGGTTCAGAACCCAGTCTGGACCGTCTCCCGCTGAACCAGGAAACGGAGCCGGCCAGGGAGGGAGACGCCCACCTATCTGCGATTGGGCGATCATGGTGGCCTTGCGATCACACAGAGGAGAAAACGGAAGCCCCAGCGCTGCCTCCTTGTCACCCTGCAGAAACACAAGAGCCACATGCACCCGCCATGAAACAACTCTGGAAATCAACTGCTATACGTCCTGCACCACTTTCATTTCTCTGCCATCAGAACTTGAAAACATCCTGTGATCCCTGGGCGGGAGTGTGGTCTAGTGATAAGGAGCAGGGCTAGTAACCGAAAGGTTGCTGATTCGATTTCCCACTGGGACACTGCTGCTGTACCCTTGGGCAAGTCATCTAACCCACAAATACCTAGTATTTGTAAATATCCAGCTGTATAAATCGATAAAACTGTAATCTATGTAAGTCACTCTGGACAAGAGCATCTGCTAAATGGCAATAATGTAATATAATGTAAATTCCATTAACACCTATAACCCGTATAATGACAATAAATTTACATCTACATTTAGTCATATGGCAGACACGTCTATCCAAAGCGACTTACCTGTTTTACAGTCACTGAAACTGCAGCATTTGCACAGCATTTCACATTATGTTCATACTGTGGTCATGCAGGGAGAAACACAGCCAGGTTACTCATTGAAATACAGGCAGGTGCTTCCGCATGCACCTGGGGAGTGTACCTGTCTGAAGAACTCCTCCATCAGCGCCCGGGTCCAGCGGTAGTGCAGCCTCCAGGACTTGGCGGGGTGGCTGATGTCGGCTGCATGCAGCATCAGAGATAGCGCTTTAGCCTTGTCTATTCTGTCAACCACAGACAACACCACATCAGCCGGCACACAGGCACGCACACACACACACACACACACACACACACTCACACACACACACACGCACACACACACACACACACACTCACACACACGCTCACACACACACACACACACACACACACACGCACACACACACACACACTCACACTCACACACACACAGGCACACACACACTCACACACGCACGTGCACACACGCGCGCACACACACACACACACACACACACTCACACACGCACACACACGCACACACACTTACACACGCACACACACACGCTCACACACACACACACACTCACATGCAAACACACACACACACACACACACACATGCACACACACACGCACACACACACACACTCACACACTCACACACACACACGCACACACACTCACATGCAAACACACACTCTCTCTGGCACAGGGCAGAGGGCTCGGGGGGAGCAGGGAACAGCGGCTTCACTCACCCATCGGGCTGCTGCAGGGTGCTCCTCATGGTCTTTATCTGCTGGAAATGGCAGGACATGTCTGTGCTCATGACCATCTCAATGACCAGGGCACGCAGCTCCCTGCAGGGACAGGGTCAGGGGTCAGACTTTCCCAAACACCCTTCCCAGACCCCACAACTTACAGCATTACCAAACTGCTGTAAAACTCCATACAGCACTGACTGTCAGGTATAAACGTGCTTACCCAGTCCTTAAAACATCTTTCTGTTGCCTTACATTAAAACCGTGACAGAAGAGCACCTCACCGCCAGTCATCTTTCGACAGGTTCACCAGGATGTTCATGTCGTCCTCTTGCATAAGTCTGTAGGCGGCACTCACATGGTGGTTCTCCAGCACGGAGCGGTCGTTGTACAGAATGGCCACTTCTGACCTGCACAACGAACAGCGGTAATTACGAGCTGCGCTACGCCAAACATGGGGCCAATTTCCTCCACAGAATGCCTCACTGCCAGCGCTACAGAGGAGTCAGTGCTACAGAGGAGTCAGCGCTACCGAGGAGTCAGCGCTACAGAGGAGTCAGCGCTACTGAGGAGTCCACGCTACAGAGGAGTCAGCACTACAGAGGAGTCAGTGCTACCGAGGGGCTATTTCACATTCATCAATTTCCCAGCAGCCTCCTTCGCCAGCTAGCAATGACTTCAATCATTTCATTTTTAAAAAAAGTCCGAGGTCTCAGACATAATGAGATACTGTTTCCAATGATCTGTGACTGCTGAGGGTCTCCTTCTCCTGCACACCACTCTCTGATTTTCCCCTCCATTTAACTGCCTGTCGAGAGCTCCATCACACTAACGAGACATTAAAGAAGAGCAGGCAGTGCTTCAGTAAAGAAACACATAGAATCTAAACTGGAATGAAAGACAATACCTTTGCTTTCCATCACAAATAATACTAACAGGTTCTAATGCCAAAGTCCCCGCGTACATTAATTGTTATTGGCATCCACTGCCCTGTCATCAGGTCTGATACAGGCATTTGTATTCTTCACACATTTTGCTGTTACAGTTCTGGGCTGTACCACTGAGGAAATGTTAAACACTCTAAATGTTTTTGCACATTTTTATATGGGAACACTGAATTTTTTCCTGTTTTTCACCAGAATTATTTGACATTTATTTTTTTTTATTTGATGAGTGAATTAATCACATGCATGAAATATAGAATAAGGCTTTATGATATTAAAACAAGGAACCAGCTGCAGAAAAGCTTACATCATCTTTCCATAACACACACTCAGAGCTCAATCATGAATTCAGTCAGATAATATTCCATATTCCATATATACGAGCCTAAAAAGAACATCATTAACACCTGGACAGATTCTCTCACACAAGAGGGCATTCTTCAGTATATTTCCATGTCACTTTTATGAATCTATATTTTTCTCAGCAAAACTACAACAATTAAAGAATTTATCCGTCAGCAGACCCTGTAGTCTGAAAACTTTTGTTATGGTAGAGAAAAAAGCAATACTACACATATTCATACAATCACATTATAGTTCAACATACATGTTAAAATTCATAAGATTGATTGTAACAGAAGTAACTAAAACAAAGCCCTGCCTCATGAGTAGACCCAGAATAGAAAAATAAACAGTAATACAGGTTCTTCCATTATTTAGTTATGCAACCTCACAGTAAACATATTCTACAGCACCTGTCCTCAGGTAGGTTCCGTGTCTCTCACCTGGTTTGAATGTGGAAGTTGTTGGTGGTCCCTGTGTGTTCGAAGTCATGGATAGCAGCGGCAACCACCATGGCTAGTATTTCCAGTTCAGTGAGCCAGTGCTAGGAAACACACAACCACAATGGCTGAAAGACAATTCCACGCATCATTCATTCATACAGGAGAACATTTCATAGGACATTGTTGGCATTTAGCAGGTGCTCTTATCCAGAGCGACTTACATGGGTTACAATATTCACGTTATCCATTTATACAGCTGGAATTGAACCAGCAACCTTTTGGTTACAAGCCCTGCTCCTTACCACTGTGCTACACTGCTGCCCCCATTTCAACAGACAATAGAATAAGTAATTATGTAAAGCAATTTAATACACAAAAATATGGTTTTGCTGACAAAATTTTTACCAATTGTACAATGTTATCTTTACAGACACTTCCATATTAGCTAATTAGATAATATAATTGGAATGAATAATTAACTGTTAGAAGTGCGGCTTCGTTTGCAGCTTTGCGCGGGGTTTACCATGATGCCAGTGTGGAGCATTAGGTAGTGAGCGGTCTGGGTGACGTCGGCGGCGTGGGTCAGGTTGTGATACGGGTTCCTGTGCTTGCTGTAGCCCACCTCCAGCGCCTCCACGAAGGACACCAGCGAGGACATGGGGATCTGAGGGGGGACAACCAGAGCGGATTCGGGTTCGTCCCGTTTCCAAGGCGACGCGTCGAACGCAGCGAGGGACTCGCAGCCGATGTGGCACGTGTGGGAGTGTCACGTTCGTGGGCCTAACGCCTACGACCGGTCGAACCAACAGCCGGTCCCGGGTCCCGACAACCTGCTGCCCTGAGCCACACAGACCAACACATCTGTGCCATGCGTCATACATTACACACTCAAACCAGAGGTAAACACAGCCTTCTGTCCCTGTGTCTCCCTCTGAGCCCTACTGTTAACCTCACCAGGGATCCTGACAACCGGTGACACATTACATTACATTATCTGCATTTTAGCAGACGCTCTTATTCAGTGACTTACATGTTACAGTTTTTACATGTTATCCATTTATGCAGCTGGATATTAACTGAGGCAATTCTGGGTTAAGTACCTTGCCCAAGGGTACAGCAGCAGTGCCTCGGCAGGGAATTGAACCAGCAACCTTTCAGTTACAAGCCCTGCTCCTTACCACTAAGCCACACTGCTGTCCCAGTTGCACAACACGAAGTCGAAAGAAACAAAAACAGGAACAATATTATGTAACACAAACTGCAAAGTGCTTCACTGGAAGTTTAGCATTCCTCTGTATTCTGTAATGCACACTGCAGAGTGTCTCACTGGTGGTGCCCATGACTGTGTGGAACATACCTTGAAGCGGCTGATCAGGTCGTATCGGGTGAGGAGATCATAGACCAGGAACTTCAGGGAGTGCTCGCTGCTGGCCTCGTGCAGCGCGAACACATCGAAGGACCACTTGTCAACATCCTGTGGGCAACAAATTCAGAGGCTGCTCAGAGAACACCTCATACCTACAAACCAACACAATAAAATCTAAGCTGATTCATGAGATCAAACAGTTAATAATGACGTTTTTTATTACTGCGTAATGTAAATACAATGTCACAAATATTTCCAGTCCTTGCTAAGACTACTGTACTACTGAATATCAGTATTTATTCAATATTGTTTATTTATAACTATGCTTTTTGAAAGTCGGTTATTATGAATAAATTGATACCTTCAATGCAGCGATCACGGCTGGTGGATATGTCAGGCCAACCATGTTAGACGTCCGTCTGTACATCCTGCACATACAATCCAGTCAGTGTTACACATTAAACATCATAACCCCATGCGGCCGTCTACTGAGCCAAGAGTGGAGTCAACCAGGAAGGAATGTGGTGTCATCACAATGGGTGTGACATCATAATCATGATCATGTCATAATCACGTGTACACACACCATTCATCACTTCACTAAGGGTATCTTTAATAAACAGTCCGACCTTAATTATACAAAACGTGAAAAATGCAGTGTTTGTGTTTATCTAAACAATAATTAAAAACAGATAAGCAGGTCTTATTTTATCAATTCAGAAACAATTTTATAAACCCTAGAAAACCCTAGTCACTGCTGTTCAAATTCCAGTTCTGACTGAAAATTGAATTAAAATGAACCACTAAGAATGATCACTTCTAGCTGGATAAACCTGCATATTTATATTCTATACGTAAAATATCAAACATCAGCGTCCTGTGGTATATTTTGTATTGTGCTGCATCTAGATAAATGATCTCAATGTGCAACAGGTGACAGTGACATTACAATGGTTGCCATGGAAATGAGAGATCTTTATAAAGAGCTAAAGAACACATAGCAGTTGCTCATCTTAATCCCAGCTACCGGATGGAAAAGTACAGAGTGTTTTTACTTAATCATAGCATCTGCAAGGGTTTCACTGCTGTAAGACTGTACTGAAATGCTGTTACAAAGCCAGTACCGTTGCATTGTGGGTAACAGCTCCGGCAGATACGTGACGTCAGTACCTCTCCACGAAGATGCCGGCCTGCACGGCGTGGACGATGCTGCGGAACCGCGGCTTCTCCTCCGGCCGCCTCCGCATCATCACCATCTTCCTGGTGAAGGTGGAGGCCAGCCAATCCCGCACCTCCATGGGCACCGTGTCCGTCTGGATGTCGCTCAACTCGTCCTCTGCATCCAGCAGACGCCTGCGAGGGGACACGCTCACCGTCAGACCCTAACCCATCCCACACAACCCCCCCGCAAGGGGACACACTCACCGTCAGACCCTAACCCATCCCACACAACCCCGCAAGGGGACACACTCACCGTCAGACCCTAACCCATCCCACACAACCCCGCAAGGGGACACGCTCACCGTCAGACCCTAACCCATCCCACACAACCCCGCAAGGGGACACGCTCACCGTCAGACCCTAACCCATCCCACACAACCCCGCAAGGGGACACACTCACCGTCAGACCCTAACCCATCCCACACAACCCCGCAAGGGGACACACTCACCGTCAGACCCTAACCCATCCCACACAACCCCGCAGAACACACTCACCCTCAGAGTCTAACCCATCCCACACAACCCCGCAAGGGGACACACTCACCGTCAGACCCTAACCCATCCCACACAACCCCGCAACCCCGCACACTCACCGTCAGACCCTAACCCATCCCACACAACCCCGCAAGGGGACACACTCACCGTCAGAGTCTAACCCATCCCACACAACCCCGCAAGGGGACACACTCACCGTCAGAGTCTAACCCATCCCACACAACCCCGCAAGGGGACACACTCACCGTCAGAGTCTAACCCATCCCACAGACCCCTGCAAGAGGACATGATCACCATCAGACTCTAACCCATCCCACATACCCCTGCAAGGGGACACACTCACCGTCAGACTCTAACCCATCCCACATACCCCTGCAAGGGGACACACTCACCGTCAGACTCTAACCCATCCCACACACCCCTGCAAGGGAACACACTCACCGTCAGACCCTACCCCACCCCACACACCCTAACCCATCCCACACACCACCGCAAGAGGACACACTCACCGTCAGACCCTAACCCATCCCACACAACCCTGCAAGGGGACACACTCACCGTCAGAGTCTAACCCATCCCACACAACCCCGCAAGGGGCACACACTCACCGTCAGAGTCTAACCCATCCCACAGACCCCTGCAAGAGGACATGATCACCATCAGACTCTAACCCATCCCACATACCCCTGCAAGGGGACACACTCACCGTCAGACCCTAACCCATCCCACACACCCCTGCAAGGGAACACACTCACTGTCAGACCCTACCCCACCCCACACACCCTAACCCATCCCACACACCACCGCAAGAGGACACACTCACCGTCAGACCCTAACCCATCCCACACAACCCCGCAAGGGGACACACTCACCGTCAGACCCGAACCCATCCCACACAACCCCGCAAGGGGACACACTCACCGTCAGACCCTAACCCATCCCACACAACCCCGCAAGGGACACACTCACCGTCAGAGTCTAACCCATCCCACACAACCCCGCAAGGGGACACACTCACCGTCAGAGTCTAACCCATCCCACAGACCCCTGCAAGAGGACATGATCACCATCAGACTCTAACCCATCCCACAGACCCCTGCAAGAGGACATGATCACCATCAGACTCTAACCCATCCCACATACCCCTGCAAGGGGACACACTCACCGTCAGACCCTAACCCATCCCACACACCCCTGCAAGGGAACACACTCACTGTCAGACCCTACCCCACCCCACACACCCTAACCCATCCCACACACCACCGCAAGAGGACACACTCACCGTCAGACCCTAACCCATCCCACACAACCCCGCAAGGGGACACACTCACCGTCAGACCCGAACCCATCCCACACAACCCCGCAAGGGGACACACTCACCGTCAGACCCTAACCCATCCCACACAACCCCGCAAGGGGACACACTCACCGTCAGAGTCTAACCCATCCCACACAACCCCGCAAGGGGACACACTCACCGTCAGAGTCTAACCCATCCCACAGACCCCTGCAAGAGGACATGATCACCATCAGACTCTAACCCATCCCACATACCCCTGCAAGGGGACACACTCACCGTCAGACTCTAACCCATCCCACATACCCCTGCAAGGGGACACACTCACCGTCAGACTCTAACCCATCCCACACACCCCCTGCAAGGGAACACACTCACCGTCAGACCCTACCCCACCCCACACACCCTAACCCATCCCACACACCACCGCAAGAGGACACACTCACCGTCAGACCCTAACCCATCCCACACAACCCTGCAAGGGGACACACTCACCGTCAGAGTCTAACCCATCCCACACAACCCCGCAAGGGGACACACTCACCGTCAGAGTCTAACCCATCCCACAGACCCTGCAAGAGGACATGATCACCATCAGACTCTAACCCATCCCACATACCCCTGCAAGGGGACACACTCACCGTCAGACCCTAACCCATCCCACACACCCCTGCAAGGGAACACACTCACTGTCAGACCCTACCCCACCCCACACACCCTAACCCATCCCACACACCACCGCAAGAGGACACACTCACCGTCAGACCCTAACCCATCCCACACACCCCTGCAAGGGGACACGCTCACCATCAGACTCTCAGCCTTCCGACTCACCCGAACAGGAGAGCAGGAAAGCTACGGGAGTCACTGTGTTTGGCCCAGTGGCTCTGTGCACTTTTTTCATTCTCCCCCCTGCAACACTGCAGAAGGAGCACTGCTAGCATCATCCCAGAGAGAGAAAGAGGGAGAACACACAAATGCAAGCCCTTTATCGCCCTCATGAGATGAGTGATCACCAAAATATGCATTGAGTGCACCAACCAGCGAGCTCCTTCCTGAATGCTAACGACTTTTTTTTGTTAACTGCCCGTGAGCTGATGAATGCCACGGTGAGCTCAGGTGGGCCCTCAAAAGACAAAACGCTGGAAAAGAAAGAGCCAAAGGAGCTCGGCACCCGAGTTCATCCCAATCACTTTTAGGCTCTGGTGAAAACCCTCCCGGTCTGACGGTGCCGGAGAGAGAGGCTGTCTCTGAGGACCTGCTCCTTGGGAAGGGTAAACACTAACGGGAGCTGCGTAGACAATGTGGCCCTCTCCCTGGCGCTGTGCCAGCCGGAGCTCAGTGTAACAGCAGCACTGCGAACATGCCTTCCATCAGACTCCTACAGAAACACCTCCCCCTTATCACCGAGCAGCACATCTGACACATTCTGTATCAACACTGAAAAGCCTCCAGGAAGACGGGACTGAGTCAGAGCGCAGTGAGAATCAGAGCGCAGTGAGAGTCAGAACACAGTGAGAGTCAGAGCGCAGTGAGAGTCAGAGAGCAGTGAGAGTCATAGCACAGTGAGAGTCAGAGAGCAGTGAGAGTCAGAGTACAGTCAGAGTCAGAGCACAGTGAGAGTCAGAGCGCAGTGAGAGTCAGAGTACAGTCAGAGTCAGAGCGCAGTGAGAGTCAGAGTACAGTCAGAGTCAGAGTGCAGAGAGAGTCAGAGAGCAGTGAGAGTCAGAGCACAGTGAGAGTCAGAGCGCAGTGAGAATCAGGCCCGTCGGCCCTCTCCGAGCAGGGTGTCAGAGACGGGGTGCAGGGGGGCGGTAATGCTCACAGATACGGGAGGCCTCTGGGAAGATGTACAAACATGCAAAAACACGAGAGCACACAGACGCCCTGATTGTCAGCCACACACAGGGGAAACTTCTACTGTAAAAATTCTACTTTTTTCTTGGAAGTACTAAATATTTTAAAACAGCCAGAGGGAAAATGGAAAACTTAAATAACTAAATAACTAAATAACTACTAATACTCATATATTTGCTCATTTCCTTGAATGAATAATTCTGAGCTTCTTATTGCAATATGGTAGCATAGTGGTAAGAATGAGAGCTCGTAACTGCAAGGCTGTTGGTTCGATCCTCCACCCGGGCACTGCTGCTGTACCCTGGGGCAAGCTACTTCACCCAGCCTCAGCAAATACCCAGCTGTATAAATGGATAACATGTAAAAATCATAACCTACATAAGTCACTCTGAATAACAATGTCTGATGAATGGCAATAATGTAATTTAATGTAATGGTATAGTGCCCTCACAAGTACATCTCTCACTAAAAGGACAGAGAGCTTCACCTGTGATTGCAGGGGTGGATCGTGGGTAGGAATGAACCTCCCGGGCCCTCAGTGCCATATGCACTGTACTACTCACCCTCTGTACAGAAGCAACGGCTGAAAAAAAATCTCCTGTATCTCATGATTGTAAACGCATGACTGTACTCCTCAAGTGGATCTCTGTGAAAGAGCATGTGTCAACCCAGGACAAGCCCCGATACATTGCATATTTAAACTGCATTAGTCACCTGCTAGATCAAAGCTTCCACGTCATACACCTCATTATCTGCAGCAAGTCACAATCATTCATTAGGTCAGTTCACCTGAGGATTAAGTGTCAGGTATGAGTCTGATTGCGGAGGAATGTGGATGATTAAATTTGATTGACAGGCAGGCCAAATGTTGTAAATGTTTCTCTCTCCCCTGTGGCCCCAGGGTTGGAGTTTTCTCTGTTTAATCTCTGACCTCTCAGAGCTCGAATAAGCCATCCATCACTAGCATAACAGCGCAGCCACCAAGGCCTTGTAGTGTCACATTTCTTCAGAGTGTACCCGGCCTACCCACCTTTGTCCTGATCTCAAATAGCCAGTGTAGCACAGTGGTAAGGAGCAGGGCAGCAGTGTAGCATAGTGGTAAGGAGCGGGGCTTTTAATCAAAATGTTGCTGGTTCTGTTCCCCACTGGGGCACCGCTGCTGTACCCTTGGGCAAGTTACTTAACCCAGAGTTGCCTCAGTAAATATCCAGCTGTATAAATGGGTAACATGTTAAAATTGTAACCTATGTAATTCGCTCTTGATAAGAGCGCCTGCTAAAATGCCGATAATGTAAAGTAATGTAATGTAAATGGTCAGTTTGGACTGTGGCTTTAACACTGAATGCACATTTTTCTGTCAAGGTATATTTTTTTGAAAGGCAATATTTGAAGGCAAAATGTGCCTGAAATTATCCATCTGGAAATACTTGTACTGAGGAGCATAAAAAGCTTGCCCACTGTGAAATTGGTTTAACTTTCATAGCAGAATGCATGCCAGTTAAACTACCACACATTAATTTTTAGATTTCCAATGCTTTAACATTTAAACAATCAGACTTCCCTTCATAATAGGTACAATTACTTTTAAAATTCTGTTATAAATTCAAGTATATATTTTTGTTTCATGTGGATTGTATACAGTTACTGCAGGGCAAGTGATAAATCAGGAGCCTTCAATCTATCAGAATCTTTTGAAATATTTAGATTTTTGAAGTGAAACTGGCCACTGTATCACTCTAGGGATTCATATCCAGCAGAGCAGAGAAAGGCGAAACTAACTCACCTGGTCTCGTCGATGTAGACGGCCTCCAGGACAGAGGCTGCATATTCAATGTCTTTCTTCAGGTCCAGGACATTGACCTCCCCCTTCTCCAGCTGTTTCAGCAGACACCTCAACCTGGGGGGCACACAGGACCAACGTGCTCAGCATTGATAACCTACAGCCCACACAACAGGAGACAACACCTGCTCATCCCCTCATACTCTCACACAGACACACACACGCACACACACACACACTCACGCACGCACTCACACACACACACACACACACACACACACACACACACACACACACACACACACGCACACATGCACACACACGCACATGCACACACAGGCATGGTGTGCTCAGCGTTGATAACCTACAGCCCACACAACAGGGGACAACACCTGTTCATCCACACACACACACACACACACACACACACACATTACTAGAGCTGTCTGAGTTGCGAATTAACTAGTCAACACAGAGAGCATGGAGGCCTATCTGAGGCCAGTATTACATATAATAATTATAGTACATAAATATAATAACTGCATTACCTATGGTCAGTGAGGGAACACTGCTTCATGCCACAGCTTAGCACACACAGTATTTCCCCAAACCTTCTAAGTCAGAGAAGTGATACAGTTACTAATGGATCTCTGCTTTCAGATCCTAAAAAGAAGAGACTGTTACAAAGAGTCTGTAATGGACATTGTAATGTGCCTTAATTCCAAAAGTAACCTCCTCACTGTGTACCCCCTGCTTTGTTCCTTTGGCAGTACATAACATGGCAACGTCTCCATATGCCAACGCACATTACAGCGTGTACTTCACATGTTAGCATATGACATAATAACACCCACACGCAAGCTGAAACTGCCCTTAGTGTGAAGCAGCGAGGGTTCACTAAATGTCAAGAGAAAAACAAGAGCGCAGCCTCAAGTTTATGAAGAGAAAGTAGAGAGAAAAAAACGGAGTAACAGAACACTTACTATAACAGGAAGCTGTTAATTCAGAGGGTTTGTTGTGCATCTGTTGTGAAATACTCTTGTGATTTGAGATGGGAAAAACTCCAGTGACAGTGCTGCCAGCTGTACTGAGTTAGACAGGACTATGCTGACATTTGCTTTTTAGCACGCGCAATAGCAGTGCTGGATCTGCAAAGCTACAGGGCTTTTCTCTCCCCTTAGTTAGGCACAAACACACAGGGAACACATGCAGACATCCTGCTTATACACTTTTACACAGATGGGTTTGAAATGCTAAGGTCTGTTTAACTGCTTCTGTGGATGATATAGATCATACAGCAACAAAATGTTAGCTCTGCTTGCAATGCCAGCTAGAATGGCACTCTAGAGACAGGAAAACACAAAGGGACAATCACATTGCATCCACCTCAACACCCTAGTGATTGATATAACAAGGTAACACTGAGGTAAGGTTAGGAGACAGGTTATGAAGCACAATCTCTCCACAAACATGATCCATTATCACACAACCAACAGGAAAATGACGCTCTAGCAACATTTATAAACCAGATACTTAATGATTTGGCGTCTCCTTAGTGTCATCATTCCTGGGTGCCACAGACATTTAAAAAGTGATAATGTACTGTTTGTGTATGGAGGTGGGGGTTGAGCCTTAACACATTCACTTTAGTTAATTTTGGACTGGCCTGCACTGATAACTGCATCCATCTAATCGGTCCCTGTGCAAGAGCCTCCCCAGCCAACTGCAAAAGCCTCAGTGGAAAAACTGCCCTGGCTCTGTGAGCTGATTGGGCAGGCCCATGCACGGTAGACTTTGCCAAACAATGAGATCACAGCAAGCTGGACTGGCTAGACTGGTGCTTTGGAATGGACATCACAAGGTAAATGGGCAGGTGTCCATATGAATGCATTTAAACCTGTTCAGACAATCATATAAAGGTAGTCAGTGTCTGATTAGCAAGATTACTAAGAGCTATTACATATGTTCATGATAAATGCCATTTCTGTATTTTAAGTGGTGCAGTTTGGCTTCATTGTCTGCCTCGCTGTGAGAGGATTTGGTTGTGAAGTATTTCCAATAGGATTTTCGTCCAAATTGTGCGCACAAATAAATCCTTCAAAAGGAATTTGGAATTCCACAGATGTATGTGATTCCAGCTCTGTGAGGCATGCCATGTTTGGGCTTCGGTAAGAAATGGATCAGAAATGCCCCAGGACACATCCAGCTGAAACTGTTCATAGAAACCAATAGGAGGAATGCCAATGTTTCGTAACCATGATCTGCGTCGGCCTAACAGGGTCTATTTTTACCAGGTGTCTGTTGGGTCAGAGTGTTGGAGATAGCAGTCACACAGAGGGCAGAGCATGGCTAAGTAAGCTGGAATCAGGCTTGGTTTTGAGGGTTAGTGGGAGAGTGTCCTGTATTACAATACGACCGTGTGTCTGTCCATTCATACCTAAAAGCCAGAGGGGTAAGACTGCCTTTTCTGAGTTCACCCAGCAGTGTGGCAAAGGGGTAATTAGCAGGCCTCGTAACCAAAAGGTTCACTTCCTGGCTGGGCCACTGCTGTTGTACCGTTAAATCAGTGTTTCTCAACCCTGCTCCTCGCAGCACCCTGTCCTGCATATCTTCTATCTATCCTTGCTCTACCTACCTGACTGAACTCATCAGTGGCACATTTTATTAGCTGAGCACACCTGATTTAATCAAGCAGCAGGGATAGATAGAGGATATGCAGGACAGGGTGTCGTGAGGAGCAGGGTTGAGAAACACTGCCTTAAACAAGGCACTTACCTCACAATCGCCTCAGTAAATATTCAGCTGTATAAACGGATAATAATGTAAATAATTGTAACTTATATAAGTCATATATAAGTCAATGCCAATAATGCAAAGTAGATTTACTGGGTTCTACCCTCAGATCCAAGAATGCACCAGCCATATGGGACCAGTCAAAGTCACACTCTGCCTGTTCTGTCGTAACCCTCTGCTGAGATGACCACAAAATATTAATGCATGCCCTGCATACTCCTCAGTATGACTAAACACCATAAGATTGAGAGATACTGAGAGCCTTACTCACTGTCCTTAGACAGCACAGGCATATTTCATCTAGAAAGATCTCCATTTTTCATGGAAGAAAACACGTCAAAAAAAGTCTACCTTTGTGATGTGTTACAGAGTTTTTTTGTGACTAATTACTGAGTCATCTATAACCATGTATGGCAAAGGCTTAGCAAGAACTAGCATGAGTTTCACCTCATTTTATTTGCAGTGATCCTGAAAACAGTGACATTTAGTGAACAACTGCATGGCGTAACATGAGAGCTGAAGGTGGCAGGGTCATGTTAGACTCTCACAGCAAACAGCATATGAAGTGCAGGCTATTTTCAGACGCTGCATTACAGTCATTGTACACTCTCCGCATATTATTACTTATGGACTTCGGCCTTTAATAAAGGCCTGCATTTCAAAGGGATACAGCGTAACTGGCATCATCCTGTCCTTTACGTTCAGCACAGCAGACTGCTGTATATGTATGTATGACCTGTGAGAGCTCGTCTGTGAGCACTCCTGTACGCACATGGGGGGAGCCCTGAGCCGCACTGTGAGTCACCCGAAATAAAAATATAAACGTTAAATTAAATGCCAAAGTGACTCTTTAAATAGACTCTCTCTGTCAAACGTTACTCCTTGACTGTTTTATTTCTGAACTTGGTCTCCAAGAAGAAAAACAAAAGTGGAAATCTGTCATTTTCACTGCATCCGGCCATGACTGCCGTGATGCAATAATGCCAAATGAATAAATGTAAATGTAAATGTAAATGTAAATGCAGCTCCCCTGGGACCGCCCACCTCTCCACCTCCTCCAGTCAGGAAATGTGGGCGGGCTCCTCCTCCCAAACAGAGGGACAGCGAGGCTTTTCCAGAGTCAAATCAGTGTGGAATTTGGTATAAAACTGTCACCCCTCCAAAGAATCTGCGCTTCAATTCACCTCAGGTGTATTGAGGGGAACTTTTTAGAGGATGCATGTGAAGACATGAGAGGGCCTTCAGAGGGGAAGGACCTGCCAGGAAGCCAAGGGGAGGGACTAATGGAGAGGGATTTCCCATGATCTTCAGCGTGCACACTTCCTCCTCAGATGTCACCAGGGTTCACCAGATACCCTGCTGGAGAGCGGGGGCGGAGCTCAGTACTGCCAATCTCTCTCTCCGACACTGACTCCAGAACCCCACAGGCTGCCTGTGATTGGTTAAACGCACCCTGCTGCTGAGAGTAGCTGGTGTGATCGTTCCGAAAGCTCCCTTAATGAATAACCCTGTGAGCACATGCCTGCTCCACACTGTCCCGGGAGAGCGTGCTGCACCACTCTGCTACTCCAGTGCCTGCACTGTGTTTGCACTGGCTACTGTTTAACCAGCGCACAGGCCTGGATCACAACGCCATGTCTGCACCCGCCGGCATGACGTCAGAGACCCTGCGGGGACTGGCAGGTGAGACCCATCAGGCCTGAGTCAACAGCGGTCCCCGGCCTCTCTGTTTTTCTCCCAGAAACCCTCCACAGCCTGTTTAACAGGGTGCAAGCCGATTAGCGGTCAATAACCCAGTATTATTAAACCTGCAGGAGAAAATCTAAAAACATATTTTTAAAACTGTTTTACTGGAAAGGGGAAGGCCATCAAATCCAGCTCAGACATGAACTCCTTTTCCCCCTTTCTCTCCCTCTCTCTGTTCATTTGAAAGATTGAGGCATTATTATTAAAGAGATGAGGTCTGATTGCGCAAAGCACTTGGATAATCCAGACCGAGCTCTGAAATGAAGGCCATGTGAAACAATGCAGGTCACAGAGGCCTCGCCAACCTCATTACATTACTGTCTGTAAACAGAAGGCACTGGAATGAGTGGGGTGTCATTCCTGTTTCACAGACGCTAGCAGGCAAAAGATTTGTGTTTTGGTTAAATGTTCAACTGAAAATTCATTCACCACTTAAAGTCATTTAACTGCAAGCTGTCGGGTACGGAGAGTTATATTTCAAAGTATGACAGCGTGTCTTAAAATGCACTAAAGGAAAATTCCTGTGTCAAAATATGATCTCCTTTCTTAAGTGAACTTTTATGTAAATACACCAGTATTTAGAGAAAAAAACACAACAGGGACAGTTGGCTGTTGAATTTTCTCCTCTGAAACTCATATCACTTTAACTGCAGCAATAGAGAGATACCACTGAGCACAAATACTGAATGCAATACTAAAGAAAACGACAGAATAAAAGAACACAACGTACAAGATATTTCCAATGGATAAACTGGAAAGCTGAAATTAGACCATCATGTCTGTACAGACCTTCTACTAGTTACTATGACAGCATAAAGAAAGCTAAAGTAAGCTTTCATCACTAAGGTGTTGCTTTCCTCTCTCACGTCGTCACAATATTTTAACAGCACAAAATGCACAAATTTTAAACTCTAGTGTTAAACTAGTGTTTTTTAGTGTTAAACTCTACTGGGAACAGTGAACTTTAATACACTTGATTAATGGTGGATTAATTAACACAAGATAAAAATACCATACATTATCACTTGACATTTTTATGCAATTTGCTAGTGCCTTTTTGTTTTATCACTGGTGTGAAAAATGAGTTAAGTGCATTATAAAGCCATTCATAATAATGTCAGTTCACAGGCTACAAAAAGTGGATTAATCTTGAAATCGTAGTTTCACACTCAAAACTCTACAAACTTACAAACCCACTCCAGCCCTATACACCAATCCAAATCCAACTCTCATTAGAGTTTCAGAAGACACAGCAAAAGCAAGCTCCCTGATTCAAGGGAAGCTGATCAGTGTTAAACTCCCATTGGGCTCTCCTTTCTTATGAGACCAGAACATTCCCACTTTCAGCCATTTAGGGGAATTCAAACTAAAAATAGCACTTAAAAAATGAACTGGATGTATCTGTTGCTGCAGATGTGGCCAAACATCATAAACAGGCTGATAAAAGGGTTTAACCTACTTGGCAGACCTTTGTTTCCTCTTCCCAAATCCTGTGAGAAATGAGGCATGCCTCTGAACAGAATCTGTTAAAGATTTTAAACTGTGGCTAATCACATTAACTCTTACAAAAAACTACAAATTCATGATATATTCCTGGTTTGGCAACACAGTGCTGTATCACATATTTCTCCTGTCACCCAAGATGATGAATGCATGGTAATTTATCTTTTTAAATAGTTTAAAAACAAATAAAAACGTGTAAATATTCACCAGTAAATCAGTGGCCCTTAACACTATTTAAGATAGTATATGAGGTATGCAGCAAGAAAAAGTACACCCGTGTGATTCCACCATTAATTTCCACCACTAATCTTACTGTGTGATTCAAAAGGAGTCCTTTGGAGTCTGGATCAGAGGTTTATGCATTCAAACACTGCAAGACATCAGTGTGCTGCACAATGAACTTCATGTTCCAAACACAACAAGCTCTTTAGGACTGCTCTTTGACTGAGGTCACAGATCTTGGTAAATGCACATTCTGAGTCACAGGACAGAGGGACTTCTGCCATGGTGAGACAAAAACAAAGATCTGCCGCTGAATTTGCGAAAGATTAATTATGAAAACGTGAAAGCTGTAACCATTAATTTGGACAAATGTGCTTGAGTTTCAAAAATGCAATATAATTTTGGATGTGCTGGACTTATATCATAAGAATGCTCTCTGTGCCCCGTTACCTCATTTGAAAGCCAGACTGTCCCAGGGGCACCAGTCAAGCAGCTGGTTTTTGTTACACACTTCCATAGAAAATGCGTTTTATGCGTGCAAGCTCCAGCGCTGGGATAAACTATGGTAATCGACATTCAGGCCCATTCTGGGCTTTTCTACCTTACAAGGGTAAATATCTGCACTGCATAAAACCCCAACAGCAGAGGAATTTTAGAATAAAGGAATTTGAAACTTTATTTATTCACTAAAAGTCTTCAGTGCGGTTTTATGTTCTCAAGATGACATGAATAATTAAGCTTAAAATAAATCTTGAAGTATGTGCATGTTGTTTTCACTCTCCGGCTGTGCTGTGGATATTTGTATTACCTGTTTATTGCATGCTGTTGAGTCCTGGCTGCAGCCTCTCCCTCACAGTTAAAGCCCTGGGTCTGGGAGCTGCTTGGTCTCATTCATGAGGTCATGAGTGAGTTTGGGTTGTGGGCAGGCAGTGTTAGGCAGCACTGCAAAGGTTGCTGGTTCGATTCCCCTCTGTAAGGAGCAGGGCTTGTAACCGAAAGGTTGCCGGTTCGATTCCCCTCTGGGCCACTGCCGTTGTACCCTTGGGCAAGGTGCTTAACCCACAATTGCCTCAGTGAATATCCAGCTGTATAAATGGATAACATGTAAAAACTGTAACCTGTGTAAGTCGCTCTGGATCAGAGTGTCTGCTAAATGACAATAATGTAACAGATAAATAACATAAAATAACAGAGGCCTGTTCGGTCTGTCCTTTCCCACAGAAAACCTCAGTTTATTTACCTCACCATAAGCCCTGCTGCTCTGATAAACTGCACATGTCACTCCGGTTCATCCAATGGGAATTTAAGAGCTGCCCAGGATGTCACTCGTTATAAACAGAAGATAGCAAGCGACTGGTTTACTTATCCAGGCACAGAGTTCACACAGCAAGTGCCAGAAAAACATTATTCCCACGCCGGCTTCTCAGCGGACTAACATCAAAGACAGCTGGTGAAGCTTTGGGGAATCTGAGCAACGGAGAAACCCCCAACCCCCCTCCCCAGACCCCAAAAGTCAAGGGGAACAGTCCACTCCTGCACAAGGGGACACTGGCCTCCCCTTTTCAATAACACACACAGAACACCACCCACATAAGCTCTCCAGCTACATTACTCGAAAGAAAACCATCTCTTCACCTGTGTCCTTTTCACAAACTTGTCATGCAGCACGTGAAATGACCACCGCTCCATCAACGAGCGCGGCAAACGGTTCTTTAAGCGGGTAGCTGGTAAATATTTATGCGAGCTGCAGGATGAAAGTGCTGCAAAGTACCTGTCGCACAGCTGCTCTCCTCCCCCTTTTTACATGCGAGAAAGCTATTAGCAACCTGCCCGAAATAATGAGGCCAAGCGCTGAAGCGTGCCGCAATGTTCTGCAGCTAATGGACACGGAACCACAACGCACTGGGAATTTACTTGGCTGCAGACCGTTCCAAATACTTTAAAACTTGCTGTAAGCCCTTCAGCGGAGAGCAGCGAGGGTAAGAGTTAGAGTGGGTTTTAAATGCTGTGCCACAAAGTCATGCAGAGAAGTACCTACACTGTTATTTATGAAAGTAGGCAGCCTTTAAATGATCCATTTTTCTCCTCACACACACACACACACACACACACACACACACACACACACACACACACACACACACACACACACACACACACACACGCACACACGTAGAACTGGAAAAGACCAACAGGTAGAGCCCAGAGCAACCCCCCTTCCCCTGCAGTGAAAGGTGCTGTTACCTGAAGATGGGCCTATGGAGCAGCTTCCTCCTGACAGTCACATGATCGTCCATTTAAAGTCCCAGTGCAGAGCCGCTGCGGCTCTGAGGCACTCTGAGCGTGTCCCCGGCGGCAGCCCCTGGGACAGCCACGCAGGCCGGCCCTGCCCCCTTCTGCCCCCCTCTGCCTCCCTCTGCCTCCCCCTGTCTCCCTCTGCCTCCCTCTGCCTGACAGCGCGGTGAGACAGGCCTGCGGATGCCGCATCGGGTACTCACTCCCCTCGGCTGACAGCGGGGGAGAGCGCAGAGGGACAGCGGGAGCTCTCTCACTCACCGCCCCGGTCCCTGCTCCTACCCGCCAGCTGCTCCGAGCTGGCCTCCTACTCCGACCGCGCGAGGTGCCCCGGGCCAGCGAACAGTGACCTGCGGGAGGCGCTCAGAGCCCCGCAGCCCTCTTATCTCTCAGCCGGGACAGAGAGAGCGTTCCCGCGCCTGCCCGCCTCTGTCCCACGTGAGCCCTGTGTCTGAGGGAGTCGGCACGCGCGTGTTCTGTACACAAATTAAAGAGGACAGACAGGGCCAGTCGGAAAGGGCTGGCCCGGCATCAGGAAATAGTAATTATTTCACAGTCTGGCTTTTATTCGCAGTGAACGCTGTGTGGAAGAGGCCGTGCCAGGCAGAGTAGCATTCATCCATTCAGACTGCAGAGTGAGAGAGCGGGGAAGACTAAACGACCTGCATCAACGGGAGATTTGGCCCTTTACGCCACGGCCCAGAGCCAAACTCAGAAATGCTCTCCTGAGGGACAGTTGATTAACACACGAAAGACCCGCTATAAAAATACATCCAGCAAGGTCAATATTCACAACAGAAAAATAATGAAATTCTATGAAAACCTTACAGGAGAGCTCTGGTCAAAGATTCAGAATTTTCTTATGATGTCTGCCGAACACTTCCCTGCAAGATACAGCATGCTGAGCTGTATCCATGTGAACTACCTGAGAGCCAACACGCCAGTCGATGGCACAAGCTTGATGACAGATTTTAGGACCAGTCAGAAATTCTCATTAGAATGAGAAATGCAACACACAGTTGCGTCACAACTTCATTTACGCTAGCCCTACATCACAAATAAAGCCACCGCGAAAAGGTATAAATCACAAAATACCATTCTGAATTCAGCAATTACAGTAGCTACCAAACCTGCTAAACCAGTGTTGGTTAAGTAGCTTCCTTCATCCACTGTTTTTCAGATTTGGTCCCTGCAAATAACCAGGTCTGCTTTTTCTTCCCAGCGGTTCACTTAGGTCCCTTTCTCTCACATCTTCAAGTCTATTTGATGTATCACTTATGTGTGAAATGAGATGTGAGGAATTTGTCTGGGTTCACATCAAAACAAACTATCTGTTGTCTGCCCTACAGATACATGACATAGTTCTTGTATTGATCTGCAGCTCAAAAAATGAAAAACACAGCTCAGAACACGAGAGAAGCAGCCAGACATGCTGTGCTCCATATATCTGTGCCAGCGCACGTATTTGGATATGACCGCTGAAGTCCTATGGAGCTAATACAAAAATTTTGCATTTCTGTTCTTTTGTGCTGGAAGTTGCTCTGGATAAGAGCGTCTGCTAAATGAATGTATTGTAATGTAATTTCGGGAACTTTAGTTTGATAGTAAGTAATTAAAAGAAAACATTATCAAAATTGTATATTTTTTTGCACAAAACAAAAACTGTGGAAATGACTGGAGAAAGTGAGGGCCTCTATAACCATGGAGGAATAGCTGTCATGCAGCTGTGTTTTCCTCTTCAGTGGATTTATTAGATGGTCACAAATGTAATATTGCCACCAACTGTAATGAGTGCAGACTACTGTATTTTCTGCCTAGAGTGAGCTTGCTCCTGAATCTGTTTGTAAATCCACCTTTTTGAGAGAAGGCAAGAAATCAAAAGCACCCAACTGTAATATGCCAAACAAAGCATGATGCAGTTTGCAATGTTGTCCAATTGGCCATTTAAGTGATATCAGGAACAGGTGCCCACATAAAGAACTCAGAGGATGTTAGCTGAGGACATAGAAACTGCACAGGCATTAAAACTGCATTCCATTAAACAGAGAGGACACAGCTCACTTCCTCCAGCTCTTTCCATGGCGAAGAATCAAAAGTATGCATTGGCATTTGACTTGTACCAACTGATTTGACTTTTTTTTACAAATGGTGCAATAAATATTATCAGTCTAGTTTAGAGTTGTTTGTCAATAGGAATTAACAGCTTCCTCCAGCTGAAATTAGGCCCCTGGTTCTTGAGTTCTCACGGCCGATCATTCACGCAGCGCGTATAAACAGACTCTCATTACAGAGAGCAGCAGAGCAGAAATGGCAGGGTTCAAGCTTCGGGATAATTACAGCATCGTCTTTATCTGGCAGATCTGGGTGATCTCACTCGGCGATTAGCTTTGAAATATGTGCCGTAATGCAGTCATCGGCCAGCGTAACTCAATCAGAGGCCTTGCAAGGGAGGCGGCTCTCTCCTCCGGCTCGGCAGAGCCATGCTCATTACACCCCGCACCATACAGGCATCCCGGATCGATCAACTGAATGATGTCAGCGTCACGCGGCCGGCGCTAAACGGCGGAGACAGAGAGGCTCCTCGGCGTCCCGCTACTGCCCCTCCCGGGGGTCTCACCGCCCGGGCCCTCCATGGTGACCTACGGCCGGCAGTAAACTCAGGCACTCTTTCACTCCTCCTTCACGAACCCCCAGCGTATCGGAGGGGGTGGCGGGGGTGGAAATCAGTGCAGGTTCAGACAGATGGGAGGGAGTGCTCTCTCTCTCTCCCCAGAGGCTGCGTGCCTCCTTCACATTGCAGACCTCATGAAACACAGCCTTTCATTTTTGACACCTGTGGCCCAGCGTGTGCAGAGAGCCAGGCCTCGCTGGGGCCGGAGCAGTGTCAGTCAGTGAGCTCTGGGTCCGGGCCAGCCGAGTATTGGTACTGGCTGCGGCGTGTGGAATCTGAGGCTATATTTAGAGGCCATTATAATTGTCCCACCATGTACTTTTCCAGTGTTTTTCTGAAGTACTGACACCGCCTTTGTTGCTTGTTTTACAACCAGAATCGCATATAGTTACACTGACGTGAGCATGTATATTGGTAGAGTATAAGCCTAACTTAATTTCACAGAGCAAGGCCATAATAAAGGTCAAATGTACATCTACATGATTAGCGAGGTCACATGCTTTAAGTCCATTTTCAGGACACTGAAGGTTACACTACCCTCCTTTTGTAATCTTGCAGGCGGCAAATGCACCAAATACACATTTTTGGCTTTCAGTCAAATAGCAAATCCAGTGAAATGCCACCCTCCTGATAATTAATGCCATTGTTAGTATTTTTGTGGACTCTGACTCCCTTGTTTTGGATACCAACCAGCAATTTCAAACAGCTCATTCAATCTGCTTTTTTTTTCTTTTAAAATGTGTGAAACACAACTGCACTCTCTTCTCAATAGCAACAAATGCATTCAATTCAATGGCTTTGGTTTTTCACCATAACAAATTAATTCATAACTGAACACAGTGTGTTGCACATGTTTTAACCTTCACTTCAATCCACTATTCAATGTGTACTTCCACCCAACCTTGTAACACGTGGGCCCACCCAGGTCAGGGCAGTGATGTAATATTTTAGTTTGGCTCACCTGATACCAAACACCCAAAGCCATCGGCTGAATCTGACACCGAATCTTGGATTTGGTGCATGCCTACAGGAAACACTCATGATTCACATTTAAATTTAGTCATGCGGCAGATGCTCTTACCCAGAGCATCTTCCAAAGCGGAGATACATAAGTGCACATAAGGCCACATAAACAGCGCGGAATGCAGAAAGCAAGAGACCACATCTGAATGTGAATACGTCCGTCACACGCTGCTAAAACTACCAATGAAAACAGAAGCGCTACAAAAATAATACAGTGCTAATACCCTAGAATAATACACAAGAAAAGCGTTATTTTTTAGAATGAGGATGGGGAGCTAAGCTGCAGTCTGAGGAGGTGTGTTTTCAGTCTGCACGGGAAGACAGACAGTAACTCTGCAGTCTCCTGACCAGTTTGGGAAGCTTATGGGACCATGTCAGGGCCAGACCATCCAGGGGCCTTTCGCTGAGCGCTAATGGTGGACTCAGTGCATCTGTCCTGGAAACACCGCCTTCAGCGCTCATAGCCAGCTCAGCTTCCCCCCCTCTGCAGTCACCTCTCCAGCCCTGTGTCCCCCAGCGGCCACCCCCCACCCCCCATATACCCACCCCCCCGGGCCTGGTGTGGAGGGGTGAGTACAGACCCCAGCCTGTGAGAGGGGGCCCCCTGCTGGGGCCCCTGTGGGGCTCTCCCAAGGCCCCCTACAGTAGAGCAGGGTGCTTAACCCAAACTGCCTCAGCAAATATCTATCTGCATAAACGGATACGAGTGCAAATATGTTTGTTGTCCTGGAGAAATAAAATAAGCAATAGCAGCCTCCGGGTTGCCATGACAAATAACGATCAGTTTGGGAAAAAAGTTTGCCACTGCGTCTAAATAAATATGAGGATGATGCGGATCTGTGATTTTAAAAGCCCAGACACTGTCAGTGTGAGACACAGGAGTCATTAGTACTTTAGCTGTAACATATTGCTAATTAGCCTTGTCTATGTTTTATCGGGACAAATGAGCTGAGAGGGAGGCTGGTCATACAGACCCTGGGGACTGCCTCGCTATGGGGGATGATTAATATGCATTAATATGCATTAATCACCAACACTCCCACCATTTCCCTAATGCTCACCCGCCCTCTCACTGAACGTACGCTGCAGACACAAAGCAACATTCAAGCAGAACCTGAGAAAGAAGCAACCGCAGTGATGATTAGATTAGATTAGATTAGATTCACTAAATGGTCCTTGATGTCAGGGACCACAAACTACGTCTTCACCTCTTGACATTTAGGGAAAGAGGGTAAAATTAGTGTTTGAGGAATAAGTAAAAAGTGTCTTGTAACTTACACTTGTTGCTTTGCCTTTGGATCAAACATAAAACCACACTCGCCAGATGCTAGCCTGACAAACAAATATGACAGTCCTACTGACTCTAGATCAGTTTAAGATACAGACCCTCCAACCTGCTCACATATTAACCCAGAGCTTACAGTACAGAGCTGTAGCTGACCTCTCAGTCAGACTTAAAACAAGGCCCTACACAGTACAGATTTTTCTTCTTCATGTAAAAGCTTTCTGGAGCACTCAAACCCCTGACAGCGAAAACAGGGAATATGGCTGCAGCTGGATCTCCATCCTCGAAACGACTCCGTGGGAAAAAGGGAAATGTACTGCGGTGGTTTTTGTTTCATATGCATTGTCCCCAAGCTGTGTTACTCCTCACAGCCCTGCATTCCAGTCGGCCTGTCGGCACACTGTGCTTTCTGGGGCGTGGAGGTGCGCTAAACGACAGTTTACTCTCTATTTTATTTCATTTTACACACACGGACAGAGAGTGCTGGCCTCTGCTCACTTTCATCCTGAATCCGCACGAAGCGGCCGGTAATACGCGTTACCCTGGCAACCATACGGAAAACAACAGTTTTGAAATTGTCTTTTGTTCTGCTTGAGGGGGAACGTGAGAATTTCGGCGGAACACACATTATGTGCTGTGGTGCGCTGCGGGGAGGTGTCCTCGCTGTGTCCGGAGCTGCGGCCCCGCCCACCCGTCCCTGAGTGACAGCACTTACAGCTGCTGCAGCACAAAGCAAAGCCTGCATCCCACCTGAGTGCCCACACCTGGGAGCGCTCCGGGCGTCGGCCTGCGATGGCAGGGAACACACCTTCAGGAAATGGACAATAAAGAGAAACATCACAGGTGGCTTATTACAGTGGAATGAAAGACCCCATCGGCTGAGGTGAAAGCAGGAAACTGTTTTTCCTGTTTAAGTTTGAATACCTGAACCATGACTGCATCGTTTCGGCTAGCTGGAATACACTGACAGCCGTGTACACCAATCTGTCCATCTGTCCAACAGTTCTCAAACATGTATGAACATGTATGAATGCACACTTCATTTTGCAACTCCAAACTGCATTTATGCAGAAACCATGATCGTACCACCACATGCGAATCAAACCCACTGTGGTTTGGATTGACAAAATGTCACCTTTTCAGGAGCAGTGGAAGTAAAATGAGCTGAAAGACGGGCTCACTACAACATGAGAAACCAATGAAAGACAGCAGTGCATAGCAACTGTAACTACAGTATGCAGCTTCAGCCAATGGCATGCTGAAACTCAGCTACCTTCCCTTTCTCCTCTTCCCAAGAGGAAGAGCAAAGTCTAAGGCCGGCTAGTGGCACTGCACCATCTGTCAGAAGACACCAGGTTATTAGATTTGGATTTTGTTTTTTCTTTTTTTTGCGTTTTTGTTTCTTGTAGTGCCACCTGGTGGTGAGAGTGTATTTGCTATAAGTGGATAGAAAGCGGAAACCTGTCTCATTGGGTACAGTCCTCAGACCGCATGCTGTGCCACATTGAACATGTACAACAATGCAATATAAATAATTTAAATTTATATAAACTATAACAATGTTTTCATTTAAAGGTTTCCATCAGACAGACCTCACATTCTACAGACAGCTGACTGCCACCTTGACTGCTGTAGCTCTGAATATTAATAATATCTCCAACATGAGTGTTCAACGTACCATATAAAGCGATAAACAATGTACAAATGCAAATGAGTCCATTGCAAAGCTTGTGCTGACCTGTACGCTTGTATAATGCATTATCGTTACACAGGCATAAAACTGAAGTAATATCATGCTCTCTTTCCTAGCCATTTCTTTTGACTCTGAGTCAGACACAATATATGAAAATGATAATTGCTTTGCAGCACTTTCACTGCAGAGTAAGATTCTCTGACAAAGTGTTCGCTTGGGGGCCTTATCCCATTTGAATGAAACAGCAGTCATCTCTGGAGCTGAAGCCAGGGAGATGGCACAGATCATACAGCATAAAATAAAAATCAGCAGAAAGCTACAAATTCACAACCTGGCACAGACAGCAATTCAGTCAAAATTATGTTACAAAGTATTTATACCATACTGCCTCCAGTGCATTGTTTAGACAGCTAAATGGAGACATAATTATGCTTTTATAGCCTAAAGATATGCGTGGTCTAAAGATGTTAATTTCCCCATTATTTACCTCTATTCATCTGCTCAATGGAGTAAACGCTGTCCAATAGATTACGCTGGGACTGCATCCAAACCAACGGGCACAAAGCACTTTTAATTAAAACCATTTTACCATGATCAGCTTTTAATTAACGTGTGGCAGTAAAACAAGGCCCAAACGCATGAGGACAGAGAGACAGAGATTCCAATCCAGAGCAGCCTGTATGATACCGGGAGGTAGAGCCAGTTTGCTCAGGCCAGCGGCTGGGCCGGGGTCCTCAGCCTACTGAGTCTGAATGGAGGAAAACCAGAGCAGGATGCAGGACAATGGCAGGGGTTTATAATCACACCCATTACAGAGCGCAGAATCATTACTATTTCCATACTACATCAATTCAAACTAATGCAACACAACCATGACAAAAACTCTAATCTCATTTTAATCACAACGGGCAACATGAATAAATTCTTCTCGGAATATTTATTAGGCTGTTTAAGCGAATGTTTGAATCCTAATCAACCCGCTGGCAGCCGCGGGGGTGAATGCCTGCTGAGTGAAGTGGATCCGTATACAGCAGCGTGTGAGCCGGCAGAGAGGGGAGGAAAAGGCCATGGCAGAACTTCGGGTCAGAGCACCGTCACCAGTGGCAGCTCTGTCACCAGCTTTTATACGCTCTTAGTTTCACTGAAACATTGCTTTCAGGGTTCGAATTCCCAAGGTTGTTACATAAAAAGAAACTAATCAGATATCAATTCTGCATCCATTATGAATAGCCAACTATTACATGCATGAAGTAACTGGATCTATGGAATGCAGTTTATGAAAATGGACATTCCAGTGACAGTTGGCATACTTTATGACAAGGGGCATTCCAGACCCCTGTAACTCTGCATGCCAAAGCATTGCCTGAAAAACCCCTATTAACTCCTAGTTAAAGAGACAATATGTTATGGTTCAGTACCACAGAGTTTGTTACCAATGATGTTTAGTGGTGCAAAGAGACCAAAGAGTATACTGTAAATACAGACACTGACGTTCCAGATGAAGATTTGGGAGGAGAATCCCTATGCAATTAAATAACCCCTCTTATCCTTAAGTATAAAAAAGTCCAAGTATTAAACAAAACCCTTTCACCACTTCCCTTCTGTGTTGGGGGTTGGCACCCCTCCTCCACCCCATCTCACCCTTCTTTCTGTTTCTGAGTGTGATGTCCAATGGGGGCGCGGTCAGCAACCTCAGCCCACGGCCAGGTGCGACCCCTTCCTCAGACTCCAAACACCAGTCACTTTATACCATCATCAAGTGAAATGCTTCTTATTGTATTAAAAATCCACATACTGAAATATAATGGAGTACTTGGGTTTGAAGATAAACATTGCTCTGCTTCCCCTTTGATAGCATACCCCAAGACAGGCTGAGAGTCCTGCAGCTCAGACCCAGGTTTGAATGCTGACGATGACTGGGGGTCTGTATCAGTGAAACAGAATTGGCCTTGCGCCTCCATGACTCTGCTGTCCACACCCTGTAACTCTTCAGGCACCTATGAGTCACTCTGATAATGTCAGGGAGATGTGTGTACCCGCTCAGTATTTACCCACCTGGTGCAGTGTGGGAATTGTAGTGAAAAAAAACCACTGGTGTATGAATGTATTGGAGGAGGGCACTCACTGTCCCCCAGTACTCCTGGAGGATGATACAGTAAAACAAGACTGATGTGCAGCTAGTGATTCCAAAAAGGTGAAAAAGCATAAATAAAATTGTCAAAAAGATATGCTGGTACATATCCTGACATACCTCGTTTGTAAAGCGGCAAAGCTGCACTGTATCTTAACGTAGAAAGGCAGCAGGGTTTCTGGTTACCCAGGAGAGCTTACCATAGCACTCACAGTGAAGAAGAGACATGGAAAAGCACAGATAAAGAAATCTCCCTTACATTATGACCCCTACAAAAAGGGCTCTGTAATCTTTCTTTTATTTGTGCATCTCTTATTGTTCTCCTCTGTGAACACTATCATAAGCTTGTGAATTATCGCTGTTATTTTTTGTTACTAAGGTGTGCTACTTTTTTTACTTCCACAGCCATTCTACAAAAATAACTTTCACATTGACTCATTTTAAGATGTTCCTAAATATTGGAACATCAATTTTAGATCTATTTTATTGGGTGGGTGATTAATGGCTAATAATGGGTAGACCAGTTGGCTGGCCTATGAATAGAGCTGGAGAAGCAGGAAGACCTCATTTACTTTACTTTTGAGAGTTTGGTTGGACTGATTTTAGTGCCATACTAACCAGAGACATTAACTATCAGTGTTATTTCTTTCCAAATAGAGTAGCATACTGCCTGTCACCTGTGATTTTACCTGTGGGTGCCAATTCACCTTATTCTCAGACCCCCTAAAGGGACATGGAGAGGAATAACATTAAAGAACAGGATACTTATCTCAAGGGAACAACTTAATATCTTGAGGGAAGAACTGAGTATGTCGGGGGAATGACTTCATATTTCGAGGCAACATGATCCTTATCAGGAGCCATTCCTTCCTGATAAGGATGTCATTTCCTCAAGACATTAAGTCGTTTCCTCAGGACATTAAATTATTCCCTCAAGATAAACATTCTGCCCTCTTTCCTCCTTTGAGGCTCTCCGATGTGCTGTGTCGTGCTGGTAATCATTCAGACTCAATCATTATGTGATTGACATTCTTGCACTTGCACCAACAGGAAGAGGTCAGCTGGGTTAAACATTAGGCAGAGGTAAAGGCGTGATCATGGGTCAAGCAGAGGGTTGTGTGGGGCATCAAAGGGGCGTAACGATGAGACCAAAATGAAGACCAGCTGGGTGACCACATCGTCAGGGGCGAGTCGCAGGTGAACGAGTGTGGTGCAGAGAATGCCATAGACGAGAACAGAATGTGATACATGCTTTTCAAAGCCCTGAAAAACAGCCCCGACAGTGCTTTAGGACCAGTGACATAAAACGAGTATCTGCTGCTCTAACACCCAAATGCCAAAGTGAGGCTCTGCCGTGGTAACTATTGGATACCAAATACTATAATCCCTTGTGACGACCTCCCTAAACACTACCTCTCAATAAATGGAGAACATCAGGGGCTCTGGGAGTATCGTGTCTTTTTATGCTGTGATTTTTGGGAGTTACTGCGGATTATATGGAGAGGGTGCCAGAATTCATCTACCTGTGACGCATCTACTGCAAAACACTGCCTGTTAAGATAATCTTCTACTGAGCACAAAATTTTGACAGGTTACATTTACTAGTAAAGCCATCAAAGCATCTGAAACATAATCATACTTGAAATATAGTATTACTTTGGAACCATTGTCATTCATTACATTTTAATTCCATTGTAATATAGATCTCTTACTGGATTTTCTTTAGTAGAAAGACAGCATAATTATTTGTCCTCCAATTTATGTGGACCTTTCTCTAGACAATAATAAGAGCAGCAGCAATCTCAATGACTGAAAAGCAGAATTTGCTTATGAATAACTGACTATGAACATACCCACTACCAATTATTTGCTTTGATAATAAAACCAATAAAACACCTTGAGCATTAACTATGAAAAACAATTTAAAAATCTAAAAATAAATCAAATTTTAATGTATTAAATCAACACAATTTACAGCTTTAGATTCTTCCAGAAATTACATTCCTGAATCAGCCGTCAGCAGGGAATTGTGTTTTATTGCATTCCCTTTCCACTGCAGTGCTATTAAAATATACGACAGCAGTTATGTCTCTTGACACACCAGCTGTAATTGTGTCATTCGTTAAGGGGAACAGACAGATTCGGCTCCGCCTCCTTGGCTAGATCACAAAAGGTGATTTTCTCACCAGGAGGGATGCTTTCACCACACACACATTGTCATATCGTTAAAGTACAATTTTATTTCAAATTCAAATTTCAAAAGCACAAAGGTGTAAAAACGGATTTATTGTCTTATTATTTATTGTATTATTTTTCAGCGTTCAGTTTCATTGCTTCAGCTTCCTTTGCCGTTTCATGTGATGCATGTGACAGTATCATCGTCTGCCAATTACCTGTTGATGAAAAAACTAACTTCAATGAGGTATTACAGGAGGTCAGGGATGAGAATACCTTGAATCTCTACGTCAGTTTTAAACAGTGAGATGAATGAGCAGACCTCTTTTCTGTTGCATTAAAGAGGTCTCGTTTGATCATGGGCAGCAGATCTGAGAATAACAAGCTACAAAGAGCTCTGGACAACAGCCATGTTAGATACATGGCTTTGGTGAGACAGCTGAGCAGACACCTTTGGTGGAGCCATATCTCACCTTCTGCTGAGAAACCTTAGAGGCAGTGGGGATGCTGCAGATATCAATATTATGGATGACAAATGATACATTACATTTACATTTACTGTCATTCAAACCAGTATATGACGTGCAACTGACCTAAAATCTTAAGGTTAAACACATTCCTTTTTGTAAGCAAAATGCACTGATCTTTCATTCACTTCATTGACTGCATTATGACATCATGGATGACATCATGACATTGCATGGAGTATTAGCATTCTGAGCAAGAGCTAAAACAAATGCAATGTGCAATGCTGACCTTGCTTCATTCATGCCGAAAATAAACCGAGTAATCCAAAAACACAACCTGGTCTGACGAAGTCAGAGTTTATGTGAAAATATAAGTAAGGCTATAATGTTTAACTTCAATTTAAAGATAAAGTTATATACTTGCTACCTACTTCTACTGCGGCACAACAAATACTGAACGTCTAACTCTTCAAGTCAAGATAAGAGCTTGTGACGAAGTATGAAAGCACATATTTCCTCAAATGGAGGGAGAGGGAGCGTTTCTCAGTCTTGTAATCAGAAACCAGTGTCTCCTCTGTTCCTCTTCACCCAGAAATATTAAGTACAGTACATTTTACCACCAGCAACAGATCTCATGGCAGCCAGTCAAGAACAACTTGGCAAGCTGCAAAGTGGTGTGACAGGGCTCTAGATTATTAATAATATTAGCCTGCGATAAACGGCATAATCTGAGCGGGTTGCTGCATGAATCTCTGAGCAGATGAAACCGTGTGGCTGCATTAGTGTAATATCTGTCACTGGAACAGGGGAAAAAAGAAAGAAAAAAAAACGCTAATGTAAAAACGCCATTATGAGTCACGGAGCGGTACCTCAACAGGCCCGACACCCTCACACCGGAGTGATTGACAGCGCAGAGGTTGACTTTGATGGAGGCCATTGTTGACAAGCACCTCTGGGAGTGTGTTATATAAATGCGTTCTCTCCGCAGGGGGGCCCGGCTCTGCAGTCGGGCTGGTTATGTAGGTGTGTAAGAGCCACTTCACCACGGCTAAACTCCCGTAACGGTGCTGTGAGTGAGAGATGCAGACCATGGGGGGTGGGGGGCTGCTATAGCGTGACCCAAACCCATATGGTATGCCGTGAACACCCTCCCCCACCCAACCCCCGCCCCCGCCCCCGCCCCCAGCCCACTCACCGCCTGTCTGTGGACACTTTGTATTCAGATCTCTGCTTCGTATGTAATTGCCCTGTTACCGTGGGTGGCACTAGCAACAGGTTTCAGACAGTAATAATCGATCACACCACCTGCAAACGCCCAAGCTTCACTTATCCACAGCAGGTACAGGAAGTGTTGAGTTTGATCACATTGTGTATGTTAACACAAAACTGGTACAAGTCAACACATACTTCTGAAAGGAAGGGAAGTGGCTGGATAATATAATGAAATAATTATTAGATTTGATCTATATATCCCTGCAGCTTTTCCCATTTTGTAGGTCTCAAAAACTGAAGCTACCATATTATCGACATTTTAACAGCTTCAGCCCTAACTATCCAAACAATATGATGTACAGTAACATGCTTGGCTGAATGGCAGGGGTCAGAAGGCAATCTAACACTGGCCAGATTTCATTCAGAAAAATGTACTTATTCAGCAAGAATAAGACTGATTTCAGCTAAGTTTGTTTTGTTTAGGGTAGAGTTTTTATTCAAGGTTTAACCTGACCTGAATCCGAACTGCAGGTCTGGCTGAACAGGGCATAAGAGAGAAAGCAGTGGCTTACCTCTGAGACGTGTTTTTGTACTTCTGCCTGCAAAACAAGATAGGCATTCATTAGGACAGCATCAGAAAGCACACCGCTCTGTGGAAAAATCATTATTGTAGGCAAATGGTACTTATATTACTGTCATTAGGGGAAATGTAAATATGACCAACCAAAATGCACAGACAAAACACAAAAACAGCAATTCAGCCTCTCTTTCCCTCTGACTCCTTCCTTTTCTCTCTCTCTCTCCTTCTCTCTCTCTTTCTGAAGCTACTTCAGCTGAACATTACCAGGCTCAGGAGCTGATTAATAAGACAGAAAGTAAAAATGATTAAAAGATAACAATGCTGAGGTCTCGGCAGGAGCCTGCCCTTCTCTGCCTGGACCGCATTATTGGAAAACAAATGTGCAATTAATTCCAGCGACAGTGTTGACATAGATCACTCCGGCAGGATAGACTTCCCCCCTGTCCGCCCCCTGCTCCATGGCAACCCTCTTCCCCCTGGTTGCGGAGGGACATTCGGGGGGATTAGGCTAAAATGAAGACCTGGCACTCGAGCTCACACGGTGGAGACTCACTGTCCCCGGGGAGAATACCGTCAGAGGTGAGATCAGCCGAGGAATTCACGGTGTCGCACACCCCTCCGTTACTTTTAATGAACCAAACAATGAGGCGATAAAACCGCAACATTGATGAATATGCTTCCTGTTCCGTGGTGGTAAAACATGTCTCACCCTCCTTTGGGGTTTCTTTAAATAACTCCTATTACGGCTCACCTGCTTCAGCCAGAGTCATGGGTAATGCGTCTGCCCCATGCTAGCTCTGATGCTACAGGTGTGGCTATGCTAACGCTCCTGCCACAACACCAACAGGTACCACGCTGGCAAGACACCTCCACCTGAGTCATGTGTACAGTGCACTGGGATATTTCCCCCTGTCATACATCACAGACTGATTTACAATTTATTTCCTCCCTGACACATTCTGTAATGATGGCTTTAACTGGCATATTTTTAAATCTTCAGCTGATGGTTATACAGCACAAGGCTTTTTTTCTAACTGACTCATTTGGTTATTAGTAAATGACAACAGGTGGTCCTGGGATGCTGAGTAATATTGGACTATGAGAGAGTGGGCGCACTGAAATTCAGAATGCCCACAGATCTGTGTGTTTATCCGAGCTGCGCACCCAAATCTGCAGAGCTGCATCACTAACACCTGGCTACAGCACAGCGCAGCGTCCACCTGCCTGAGACCTTTCTCCGGCAAAGACAACCGCAAAGTCAAGAAAAAGCAGTGCATAAAAATTCACCAATCTTTTGACAGCATTCATCCTTCTAGAAAATCTGATATCACTATCACCATGAGCATACAATTAAGCACAGGTGAATTTTATGTGCTGACAACAAAAGAATTCAAGAGACATGCTGGAAAGCCCCTTTAAAGCTGCTTAATTACTCTTGTACATATTCTGGAGTACGGAGCTACTGCAGCAACATGTGTCAGTTCTGATCCTGGGAAAAGCAGCACCATTCCGGCTGGTTAAAGTGGGAAGAGACTCTACAGGATCGGTCGTCATTAACCCCGGCTGTTCGCTCTGCAGAAAGCACATCAATGAAACGACATGAAAGGCGCACGCTTCATGTGAGCTATCGATATTCATGAAAAGCGCACGCTTTGCCCCGGCGGCCAAAGTTACCCACGGGCTTCCACTTACATTCCTCTCAGCCGCATCCACATCTTCTCCGTCTGCTCAGTTTTCGGGAACTTTAGGTAGTTGTTCTCCTGAGCGTCGGAGTCGCTGACGGGAGAATCCATGGTCCTAAAAAACGTCCGCGGGGTGAAACGGCAGCGATCGTGCTCCGGGGGCTGGATCTCCCCGTCCTCAGCGCATCCTGGTAGCCGTGCGCCTGTGTATCACTGAGCTCTCTCTCTGCCGACGCTCACTCGCCTGTCAGCGCAGAGACGCTCTCTCCCACCACTGCGCTTCCACACACCACTCGCTTCTAGCTGTCAGATGGTCAAGTCAGTCTTTCTCCCTCGCTCTCTCTCTCTCTCCCGCTCGCACTCTCTCTCTCTCTCTCTCTCTCTCCCTCCCTCACTCTCCAGCTTCTGTCCGCACACACAGGTGGCCTCCGCAGTGATGTGTACTCAAACGCATGCGAACAGGCGGAGAGCCATCCCCAGCTCTCTCTCCCCCACCCCCTCACCCCCCCCCCCCTGGCACACAGAGTCATCTGCGTTCTCCCACACACGCGCTCCGAGTTCATGGACACCTGCCATTAAGCTCCCGCACGCCTCGCAGGTGCGTGTTTCGGTCGGAGGCTGGGACTGCGGCGGCGGGGGTGACAGATGGCATCGGGCACGACGGCGGCGCCTCCCGCTATCAGATAACGCCGTCGGGCGCTGCTGCGCTGCTGGCATCAGAGGAGATTTCAGCCGAGAAGGAGGAAAAATTTCATCACGTCAAAGTCCAACAGCCGACAAGGAAACAAGAAAAGAAGAGGGCACAAAAAAATCCTTTGAGGGACACAAATCCCCTGCACTTGTCGAGCTCCACAGGAGAGCACTCAGATAAAAAAATAAAAAAAAACAGGTGGCTGTAATGCTGTAATCGGGCCTGTCTACCCATTTTTTCCCCCTGAAACCTCACATGGTGTGAGAGCGGAGGCTTAAGCAGAGATAACGCGGTGCCGGTGAAAACCTTCAGAGGCTCCTTATCAGAAAGGTGCGGTAATGAAATTAGAGTGAGCAGGAGCTTCCTGCTTCCCGCGACCGCACAGACTCGCTCCCGCACCCTGAAAGCCCTCTCCAGCAGCGGCGGCGGCAGCAGCAGGAGGAGGAGATGCACTGATGAAAATTTCATGATTGTTTGTAAAGAGGAGAATCATCCGGTCTGATTAGTAGGGCAAAGAGAGAGGTGGGGAGCAGGGATGCAGGGTTTCTGGCTGGGATTAAACTGGGAGGATCTAAATCAAACACAAATCTGATCAAAATAGAGTGGGGAAATCCCTGCAGCACAGCTTCACCTGCAAACTGCATGGCATAACTTCCATGCGTACTTTTGTACAAAAGTTTAGTCTCATCTCCGAAAATGTGGCAGATTTTCAGCTGTTTGGGTAAAAAAAATGGGTCGCTGCTGGTTACTTGTTTTGGAATGTAGAATATTTCATGTTCCTAAACATCGCAGGCAATATTTGCGTTCTCTGTATTGTAACGATTTCCTTGGTCTGATCTTCATTGAGTTACACTGTAATAGAGAGCAGCTTAATCATTTCGAAATTACCCTGGCGCAGCAAAGAAAGAGATTTCCTCCATCAGATGACTGTCCATTAAAAAGAGCATGTCATTTGTTTGCCCCGTATCTTTGGGCTCCTCTCACTTCTCTTTCTCCCATTGGATAGAATAAGACTACAATAGCACATCTCACTCATAAATTAAAATGTAAATTAATCAACATCCAAAAGCAATCTAAAAGTAACACACAAGTTTGTCAGAAAGGTATTACTCTGCTGCTTTTACGCAATCAGAAAAGATGATGCCAGTTTCATTCAGAGTTAATATTCAGAGAAATAAAGCATCCTGTTGCCGCAGTGCAAGGCTCCATAGCAACTACGGACTGTTGTCACAATAACATTATGAAGGAAACACTGCACTTCCATTTGCCTTCATTTCAGGAGCTGGGATTTGCATTTTTTGTGGGTGTGAGCACAGAAATAAACACAAAGGTAACGCATTTGCCTAAATTGCCTTATTTAGTCTTTCACATGAAGCCGTTTAATTTGAAAGCAAAATATATCACAGTACTCTCAAGCTGAATCTCTAAATCAAAAATTATTCATCTTTGCTTTCTCTTCTAAAATGGCCATTGATGAGAGGGGTTGCTATAGAAACACACATTTCCTTGTTCCTGAAATGGCTGTGCTGGGGGTGATGATGCCTGTGACAAAACTGATATGCCCCCCCTTCACTCACAGACACACACACACACACACACACACACACACACACACACACACACTCACAAACACACACACACACACACACACACACACACACACACACACACACACTCACACACACACACTCACAAACACACATACACACACACACACACACAAACACACACACACACACACACACACCTCCTCCGGGAGTGCTGGTAAGCAGCAGCTACAATTCGCTCACTTTTCCATAGTTGTTTTCCCTCATATAATTAAGTGCCATTTACTCTGACGGGAGGCTTCACAATGCCAGTGCAGCTTTCTTTCTTTTCCGCCCACTCATCAGCAGAGTGGTGCGAGTCCTTCACATCCACAGGTTGCGGTGCGCTGAGGGCATTTCAGTACGATGATCACCTTTCAGGAGCACCTGCCGCCATGGCTACACCTGACATGGAACACACATGCAGCTGGGTTCCATGGAACATACATGCAGCTGGGTTCCATGGAACACACATGCAGCTGGGTTCCATGGAACATACATGCAGCTGGGTTCCATGAAACACACATACAGCTGGGTTCCATGGAACACACATAAACCTGGGTTCCATGGAACACACATGCAGCTGGGTTCCAAGCACTGCCACTACTGGGCCTCTACAGTGACGTGAACCAATGAGAGTAGTGCTGTGGTGGATTGGGGGGGGTGGGGGGGGATTTGGGGGTGACTGTAAAGACCAAGCTATATCGGATTACTGACACAACAGTTTGGGATGTTTAATCGCACACTGTTCATTGCATTTTAAGGTTCTACTCTTCGATTTACCCAACCTACACTGTGAACTAACGGCTCATTTCTTCCCTTATATAATATATTAAAACTAATCAGCTTCAAATTCGTTTCTAACATTCAAAAATTCAATTTGCGGTAGACAAATTCGGTTCATTTTGGCTCCAGTGTTGCTCCGTATGTTTTCCTCCTACTCCAAGACTGGCCTTGGATAGGGTCATTGTTTTATTTCACAAAAAGACTTGGTGACTCAAATTTGGTATAAATTTTGCTGGAAGGCTTTACATGTTCTTAGAGAAATAAAGGCAGCATTGTTCTTTGGACAGGGGTGTGCGTCTATCTCTCTTTCTGCTTCTCGTCTCCAAGAGCTCTGTTGAATAACGTTCTTCATGTTCCTCCATTACCCCTCATTGATCTTGCTAATTACGCTAATGGAGAATTAGCACATTTGAGGGTATTGATCCGGCTGACCTTAACTCCACAGCCACCCACTCATCCACTTACAATGTTTATGCACCAGGTAGATGTCCACAAAGCCAGGGAGAGGCCACCGAGGTTTCTGTGCATTCTCCATAAAAATACCGCAATACATGACACAGTCTGGGCAGCGGTGTCAGTCAGTGACTGTCTCAGTCGGAAGATCACTGTATGAATTCACACACAGTACAGCTATCCTGTCACTCACTCCCATTTGCATTCTGCAAGAGGCTTTAAAAATGCATTTCTGTGTTTTTCTAGTACTGCCTTGGTGTCAAAAGAAACTGACATTAGCATTGTATTTTCAAAGATTCAGCACAAGTTGCACTGAATCATTCTTTGCTGCAGAGGTTAAAAATATTGCCTGCATTAATTCACTGTGAAGAGAGCTCAAAGATCATATCTAAACTATAACCCTGAAAACTGGTCACAGATCCACATCTCACATTAAATATTTGAAGAGAAGGTCCTGTATAAGCTGATGTTAGATGTTAGCAGTCGAATGTCCCCACAGAAAAAGCCCTGGAAGCTCACTGCACTTTCTGTTTGTTATTATGTTTACATATATATTCCAGAACCCACACTGATTATGTTTTCATCATAACTTGGATGTACATCGCACTGTTTGTTAGCCATTATTTCCAGGTGGAATGTACACTTGTTGCCCATTATTTCCAGCTGGAAGTCCAAACTAAACAGAGCGTGTGTCATACGGGGAGCCTCAGATCTGCACTGCGGATACTGTGCAGCTTTTCCTCCATCCAACACGCATATTTAGCGCCATGTTAAGAGCTCGGCCTTTTCTTGGCAGTGGCTGCTGGTGTAAACAGGGATCAAGGGGCGACGGCAGCGTCTCAATGCCAGCACTTTCCCGGCATCTTTGGTGTGAAAATGGCTCTGGTGTTGCCTTAGTAACATACTCGAGAGCTGATACAGTGTGTATCACAAAAGAGACTTTCTGTACTGCGTGTGCTAATGACATTGCTTTGGGCACAATGAAAGGAAGCTTCCTGAATGGCTCCATAATTCATTCCTAGGTAATGGCATGCACCCTGGACAAAACAACGCGGGGCACATGCACACTGTATTGTGATGCTAAACCAGACAGAAACACAGCACCATTGTTTGGCAATGCTTAAAACTGTGTACCAGGAACCGTTCTGCTGCTTTGGTCTTTTCCATTGAAGACACAACATTACAATATTGCAGATTCAAATGTGCATGTGTGGTTATGTCGCAACAACTCACCCTTTTATTTTCATCAGCTTGATGCTGCAACGTGATTGGAGGAGAGGCCCAGGGGTTGTCTGGAGCACTCCAGCCACTGTCCAATCAGCACGCGGGGGTGTGTCCCAAATCACATTCGGCACACTAATGTGCTGCGTAGTACATACTTACTGTCCATTAAATCATACGATGAGCATGCATATACAGAGTATAGTATTAGCCAGACTAGCTAGCTAGCTACACATTGGTAGTTTGCTCTCATAATATACAGTCCAGCTACCAAGTTAACTTAAAGGACTGATCTGAAATGCTAACGTGATGCCTAAAACTAAAATAAATGCGACAAAATAAATGCTAACAGTTGTTAGCCACTTGCAGCCTTGCATTGCTGCAGCTGCTGCACAGCTTTGGCCCTGCTGGCATGCACAGCAGCAGCTGCAGCTCCCTGCAGCTCGCCACATCACAAGATGACCTGAATGAAGACAGGGCTCCCTGGCCTGGACACGCATTCCCGTACTAACCCCACTGCCACTTACTCTACACTCCTGTTTGGCCCGTCAGGGTGACCCTGTTTCTTTCCGTTGCTGTATGCACTGAAAGGTGATGCTTATTTATTCCTGTTACCTTTACACACGGGTGAGGGAAATAAAAGACCATTGGGCATGTTCCCTCCTCTGGTCATTTTCCTGTCCAATCACTGCTTGGCACAATGGCCACAGCAGCCACCTCTGATACCTTTACACAGATCCATAAAAAACTCCAGCAAAACTGGCCATAAATTTTCATTAATTGCTCAAAACTGAAGAGACAACAAAAAGATTGCCAGATACAAGCAAACTGACAGCCTGATTGTTTTCACTTTGAAAGACACATCTCAGGTAATGATGCATCATTGAATCTTTCTGGTATCAGCTTTAACCAATGAATCCGTGTGCAGTAACTCACATTCAGCTGCACTGATGTTCTATTCACAAATATGATGAAATCCTGGGAGTTCTAATGAGGTGACTCATATGCAATGATTTAAACACACAGTAATTTGTGCTACTGATACATTGCTTTACTCATATGAACAGCTACAAGGCAGTGCTGTTTCACATGATGGACAGTTTGCATACTGTGATGTACCATGGTCTTATTCCTCCAAACACACAGAACACAACAAAAGATCAACAACAGGGCTAGAAGAAGAATGAGCTTCACAACAGATATGCATTATTCCATGAGGACTGCAGGGACATTGACGAATCAAGTCATTGATTCAAAGTCGTTGGATCAATGAGTATTATTGATCCAATGGCAGCTGAAAGGAGCTACACGGATACGCTCTGATGGAGCCTGAACAGCCGAAATGCATTAGTGTTTCGATCCAAACGTGTGCCTCAAAATAAGTAGACATATAATGTATGTCATCCCTCATTTTCATCTTTACTTTGTGGTGTGCACCACCCTGTTCTCTTTTGAGCCACCATTAAATGATCAGCAACCCCACTACATGAGGAAAGGTGATACTTCCACACTCTGTAATCGAAAACAGCAAACAATCCTGTACTGTCGCAGCAGGTTGCAGCAGATACAAGTCCTGCTTGACCTTATTTTGAAAGAGTCGTTAATACCTGAAATGAATGACTCTAATAACTGTTGCAGTTATGAAACATCATGAAATGTGGAAACAGTGTGATTCAGGAGTCAGTGTAAGGCACAACAGCAGTTACCGGTCTTTATTTCCATAAACATGTCTATGGTGGCAAATAAAGAAATGAGAAAGATCACGCATGTGGTGGAAGAAATTGATCGCTGTCCTTGTCAGGAACAGCCATCCTGCCAGCATAATATCTAAAAATACAGGGAGGCTGTATTTTCCCCTGAAGCCGTGTGCCATAAAATACAATTGATACAAATGATGTACAATTGTAAAGAACTTTGGCCACATTGATTCTGTCTCCTTAAATGTTATTGTGGGGTAAACCGGTTTACAGATGATGGACCCTGTGTCTCAGAAGGCTCAGTTACACATCTGCAGGAGCTTCTGTCTATAGGCTACCATTTCATACAGGCATTAACATATTCTTGTCATATAGGAGAGTAAGTTTATCAGTGTCTTTGTTTTTGAACTGTGGGTGGACCATCATGGCGGGTCTGTGAGCTGTACAGACACTGTAACAGTTCTGTGTGTTTGCCCTACCTTGGGGTACCTTGTACAGGTACATCATGATCACATTCATGATTCATTCACTTGACTGTAACCTGCCTGCCTGAACCTGGAAATATCTCGAAAGTAGCAATTCTTACACAATGACTCAACAATCACTCCATTTTTCCATTTGAAATGGAGGAATGGAGGAAAAATCACATTTAAAACTATTGTGTTGCAAACATCCAAGTAAGTATTGAAGCATACTTCAAACATTCCAGATGAGTGATATGAATTATTTTCCCAGCATTTGAAGTTTCATCTTTTTACATCAAACATACTAGGAAGTGTACACTGAGACTAGGCTAACTAATTTTCATTAAAAAAAAAGACTACTACTGTTAGTACTGCTTCCATGAGCAACTTCACACTCAAAACAAATGTTTAGTATGATCTTTCTAGAGTGTGCACATAGCTGCACTTTTTCCAGCTAAACAATAAGGCCATCATTCGGTAATGTCTACTCAAGAAGGAACAGGAGCATAGATGACTGTCAAAACTGTAAGAAGACTTTTGCTTCAGCTGTTCTTGCACAGCGTCTTGCATGTCCCATTCTGAAACAGCGATCTTCTGGCAGCGTGGGTAGTGATCAGCTGAATAGGGTTCCGTAATGTGGTGGTATTAACAGCGACAGACAGACAGGAATGTGGAGGCTCTCTTACCTGATCCTGGGGTTTTTGGAAGTGGCCTGCCCGCGCTCCGGCCCCCCGTGGGTGTCGCTCCGGCTCCTCTGGTGTCTGGAGACCTGCCGGGCGATGGGGGTGGGGCGCTCGGAGCCGCCTGCATTCGGGGGGGGGGTAGGGTGTTAGTCCCACAGTTAGGCTCACAGCGAACGCAAAGCTTAGGCGTGACTGTGCAGGACTATGCACCACCTCACTTACCATCACAGGTCAGAGTATCACAGTCAGGGAAATCTACTTCACAATGTACCCTGCCATATATTAAATATGATCCACTTCATAACAGTTTAAATCTGTCAGTTCTGTCCCTATCCCTCAACCTAACTGCCATATCCAGTTCCTGACTAGAAATCATGAAGTCAATCAAAGCCTTCAGTTTAGATGGTACCAGTTCAAGAACCATCGAAGGTTGGGTAATTGATATCATACAATCTGCATTTTATATTTTTATTATTGTTTTCACTGTCATGACTGTTATACAGTAATGTAGCATACATTTAATACTTCTCATTTACATGAGATTACATTTGGAAACAAAAAAGACATTAAAAAAGTTACTAAATGTATAGTGACATGCAATATTTCATACGCTATTAATTTTCTGAAGCAGGAGTTAAAAATACACCCATTAACGACTTCTTTTTCTGGAACAATCATTTCTGCGATGCCAGTCGCTCTCTGAAATATGATCTGACATCCTATTAGAATTGGAATGTATTATTGTCATCAAGCTCCATTTTGGAATTTCTAATTATTTTCTGACATTTGCAGATGTTTAAATATGAAATACGTTAATATCCTCAGTTATTTTGGAAAGGCGCTGAGATGGAGCTGGGAGGCTCATTTGGAAATTGGATTCTCAATCAGATCTCAGATACGCAGGGAGAGGGGGCACGCACTCACCCGTACAGGGGTATAGAGCCCAGACGGTTTAAAAGTCTCAGTTGAATCATAACCTGTTTCATTTTGGGTATTGCAAGTATTACAGATCTCTGAACACTATGTTTGACAACACTGAAATTTTACATAAAATATTTGCATAGAAACATGTACTATTATCCCAAAACAGTCTCACATTTGATGCAGCAATTATGTTATGCTTTGACAAGTGTTAACATTCAAGAGTAGAGAAATACAACACCTCCAAACTTGCCAACTGCACAGAAATGCACATTTTTCTCTTTGATTTCAGTAAAAAAAAAGTTTATTTCAGTAAAACACCAAACCACACAAATGCCACATCTAAGCAGCAGTGTGGTGTAGTGGTTAGGGAGCAGTAACCTGAAACGTTGCTGGTTCAAATCCCCACTGAGGCACTGTTGCTGTACCCTTGGGCAAGGTACTGAACCCAGAATTGCCTCAGCAAATATCCAGCTTTATAAATGAGTAGCATGTGAAAGTGTAACCTAGTGCTCTGGATAAGAGTGTCTGTTAAATGACAATAATGTAATGTAAGCCTTCAAACTAGATTTATTTTTATTTCTATTCACAAAGATACAGAGGGATAACTTAAACAACAATCTCACCATCCTCTCCAGTAGAGAGCGCCCTCTGTCAAAGACACCATTTCCCGCTCCTTTCTCCTCTCTCACAGAGCTTGTCATAGTGGCTTTCTGTACCTCGGAGAGCATTTAGGTGGGTTCATACGGTCAGTGTCTCAGAGTTCACCAAGCCAAGTGAAAATAAACTGTGAAGTGAATCAGCATCATTATCGTTTTCTTTATGGGTCAACACTGATGACAGGTTGCATCTGGTGCCATAGAGCACCCGTGTTCAGTCCATCCCCTCCAAAGGCATCAGTGTTCAATGTTACATCCCTTCACCCATAATGTAAGTGAGGATGCTTGAATTGTGAAGTAATTCTGCTAATGCTCTTCTCTCCTCTCTGGAGCACAGAGCAGGGAAGAGAATGACGCAGTCTGGCTTTCTGCCAGTGAGAGTGTGTGTCCTCTACATTCCAGTGGAGGTCCACACACTCCTGACTGAGGGAGCCAGCTGGGACTTACTCTCTTCCCACATTCATTAAAAAACTGTGTCCAGCTACATAATCACAGGTGAAGTCAGATCCATGAAATCTCATCTCCATGGACTGATGACATAAAATATACATTATGGGTTTTCAGGACATAAACATAGAGGTACTTATATACTGATATGTGTGAATATCACAGATGCCATTACACAGTGGCTTGTTATCTGTATAACTGAGCACCCCATGATTCATGACAACAGCTTTCACTCAGACGCTCCTGTAGTGATGTCCGGATGATATCTGCAGTGCATTTGCCTTAGATTGAGGCTGTATTTTAAAACATGAACAAGCTGAATGTATCTCAGTCTTATCAACATCACCAGATGTTACACAGTGCCTTTTGTGAAATAAGACAAAATACAGTTTCCCAAATATGGATATATGAGTCTTGCGGGGAGGCCGGAAAAATATTTCGCAAACGTGAACAATAACGAATTTATTTTCCAGGCTGACGAGTAATTACCCCAAGCCCCGGCGTGTCTGTAGAGCTGCATTACCTCATGCTCCCAGTGCCCTTTGTCCACCAGCAGAGATAAATATAGAGGACAGTCAAGGACCCCTCTCTCCAGCACACTGAATTCAATGGACCACAAATTAAAGTCCTTCAGCAGGCAATCGTATAGATGAGAGTCTGTTGGTTTACTCCCTCCTCTCTCTCTCTCTTGCTCTCTCTCTCAAGCACAATAACCCCATCATCCCTCAAATAAAAGCACACACACGGCAAAAACCCACATAACTCACAATTCACACATTTCCTCATCCCCTAGACCAGAGGACACAGGGCTTTGACCGATGATGTGGGCGGGGCTGTGGTGTCCTTATCATGCAACAAAATATGCACACTAACACATGAAGCCAGAGTTCATTACGGTTATGTTTCTTCTGAATGCCACCTCTGGTAAATGCGGCTGGCGAACCCAGGGGTCGGATTCCTACAGAGACACATCTGTAGTAAATAAGACATCCCCTCTTTCCTGGATTGAGGAGAGGAGTGATCTAATTCCTAATCACGCAATTCCGCAGAAAGGGGCCGTGTGCGCCCGGAGGTGCAGCAGTTACGCTCGGAATTGCGTCCGACCGGGGCTGAGCCAGGCAGCATTCCTCCTGTTGCCATGGTGAAATAAAAACAACTGATGCCCTGTGCGTTGTGCATCCCTTCAAGGGCAAGAAACGTTACGAGTCGAATGAAGGAACCCATTTCTGAAGGGTTAAAGGAAGGTTAGTGTGGCCATCTTCATCTCGCGCCTGACGGACAGGGGAAATACGAAGACATTTCATAGATCACATACGACGGGTATTCACATTTTTAGAGGTAAAGAAAACATAATCTCAGAATGTGTCTGTTTTATCATGACTTATAAAAGACAATGGTGTTTAAAGACCTGCGGAGAGGTCCTTAACATAGGTGCAATGCCTCCAAGCACTACAGCTCTAACGCTCTACATGAACTCTAGCTATACTGTTGTTATAGTAACCCCCTCTCCGCTTCCGGAAGATGACTCAATTAGACAATATATAGTCAATTAAAATGGATCAGACATACTGACCATCCTTGATGCTTGATCTTGTTAGACCATGTCTGGCATTGACCTCAGGAAACCACATACTTTAGCCCGACTTCATCAAAGGATGCCTCGTGTTAAATGAGAAACACCACACGCTGCAATACACCATAAGCAGTGTAATCATTAACTGCCAAACACTGAGCCAGCATTCAACTGCTTACTTAAATACTACAAGACAAAAGCGCTGCACTGACACATAATTGGACCAATTAATCAACCGAATCTCTGCTTGAGAAATTACATCTGATTGAAACTGATCATGTTTAAATAAACAAATTACACATTTTAACAGCATCCGCGCACACACGGGGCTAATTTAACAGCAGTAAGCCTCTTTCAGTGCCTTTGTGTCTGTCTATTGTCCTCTGTTGTTGCATCCTGCATGTTTATGGGTGTGGCTTTGTGGGTGAAACACAGGTTGCAGTTTAACCGGTCTGTGGGGAAGGAGGGCTGGGCTTCTTATTATGATACTTAATATTCAGAAGCATATTACATACATGGAAATACATAGAGTCCAGATTGTCTGCAGTCTTCCTGCATGTGGCCAGAGTGAAGCTGACAGAGAGACTTAAATTAGCCACGCATCCTCTAACCTAGGAGTTAGTCTGTGCATGGGAGGAAATGAGAACTGATACTTGGCCCTGCTCTCTTTAATGTGTTACAGCCTGCAATTCACATGCATGGAAACTGTCATAATTTATCAATAACTACTTAGAAGAACTTGACCAGCTACTTAGCCAACAAAACAGGTCTCACATAAAATGATGAGTCAGTTGCCATTGTGTCTATCAAGCTAGCTACTTCAGCAAAATACAAAATACACACATGTACTTTTCTAAACTTCCTGCACTGTCACAATGTCAAAGAAAACACACAAGACCGGATCTGGTTTGATGATTTTGTTTACTGTATTCTTCTGTTAATAACACTAATTAATAATGCACGATTAACTGATTAAAATACACGTGTATATAAATATATATATATATGTATATGTATATCAGTGTAACTCCTTTTTAAAAATCTGATTAATGTACCGATCCTGACCCTTCAAGGGTCAGGAAATCAGATCAAATAACTTTCTTTGTTTCAGACTTTTTATCAGTTGTTTGTACTTTTCATACCCATTATGCCTATGCAATTACACTGTAATTACACGTTCAACCATACAATACATACATGTTTGTATTGATTTGGGAGCCAACAAATTTTTTGCCTGCTCTGCTTTTTGTGAAATTATGTAAAATTATGAAATTATGTAAAAACAATACTTGTGGGAATTAACCGTAGAAACATTCAGTCAAAGAAATGCACTTTTTTACATTTTACAATACATAAGCTAACTGTATTGCTTTGTTTCAGTTATATCTGGGATAATAACCTGCTAGACAGCATTTGTAGTTAGTTGGCTATTGATATCTATCTTATCAGATGTGTTTTGTATAAAATATTATGGGTTGAAGAAAGGGACATATTTTTATAGGCTAGCTAGCAAACAAGTCATGAAATCAGCCATCAGAATTTTTAACACAACATTCACATCTTCAACCAGTGTAGTGTATGCATGTTTTACACTGGTGGTAATATAATTAAGTTAGCTAAAAGACAGCTGACTTTCTTTCTTTCATCTTAAAAGGCATCAACTGGTGATCTAGAGACAGAGCAGAACTGCACTTGAGCATGCAGAAAATGCTGTCTACATATTATTTATGTGTAAAACTCTGAATATGCAGTTCAAGAGGGATTTTTTCACTTGCTTTTTTCTTTTAATGCCACAGCTAAATAATAGACTCCTAATTTACCGTCTTATTGTATATCCCTTAAATTGGCTGCACAGCGGAGGGAATATTCGGCAAGATTCACTGTAATTACAGTCCCCATCACCCTCTAAAATCACTTTCAGTGTACACACACTAAGTGCTTATTCTCTATAGGTCACAGCAAACACTTGCAAAAATTGGCCTGCCATTAAAATGATTTATATTGATAATTTGAAGCTGAGTGTCGACATTACCTCACACAAACTGGAGAAGTGCTATTCATAAGCAAATCCATCCAACATTTCTTAAATTCTTAACCATAACTTTATCCTTTGATTTTTCATCTTACCATGAAAAATGTGTCACACCCAAGTCTCAAATGCTGACAAGTGTGAGGGTGCAGGACATCTTTATTAGTGCAATGTACTGCAGCTGAAAATGCACACTCCAGATGTGATCATTATATGCACACCTATAGACTGTTTGTGGCTTCACATTACCATCTTGGGTTATAAAATACTGTAACGACCTGCACTCAAATTGTAGCAATATTGTACCTGAATATGTGTATTCCGCTATTCTGCACTATGTTGTTATGTCACATGCCAGTGCTTCCAATCATAACCTACCAGCCTCACTTTGCATATTCCAAAAGGCTAAAAATGTAAGACAGCCCTCAGGATGGAGGATTGTTTTCTCATCACTCGTCCCTTAAAAAAAAACATTTAAAATAATGGAAAGCCAAAACAGTTCCCACTTCAGAAAACTGTGGAACTGTTTTGGCTCACTAATGAAAATGGCACTAATGAGATACTACTTGCAGACTGAAAAACAATGTCTGATTAAAACAACAAAAGTAGACAATTTAATGATGTATTGGGGGGGGGCAATATTAGAAATGAGTCTGCTCGTTTCTGTCCGTTTGTCTGCACAGCTTTTCTGCTTATTTGAGTGTGACTGTTGTCCCTTTCTTGTTCTTTAATAGTTTTATCACTATTAGTTCACATCATACCTTTCACTAACTACTAAGTTGGAAAACTTGCAGATGCCATTATGTCATGAGTTGTACGTAATTGCTGGTAGCTGTCACTTTTTACTTTCAATTCAGTAATGTCATACTTGCAGTCTTTGCGCCGCATTTTAGGTTTACTCACAGGGTTTTAAAAAATGTTTAAATCCATCCAATCCAAAATGGCAGACGTTAAATCTGACTACTGTCAGTTTCAAGGCATTGCTCTCGTCTAACTAAAAATCGAATCACATGCGCCATTTCCCTGCGCTGTGTCCTGTAATTAAGACGTGGGCTGAAGACTTTCTCTGTGAGAACCCTTATCCATGACATTAACAGATCCACTGAAGCAGTGGAAAATCTCACAAAGGCTAATGCGCTGAATCCTTTTCACTCAGACACACTTGATATTCATAATGAATGCCAACTTTATTCCTCTCACCTCACAGGGGGAAGAGAAGCTGTTGAATGGATAATCCAAAAGATATGCAGTATCATTATTTAAACATGGAGACAACTATGACTGTAATTAAGGATTCTGTCATCGCAAAAAAAATAGTAAATAGCAATACAGTTACAAATTGCAAATTTTGTCATAATAATATTTGATCTGTATTGCCCAAGTGGCTTGAAGCAGTCTTTACAAAGCACGCCAATATGCAGCAATAAATTGAGGCTAATTAAATATCCAGCATCAACAGGTTCCCATCTGTCAGGTGAAATGGATTGTCAATCACTGGCCTAATCAGTGTACATTCTCTCTGTCTCATCCAGAGGATCTGTGACATGAACCAACCGCACCTGACCTTTGCTCTTACTGACAGCCAATCAGAGGAGGGGGAGGAGGCATCTCAGCAGCATGTGGGTGTGTGGGAAACAGCCTTGTTTACAAGAGGCAGCAGGTAGCCTTCAGTAAGGTACTTATCCTGAACTGCCTACATGTGTTGCCAGCTGTGTAATTGGATTGAGGTGAAATTGCAAATCAAGTACTGCATGTTGCTTTCAGAGAAATAACGTGATAAGGGCAGAAGTGTAGCACAGTAGTAAGGAGCAGAGCTTGTAACCGAAAGGTTGGTGGTTCGATTCCCCACTGGAACACTCATGCTATATCCTCAGGCAAGGTACTTATCCCAGAATTGTAACACTAAAAATCCACCTGTATAAATGGATAACAAGTAAAAACTGTTACTGGTGTAAGTCACACTGGATGACAGTGTCTGCTAAATGACAATAATGTAATGCAATGTATTGTAAAAATGTAATGCAAGTGGTCACCAAAGTGAAGCTGGAAACTCAGCATGAGGGCAAGACTTCCTGCTGGCCCTGACAGTGTGTCAGGGAATGGAGACAGCTTTACAGCTTTGTCACTCAATTAAAGAACCTCGGCAGAAACTTCTGGAAATGTGGGCTGTATGGCCTACTCTCACGCCTGTGCGGAATCACATTTCCACTGCAAACTGCTAATGAGATCAAGGGTTTGAGTTCCCCCCATTGGAAGCACCGCTCTTGACAGACAGACAGCAATACAAAGCAGAAGTGTTTGAGAAATTTTGGTGATTCAAGCCACGTGCTGTTAACCAACCACAATAAGGTGATAGCATGTCAAGAGAGCAATCAATTACAATGGTACTAAGAACAAGAGATATAAGTACTTCAATCACTGGCCTTTTTGAAATAAACATGAGGACCATCACAACTAAAGTTTGATAAACCACGTGTTGGCCGACACCAACCTATCCTGCTATCTAAAATATTGGTAACAGTATCGGCCTTATAAAATCCATATCAGTCGACCTCTAGTGACCATAATATTGAAAACTTGTCATAACATGAGACCATCTCCGTTAACAGTGTCCCCCTCTAGTTCTGTCAGAGATGAAAATCTCTAGATACCGAATATACTACGTTCCAATATGTGGAAATCACATTGCGACCACATTTTCCTTATCTATCACTAAAGCAAGTGAGGCGTGCAGCCATGTTGTGCAAAGAGTGAACACAATACACACTACTGGAGCTGTTACAGGTCATTCAACTCAAACGAGTCATTGTCGTTGTTCTTTTTCTCTCCCACATGTCTCTATGGTGGAGCTCTAGAACACTGCAGGTGATGAGTACTGAAGACTTTGATGAGTACTGAGAAATTTGTTTATTTACAGCATGTGGTCATACATTTTCAAACACACCACCAAGACCTCAACTGAGCACGTAAACGGAGCTTTTGAGCTTCGTGTTACCTCAAATCCGAGTGCTGCTCCACCAAAACTCCTTAGAATAGCAACTAGTTCCACACTCGGGGAATTTGTCATTGTCGCTAATTTGTTCTGGGTTAATTAGTTCCGTAGCAATAATTAGCTTTAAAGCTTTTTTTCCAATGTTTAAATGAGGTTTCAGAATTTTTTGAAAAGATAAAAGATCTTTTTTCCTTGATTTTCACTTACTGCTGCTTGTACGCTAACACTCTCTCCAGAGGCAGTCCCTGACATTAGCAAAAGTGTGACCCTTTCCAACCCAGACAAGTGCACTGTGAAGCTGCTGGTAATTACTATTGCTCATTGAACATACAATTAAAGGAGAAGGTCATGCTGACTGACCAGAGATCAAAACTGTAGAGAGAGCAAACAAACAGCACACCCTAAAGGCTGAGTCTCCAATACAATGTCTTTATTTAGAGTTTAAACCATGGTATTCTTTTCAAATAACTGATAACATTTCATATCAAACTGCAGGGGAATATATAACTAAATCATATAACAAAGAATTGTTATATGATTCTCTGTTACTCATCCCCATAACTAAATCGTACAACAGAGAATGGAATGTGATTACTATCTGATGTCCAGTACCCTCCAGCACTTGCGTCCAGCAGGAACAATAAGATTTTATAAATTAGTGACCCTTGCATGTAATTTAAATTACCAAATCTGCATAGAATTGGGTTTAAATCAAAACATTCTCATTGAAAGAGGGTGAAAGTGACATATGGAACATTCAAAGACAGATCTTTCAAAATTAGATTTGTACAGACAAGCGATGATTATCGCTGGTCTGCTTCATTGGCCTGCTTCATTGAAAACAATAGACTTGGAGGGAAGTCATTCACAGCATGGAGCACGTGGGCATTGTGTGGTTATTGGGAGTTATTGGGACAAGGCTGACTTACTTGACACTATCCTCTTTATCACTCCTGTGCACATGTTGTAATTACAACTTTAAAGTTCTCTTACGCAGCTACATTGGAAAATGATGCCCCCCCCCTTTATCAAAGGAAATATAAGTCTTGAATAAAATATCAAACATATTCAGAAATAATTCCTCACATCTGGCGTGCGGAAATAGGCTGCAAATTGCAGAGGTCATTTTTTCCTTCGTGTGTCATAAACCCCATTGATGTATGACATGGTCTGGAAGGCACAATCACTCAGCAGAAAGTTCATGATCTAATGCACTGGCTGGAGAATGCGGTGAGCAGGTTGGTGTGGGGGTGGGCTTTTGACTGATTTCTTGGCTACGCAGCCCTTGCTAGCTGTGTGCTAAGGCTGCGGAAATTACATCGCTAAATCCACTTGCCTGTTAAAGCCCGTTTCAAGCCACCCAAAGACAAAGAGACATGCACAGGCAGCAGTGCATCTCAGGCTGTCATATAATCATTGTGACTCCAGATTAATGCTCACTGTACAGGTTCTATCACAGGTTGGTACATACATGAATGAAAACAACAAAACAACATTAAATAAAAAGTTCCATTCCCAGAACGGTACTATGCAGTTTGTGTCACTACATAGATATATAGAGATACTTATCACAATTGTAAAGGCGCAGTACAAAATAAAAGGGCAGACCCTTACAGGTGAAACAGGAACCAGCCTCAATATGAAAGTCTCTCCCTACTTTGTGTTCCACATGTGTTGATGTGACCCCAGATACAAAGCTCTCCCAATATATCTGACTGCTAGAGCAAAATGTAAGTTATTTGTGTCTGCATTTACTAACTTCCCTGAGGATCAAGTTCAAAAGTATGGTGAAAGATTTCCATTGTACTGTCCATTGTCCAAGAAAAGAGTTCACTTACAGTCAAGTTCATGGTTAGGGTTATACTCAGGTTGAGCAGTAACAACACCACAGTTATTACAGTCCTCACTATGGTCACACTACAATGAAATGCATCCACCACTCTTTCAGTCAGTGTGACTGAGCTACACTCTTTTGTACATTCCTGTCAAAACAACAGTGCTTCTGTCAGTAGTACATTATTCATTATGCATGGTATCTGCATTTTTATTGTTCTGTTGTTTTACATTGTGTGCTTCTGTTTTCCCACAGGCTTGACTGTTGGCAAAGCATTTTCCTTTTTGGATCAGTAAATTACTATCTTATCTTATTTTATCTTATCTCTTATCCTGTCTTAGTGGGAAAAGAAAGAATTGTTATATTGGCCATTAAACTGTGCAGTAATTATTTTTTTACAGTGAAAAAGCCAGATTCAAGAGAGTAAATTCATATAATGGACAACACATTAAGTCTACTCTTACATTTCTTTAAAGGATATACTTTAATTTAGTAACATCACTTTAATAATTAATACATTTACATTTACATTTTGACATCTTACAGATGTTCCTACCCAGAGTGGCACACAAGATGTGAATACACATTCACATCCAGCAATCAAGAGTGACTCCCAAAGTCAAGCACAACATGCATCCAACAAAAAGGACACAGAACATTGCACAAACCATCCCACACAAGAACAAGTGCCAGTGCCAAACACAGGGCCGAGACCACAAGTGCACACCTGACTCAACACACAAGTGCAGCACAATATACCTGAGATCTGGATCATCAAATTTTCCCAGACTAAATTAATTAAGTTTATTGAAGGGAAGAGACACAGGGACCCAAAAACACCAGGTACGGAGGAATCAGATCATCCTTACTTTATTACACAATCTAATCTCATATCTTGAAAAATTATGCAATTGCTTGAAATATGTTAGGATGAAAAGGCAATTGGAACAAGCATGAATAAAATAAGATTTTAAAAAACAGTCATCCATATTACAGCCCAATACCTTGCATTCAGGATCACCCACACAGGGAATAAACCCCCGCCCTATGGCCCTTAATTAAACTATGGTGCTGATTCAGTGTACCCCTTTCTCAGGGACAGCATACCATGAACCCTATTCGAGGTGCCGTTCTCCTCCCTATCTCATAAGAACCCAGGGTGTTCAATGGAAAAGTAAAACCTGTAAAGTGTTGTAAAACCTGAAAGTGTTGATTGGACATGCAGAACATCTACAAATTAGCTTTGTAAACATTTGTTACCTGGTTTGTGTTTGGCAAGTCTAGCTATACACTTTCCCTAAGGGTTGTTGTCTTTTGGTCAGTATTCTGACTGCACATGTTTTAGCTCAGGACAAAAGTGCAATAATATTGTAAAAATTATTGTTTTTTTTTACCACAACTTCTTCAGGTATGAGACTTGTTACACGGGGACAAAATAAAATCGACGTTTAAGTCAAGTGGAACAAGGGCGTTAAAACGTTCTGCTGAGTAAATTTGCTGTTTTCCCGTAAACATTTCCAAATAAGCTTATGTTCATAGCTCACACGGCAGAATTCATAATTATTATCAAATTCATAATTCATAATTATTATCAAACACGACAGCACTCAACAGAAGGCTTCCACTGTGCGACACGAGCCTCCGTGACATCATACAATTCAGTCATTTACGTCACAATGAACTTACCTGTCCGTTGCTCTTTAAATTGACTCGTCTATACTTGTTATCACCATTCTTCGATTGACTGCATGAAGAAAGCAAATTTACTACGACTCTCATATTCTGAGTGATAGTTTGTTGGAACTGCGTTAGTCTGGAACCAACAACCACCAGCAAAATAGCTTGCCAGTATGGCAGCTATTTGGCCTTGGTACTTGTTTGTTTTTTTATTGAATTTAGGCATACCTAAAAACGGTATCCATGACCAGTTTGTGGAGTGCGATCCATGTCATGATGAATTCTGTAAGGGTAAGTATTGGGGTACAGAAAGATAACCGCTAGCGGAGACATGGGAACCAGTCGCTGCTAAACTTGTGTGCTTAACAGTTCTTTTCAAGCTGAACAGAATATAAGTGTATTATCCGCATATACGACCAATTTTGTATTAGCTATGGCTAATCAATATTAGCTATAGCTAATACAAAAACATATTTAGCAGTAAAAACTTTATAGCTGGCTACTTAGCTGGCTAGCTATCTATATAGCTTCATACAGTTCATTATCCATACAAGCAAATATCAAACGGGAACGCTAGCTGTCTCCCTAGCTAAATATAGTTTTGACATTTTAATCACTTGGCAATTTGGCAAGAAATGTATATGAGCATCACCCCGATCTCTGTTTGACAAATTGCCTCTATACACTGGATGGAAGAACCAGCCCTGGATGTAATTTATCTTTAACAGCTGGCCGTGTTACAGAGTTAAGGATTCTGTCTTAAGTGAGCTGTAATTTCAGAAGTAGCGTTGCTGATCAGAATGCCCTTTTTCCGCAGTCCTGCAGTGCCTATGGGAGAATCCGCAGTACTCGCGGATTGATGCCTGCGTCAGCGGGATAAATGATTGCTCAGATACTGTAAGCACCTTCCACGTTGAAACTCATTATAAAGCAGTGTTGAACGCATTGACGTAAGAATTGCATTTTCGTTGAGATACACTTCTCGGCAGGTGTACTTCACTGCCTGATGGTTTTGTGGCCTTATCAATTCTTCAGCAATGACAATCATTGCTCAATGTATATTACAGTGTTGTACTGCATGTAATTCATGTTTGGTCTGGAATTTTAATTAGAATGCATGTTTAAGGAAATAGCGTGGTGACATGAAAAAGTCATTCTTTTTTTCAACTCAGGTAACGAGTGGTGATGACCCCAAAGACCTCAGTGCTTTGCGTCAGTATATTTGTCTACCACAAGACGAATTCCTTTGCCTTGAGGTGGACCGCCCAGCTGCAGGTGACTGGCTTACATGACTCCTTTTAATATGAACATTCAATGGTAAGGTGGGCGATTTCTCATGTTTCAATATCCAAAACTTAATTGCTGTTTTCAGATAATACCTCTTACTGCGCTGAAAATGATCATTTCCTGCCCGGTGCTTCTGAAATTGTAAGTTATGACAGTTTTTAAAGTTTGTTATTTACGGTTTGAATTAGTTGATTTCATAACGCCATCAAGTAACTGCCATTTAGGATTTTAATGTTTGACCTTTCTACTAATGTTGATTTGTAAATGTGTAAATCACAAGTCCAGCCTGCAGAGTTTAAACGTGGGTGTACAGGGGTAAAGTTCGCTAGTAAAAGTGGGTTTGATTGGCCCAGTGCAGCCCCAGGTAGCAGGTGGTTTCACCTGAATTGTTTTTGCTGGTTGTTTTTCAGCTCACCAGCCTGCTGGGGGAATGGCAGCTGGTCTTCCTTGCTGTGGCAGTGGAGGTTCTCAGCATCGCCGCTTTCATCTGGCAGATGATGCTCCATGTAAGCCTATTTGTATTATTACTGTTTCGTGGTCCTTCCTCCATATTTTCCCCCAAAGTGTCTGGTTTAGCGACTCTGCAAAACATTCCCTTGCATGCATTTAAAGATTATGTATTGATGATGCTCTTTTTGTCTTTTTCAGGTTAAAAACAGAAAATACCTGGGTATGTATTGCTATTTTTATTCTATCATTAATGTCTTGCACTTTATTGTGAAATTTATTGAATATCGTGACAATGTTTTTATTTCCTTTTTTAGCCACAGAAAAGGAAAAAGTCAGGCGGCTTTCAGACGAGAAGAAATGTATGGATTTGGAATTAGCAGACCTGAAAGAACAGGTACATTTCCGAAGCAATTTTCCTGTATGTGTATGTCTTGGGAACACCTTCAAATCATGTTTCCTGCGCTTGTCTGTTTTAGAGTGAGACAGTGGAAATGACCCTTCTGTTCACACAAGTAGTGGCGTCCTTTAAACAAACGAAAAATAGGGAGCTGCAGGTGAGGAGCTGAAATGGTCCATTTTATTAACATCATCTATCATACTAATAATCAAGACACATCTCAGTTGACTTTTACATGGAATCTGTCCCTTCAAGAAATGGAAGTGCCCTCTGTTCAATTCCCATTTTGACCATTTCATATTTCAAAAAAAGGGACAGATCAACGAGCTCCAGAAAAGACACAGCAGCTTGGCGGAAGAACTATCTGGCCTGAAGAAGACTGTAGATGATCAGGCAAAAGCCCAGGAAAACCAACGCAGATCTGCAGAGAGTAATCTGGAGAGGCTGACCAAACTGGGCCAGGAAAGAGAGGATGCTCTAAAGCAGTAAGTATCAAGGAAAATGTGATTGAAGGAAATATATCTGTACATATATTCATTGCCACATTTATAAGGATCTGGAAACACCAAAAGTGCTTACAGAGAACCATAAATGATCAAAATTAATATGCCATAGTTTTGATATGTTTAGTCTTGTGTCTATACAAAAAAAAGTTCCTAATTTCTAAACTTGGTGAAATCCTTTGATGGAAGAGAGACATGTAATATTTTTCTGAAAATGCAGAAAGTATGTGGAAAATGGGGTGAAAGTAATAATGAGTTGTGCAGTGGAAGTCAGAATCTTGTGCTTTGTGTGTTGTAGGGAGCTGGCTCGGGAGAGGATTGATCGGAAGGAAAGGGAGGCTAAAATGACCTGTGAAATTGAGGACTTCCGCAAAACTATCAGGAACCTCCAGGAGCACACTGAGTCAGCTAAGTGCACCTACAAGGCTAGGGTGAAGAAGTCCAGCTGATACTAATACAGTAGTCTTCTGTCATGGGATTTTATTTTACATACATGTAGGTCTTGGGAACACATTTCATCACCGTGCTGCCTGTGCTTCTCTGTTTTAGATCAAGGAACTGGAAGCCATGAAGGAAGAATCTGACACACTGCTGCTGTCAGCACAATCCGAAAACAGGGAGCTGAAGGTGAGAAGCTGAAATTAACATTTGGCCCATTTATCAATATTGTCAATTTCAAAAATACCTACCATTGTGATACCATCTTGGCATCTGAAGTGCATTCAGGATTGTGACTTGCATCAAAATCCACGGCTAAAATAGCCAACATCTCCATGGAAAGATTTACATTAACATTCTTTCATATGTCCAAAAGACCATGATCCATGAGATGTCCAAAAGGAACACAGATGTGGCAGAGGAGCTGTTTGACCTCCACAAGTCCATCGAGTCTGAGAGAGAGAGTTTTGAAAAACACCTGAAGAAAACTCAGGAGGAGCTGGAGGCCATCACTAAACTCTTCCAGGAGAAGGATACTGCTCTGCAGTGGTAAGCATGAAGCAAGAGGGTAAACAGGGAAAGACAGGCTTTGTAAACTCTTAGCACATTAAATGAGGTAACAGACATTTGGATTTAGGATCGTAACTTTAGCTGTGATTACATCTGTACGTAAAGTTAACAATAATTGTGCTCGTGAAGAAAATAATCACTTGTGCTGTAAAAGGCCCTGTATTTTCTTGTAGGAGTCTGGCACAGAATGATGAATACCAGCTCGAGGTGGACAAAATCAGGAATAATTATGAGCGGAGGATACAGGAGCTCCTTAATGCAGGAAAGGAAAAGGAGGCCTCCCTCACAGCCCAAGTGAGCAAGTTCACCTAGGACTACTGTCAAATACAGGGCAATCAACATCTGTATCAAAAGATTCATATCAGTCCACCCAATCCTGTCAATTGGGCATTAAATAAACATTTAATAAGGTTCTATAAAGATGTGATTATGGACAAGAGCGTTACAGAGGAAGGTTAGTGAGAAATAGCTTTACTCCCATCTCCAGGACATGTTTATTGACAATTCAGATTAGCACAGATGCATCACTTTCATTGGTCACTGTCAACCAAGCACTTAATGGTGTTTGTCTGTCTCATGCGATTCAGGTCTACTGCTTTCAGTGATTTTCATATCAGATCTTGTGCTTTTTGTCTCTCTCCAGATCAAGTTCCACCAGAAGAGGGCGCAAGAGAATCTGGTAGGAGGAACTGAATCACAATTCAAAGCAAGAGTTTTGATTTGTTTGGAAAATAGGGGATATTTATTCCTCTTTTCTTTGTCTCCAGATGTCTGCCTGTCAGTCACAACGAGCTCTGGAGGATGAAAGGGAAGAGGCAGCCATGCTTCGTGAACAGTGAGTTCAGTAGCCAGTGAATTCAGCGTAAATGGGTGACTGATGAGCATAGGGATGGGTAATGGCACAATACTGATTATTAAATGGTAAAACTGAGTTAATTAAGAGTTCAGTGCTGTCAGTTGTGGTGGTGAATGTATTCAGTTCACTTGGATATCCTTTAAGAGATATAGAGGCTGATATTGGTATCTGATTTATGCTTTTATTCAGACTGGCTGAGGTCAATGCTAAATTGACTAAAGACAAGAGGGATTTCACCCAATCCAACAGCGAGCCAAAGCAGCAAGTGCTGTGTCCTGGGAAAGGTAAGCCCTTGTCCAGTGTGGCTTTGATCCCTCTACTCATGGTCACATGGAAACCAAATCTACTCGGTTCTACTGCATTGCAATCTGTGCCTTGTTGGTTAAATGTTCAACATTTCAGTGAATGGTTTAAGTAATTAAAAAAGGATATTTTAGCCTGTTAGTCAGCATGACATCAGTACCTACTGAGCATCTAACTTTATCAGAGGCTGGTGTACACAGTCTGAATCTGCCATCCAGCTTGGTAGAGACTAGTGAAAGACCCCTGACTGCTAGACCTGGTGCATCTGCCTGCATTGTGTTCAGCTGGTGGTTACTGGTAGATTGCTTTACTCTGTCGAGCCTTCTCCCAGATCATCCCATGCTTTGTCTCCTGCAGATGTGACTGCCCCTGAGATGTGTGCCAGCTCCTCTGGAACCCAGCTCCGAAAAGGGAGATCACCGCAACAAGACGAGGTCGCTCTTAAGCAGTAAGCATCAAACAACTTAAGAAACTGTCAAGGGAAAGATGGCACTCACTTATTTAAAATGTAGTTGCAATTTTATCTATATTCCTATTAGGGCTGTACCCGACTCAGAATTTTGTCAGTCGAATCGGATTTGGCTGTTCAATACGAAGATTCGACTATTCGTTCCCTTTTTTTCATATAGACTATCTGGCAATCAGAAAATCCATTGGAATGAGTTTCAGTGATGATTTCGACCACATTAACATGATCAAATGCAACAGAGTCATGGGAACATAGCTAGCCTAGTTTACCAACCACTCCACCTCAGGTTTCAGCTTCTCATCAGTCAACCACCAGCGCAATGAGCGTATGTTGTCACGTGGATTTTTTTTTTTTTTAACAAGCGTGCCAGCTAGCCCTGCTAGAATAGAAAAATATATTTATGATTCCCCTTATTTATAATTGTTATCCCTGTGCATTTTTGTAAGCTTCTGTTTTATCCTGTTATTGTAATGCACACTGACAAGACAAAAAAACACTGCTCAACTTGAAGACTCTGTCGACCGAGATGATTCAACTTGTCAACTTTCAGGGGGCAGCCCTAATTCCTGTAAAGACCACTAGATATTATTACCAGATAAGCTACACAACAAGCCTTGAACTACATCAACATACTGTAATTTCTTAAATTGTATAGAAACATATTTACTGTATTGTCATAAATGCTGAAAACTACAGGAATTAAGGTGTGATTACATTGGGTTGTACAGTGGAAGACTCTATGTGCTCTGTCTTGCAGGAAAATGATTCAGGAGAAGTTCTTGTTTCATAAGAGAGCAAAAAAGCCAGCTCAGGAGCAGCAGAATAGCCAGGGCTCCAGCCAGACCCAGGTAAGAAAGTTCAGATAGGACTAATATAGTGCACTACATGCAAGACTGCACTTTTATGTGATTCTATAGAATTTACCTCACGCAATTTCAGCATTTAAATCAAGATTTGTAATGGACTGTCCCTACAGTTTGATACAGTACTACTATCAATACAAGACAGAATGTATAATATTTGGAATAGTGTTGTTCTACTGCAGGGTATATTTTATTGCACTTATGTGTGGAACCATGTATGCATTTGTCATATTGGCCAAATATGGTTGGTAGTGTTCCGTTTGTGTGGCTTTTCATGCCACTTTATTATATGCACTTTGTAAGTCGCTCAGGACAGGAACGCCTGCTAAAAGACGTATATGTAAATATTACTATTCTTTACCTCCAACTGACATCATGTGCAGCAAAAGGAGCCAAATGGAGGTGAGACTCAGCCAGCTGACAGAAGAGCCACCAGAAGAAGGCCTCACAGACCCTATCATCAACACTGTGACCAATAGAGGAAATCATTATTAAACTGATGTGAATAAAATTTAAATTTTGTCATTGTAAATAGATTAATAAATAGATTAATAAATAAAACAAAACTATGTTGTGTTGTGTTCACTGTGCAAAGGCCTTTTTGGAAATATTGTTGTTCCAAAAATAGAAAACAGAAGCAGAAACTACACTGAGTCAGTTTGCTGTTCCAAATGAATATTTTCATATATTTAATTTGTAAACAGTTCGTAAGTGATTTCTAAAAATGGATGGCTTCATTCTTTAAAAGGTTAGTTTCCATTTCAATAATGCATGTTGATAGGGCTGTGCAATATGACCAAAATCTCATATCCCTATCACAATACAGCACATTTTCTGTAAATTCAATGAATAAATAGTTTACATAAAATGACCACATGGAAAGGCCTATTTCTTATTACATTTTGAATTATATACTCGACAAATAAAAGTTAGGCCTTCTTACTCATATTTGATTATTTTTCTTTCATTTATTTTTATTATTTATTATTTTTATTTCAACCAACCCTTTCGCGCGTAGGGTCACCGGTGTGATTAGCCGTTTAGCGCGGGTGCTAAAACCGGTGCGATTAAAAAACTAGATTGGAAAAAATCTAGCTAATTTTAGCTTTGAGGAAACAGTGATTTAACGTTAAAAAATATAGCAAATGCTAACTGAAAACAATGAGAAGCTTAATAACGCTAATAAAAACATAACGAACCATGTACACGAGCTACATAGCATAAAAAATAAGTTATGTGCAAAAGGGTTAAATTAGCCTTGTAAATAGACTTATTGCCGGCATTATTTACAGTGCCCCCCTTATCCGCGGTTTCGCTTTCCGCGGTTTCAGTTACCCGCGGTCATCCGCCGTCTGAAAATATTAAATGGAAAATTCCAGAAATAAACAATTCCTAAGGTTTAAATTGCGCGCCGTTCTGAGTAGCGTGATGAAATCTCGCGCCGTCCCGCCCAGGACGTGAATCATCCCTACTCAACTATGGGAAGCTTAATAACGCTAATAAAAACATACCGAACCACGTAACACGCGTGCTACATAGCATAAAAATAAGTTACGTGAGAAAGGGTTAAGCATGTAACAATTTATAAAATATTAATGTATAAAATATAAAAAGGTAAATAGAAAACACTTTTCAACTATAGTTGTGTGTTCACTCTCCTCCATGTTTGTCTGTGTTGCTTTCATGCAAATTTCCTGCCTGCATCCGTGCCGTGTGGAAGAACGCAAAGCGTCCTCCAAATGACGAAAAATATTGCCGTAAAGTCTGTGATTTGCGACACAACGAAGTAAACGATAGAGCATAATATGAAACGATATACGTTTTTCTATCGTCATACAATATATATCGTCATATCGCACAGCCCTACGTGTTGATGTAAATCATTTTTAATAACTGTGGTTTCAATAATAAAAGCTATAAGAAAAGTCTTGAGGCAGTGTAAATGTACTTCCTTCTCCAGCGGTGAGACATTTAACAGTGAAATGGTAAAAATCTGGGCTCAGAACTGATGAGAGTTTAAGATGTTGAATGTAATATTAGGACGTTAAGGACACAGAAAACCATGCTTTGAACAGGTCTTCTGAATGCTGGCCTTTAACTTGATCATGCATTAAACCCTGAATCCATCTACCCACAATTCCACTTGGGCAAACTGTAAACAGTGGATACCGTTCTGAATACACAAGCCGACCTACCTCATTTAGGCCAGAATTAATTTAACAAGGGTCATATAGTTCGACAGAGCCCTCTAGTGACAATGTTGGAAAATTGAAATAAAACATGGTGGAGTCTGGCTCAGCAATGCTCATATTCGAATTTAGAGTCTAGAATTATAGATATTCTAGAATCTCAGTTTTTTTAACGATCCACTATGTAAGATATATGTAAACCCACCACTACAGAAGCCATGTTACCCGCTGTATGAATATCTGTCTAATTTTAACATAGAATATATTTCAGGTTCTCTTAATCATGTGCACCCTGAAAATAATGCTGCTCAGTATCATATTTTATATACGAAGACACTTACTGCATGAGGGCTGATCACTCTCAGATCCAAGAGGTGCATTGGATAACTATTTAAAGTCATAACCTGCTTGTGGGTCTGAACAGCAAATTATGTGATGAGGATTTAAGTGTGGAGAGACCGCCTTAGTTCCCTCTATCTGTGTTCTCACAGAAGCCCATCACAGTCACCTGTGTCTGTGCTCTCAAATAACTTAAACACAAATGTACTATCCAGTTATGTAGGATTTCTGCAAGCCATGTCCTGAATATATTGGATAACTAAAAGAGAAAAAAGTAAAAACTAATGCATGTAATTATGTCCATTAAACCTTATTCCTTGAAATAGAGAAGGCTTACATCACATGATTGTCATTTAGCAGATGCTCTTATCCAGAGTGATGTACACAGGTAACAATGTTATTCATTTTTACAGATGGATATTTTCTGAGGCAAGGCTAGGTGAGGCATCTTGCCCAAGGGTACAACAACAGTGTCTCAACGGGGATTCAAACCAGCAAACTTTTTGTTCTAAGCCCTGCTCCTTACCACTAAGCCACACTTCTTACACTCTTTTCAACAAACATTAGTTAACATCATCTGTACCTACATCATGAAAAACTATTGCACCTATTACCATAAACAAATAATATTACAGTTAGATATAACAGACAAAAAAAGATAGTGTCCCGGGAAACACTTTCAGGATTACTGCTCATAAAGTAATATCAGGAGAAGGTATTCTGGTAGTATTCTGCAGCCTGCTCTGTATGAATGTGTTTTTGTAACACTGGTTACGACACATCTCAACAGCGAAAACAATTATTCCGGCTATTGTCTGAAAGGACACTTCTTACCACCGCAAGAGATGTAGGTGCTCCTTATTCATATTTTAATCTTTTACCCCATTCAGACTTTGCTTATTCTAATGAGAGCTGCCCGCTATTTACATGAATGCCACAGAATGCTGTTGGGGGGAAACTGAGTTTTAAATGATCGAGGTCCTTTCATCACCGCTAGACACTCCAGCCCGGGGCGCAGAGGTCGCGTGACGGCAGCGCAGCGCGCATGTGCGGGCTACACTCGGTTATTTTCGATGAGATCAAACGCCCCCCTTATAGCTTCGCTAGAGGATGCCTCTTATGCGTCTACCGCGGTTCTTTTGCATAACCGAGGAAGTCCGTTAAGCGTGATTTCAGTCCCTCATGCTGTGGTGTGATACTGAAGGCGAAACACCTACACATCAGTCTAAAACTGGTCTCTACCTTGGCCTCATGCAGGACCTTTTCCAACCTACAGGATTATGTTGGGTTCCAAAGCCATTCAAGCTTTAAAAAACAGAACAAGACTTCATCGCAACAAGCATATCATTACAAGCAGTGAAGAGAAAGTTGCGCCTCTGATGAAGCGCGTGACTACATGGTTTATTTTGTAACAAAGTGCACTACACTACAGATAAGCACAGATATATTAATCTAAACGTAACTGGAATGATCAAAAACCATTAACACCTATGAAACTGAAGCCTGAGTAGTGCAGCAGTGTCAAGAAGAGCCAAATTCTGATCATGCAGCAAACTCCGTTGTTCCGATATTTCACCTTTGAGCGTTTGCCCTGGAATAATTGCGCAGATTGGCCCTCCTGGCACTTCTGCTAATTTAATGTCTAACAGCTCTTCACTTTGATTGTGAAACAAAAAGGCTCGATTCTGTCCTCTTAATTACGGCTCATTTGGCTATAAGACAAATCTTTAATTGCTTTCCTTCGAGCGGTCCAAGAAACGCTGGCAACAGAAAACAGCAAACAGCAAAGCGCGTAATCGGCTGGCACTGCCGGCCAGAGAGAACCCATAATGCATTTCACTGATGTGTTCTGCTCAGTCTGTCCGATTCACACGGAATGCCTGAAACAAAATGTCAGAGCTTAATCACTACAACACGTCCTTAAAAAGGGCATTCCTATTACGACACTGCAACAACATTCTGATGCGACATGAAGTTGGTATAAAAACAGATGCCTGTGGATCCCATGACTTAGTACATGAATTCATATCATATGTGATGTAGTATCTTTAAGAAAACCCAGATCTGAAGCTCTAATTTGAATCATTGTTCAGTAAGCAATAGATTCACGTTTGCGGACAGGGGGAACGCATTTCCCTATGGGTGAAAGGCAAGCGCATCGTCACCAGGAGGAGTACATAGTAATCTAAATCTGGGTGTGAGATTCAGTTCTGGAACTTATCAGACCTCTGGGGAAAAAAATATGATCACAGTGTGCTTGATCTACAAAGCATGAACTTTTCAAACAGATTTCATTTGAGTTCTCTTACAAACAGGACTCAAATGATCAGTTCAGATTTTCATTAAACATTATTAGGCAGCCTCATCTTTCACCAGCAACAGCATTCATCTCCCCGAGGCCCCTGTGTCCCAAAGGACAGTCAAGGAGAGTTAATTACAGTGTTTACAGGGATGTCCCCATCTTTCCCACTTCACTTGTCAGAAAGCAAATATCAGTAAGTCACGCACGCAAGCTAAACAATTAAATGCGTAATTGTACTACTATTATTTATTACTAAACCAAGCAGAAAACAGACTGTACCATTTATTTAAAATAGATTCAAGCGAACAACTTTCCTATTCATTTGCATTTGCATTGTGTCACCATTTTGAAAACAGCCGATCTGACACTCAGAGGGTAATTGTATCCCTTGGAGCGCCAGGTCTTCGGGGACAAGTGTTAACCGCAAACCCCAAGACACTGTCCTGGCTAATTCAGCCACACAGTTTAGGGCAAAACAATGACATCAACGTTAACCACTGCAATCCCTTGTAAAATAATTTTATCAAGCACAAGGCCTTGTTTGAAATACGATGAATTCCTAAGATTTAACGAACGTTAAATAAATTTCACCGGACATTAAAGAGCGGGTCCACATCAGAAGTCCACAGTTGACAGGTTGACTTAACTATGTCCTACCAAGAATGAAACTCTCGTGTCAGTCTGCGGATGCTATTTTCCACAAGACGCTTCTGACAGACCTAATTTACTTGCACCCATAAGATGCACTGTTAAAACAGAATATTTTTCATTAAATACTAGCCGCTATATGCATGCCCAAAATAAATGACCGTTTCACAAATAGAAGCAAAGACATGATACGTCTGCATGAAGCTATTTTGTCGAACCTGATTTTTTTTTTTTTTTCATTACTAAATTACAGTCTAACAAGAGGAGTCATAATATAATGATTGCTTTCAACAACGCAACGCCACCGAAGATAGACTGCAAAAGTACGTTCACCACTTACCTTTTTCTGTGTTGACAGACAGCTTTTGAACTTCTCGGCTATCCCCTTGAACATCATTTTTAATGACCGCAGTTTGGCTGTCGTTCACAGTCAAGCCGAGTCTGTTCGAAGGTGCGCCTTCCTTGACTGACACTGTGGACGTCTTCCTTCTGACTAGCGTGGAGGAGACGGTGCCCATGTGGAAAGCAGGAATCCCCAAAATCCTGTCAATACCATGTGAAAATCAGCTGTTGCAACGATATTCAAGAACTCAGCAAGCCCCCCCCCGTTCAAGACGCAACCTCTGCCCGTCTTTCCTGCCTCACTAAACTTCCGAATCAATTCAGCAAATCAAATTTTGTGATAAACCAACTGTCTCGGACGCTAGATTGACGCTGTGTGTTACAGGCTACGTTGGAGATCACGCTGCTGTGCCGGACCAGTTTGTCATCTGCAACGTGACATCGTGTCAGTTAGGTGGCACCCTCATCATACAGAACTGTCCTCCCCTTTGAGACATGAGACATGATGCGATTACCATTTTGTGTATCGTTGTGCTCATACTTCAAAAATGTTACGGGCAATTCTGGGAACTAATTAACAATTTCAGCATATATTTGTATTCCAGTACGAGGATCACAAAGGTCAAACAAACAAAAAGCCCTCTCCATCGCAACCCCGTTTAATCTAAATAGCAATGCTGCACTGCAAACGCTGCTGAAAACAAAGCTTAGCGTAATGATGGTGCTTTTGATACGAGAGGCGGTTCAACGGCACAGTTTACACAACACGAGACAGCTGAAGCCAGGGGAACTATGCACAATTGTAATTTTTAACAATTGCCTACAGTTTCATAATAAAAAAATGACAGTAAGAAAGAAAATGTGGTTTGATGGGAGACAATGACCATAATTTGCTTCTGTTGATTGTGTTTTGCATGCAGCAGTGTTGCATCAGTCAGGCTGGTCTCCTGGACTTTCCCTGGCTGTCCCCAAAGTATTCCAGAGACATACACCCATCCACAGGGGACAGAGAACAAACACACACTGGAGAGCATCCCAAAGGACAGTGTCTCAGACTACAACAGACTATTGCCTAACTTGTGCATGTCATGCAATATTGTGAAAATATGTACTGCCGTGTATGTCATACAGTATTCTGGTAACATGTACTATCTGCCATTCAAAAGTAATGAATTAACATGCCTAAAATACTGATTAGCAAATAACAGCACTCTACAAGATGAGAAATCCTAGTGCATCAAATACCAACCATAACAAACAGTAAGAATCCTCATTTCACTTACATACCAACTCCATCAGTTTTCAATGAGAATACCTCTTAGAAAAAATGTAAAAACTCAACAAATGAAAACATAAAGGTTTGCTTGGGCATTTTGAAAAGCAATAGTTATACTGGTGTTCTTCTCTATGTCTGGGTCAGTGCCTTCTCAGGTCTTTTTCTATGAATCGATTCCTTTCACTTCCTTTAACTTCAATGCCAGTGACCAAAGTAACTTTTTATCTCACAGCAGCACCTCAGATTTTGGGCTTCTAGAAACTATAAATACAAAATCATACATGGGAGACAATAATAATATTGCATTTATATAGCATCTTTTAATACTCAATAAGCATTGATTGTGGTGGAGGTTACCTCATCTACTACTAATGTGTAGCACCCACTAGTGTGATGCCTAGCAACAATTTCATTCTAGAACACTCACCAAACATCAGCTGTCAGCTGAGGGGGAGAGTAAGGGAATCTCTTTAGACAATTAAACTGGGGGATGTTAGATGGCCAGATGGCAGGAGCATCACTGAGAATTCAGCCAGGACACTAGGGAATCCGCTACAATACATGCCATGGGACTTGTAATGACCACATTGAGGATCTAAAGTAAAGGTCTCATGTCTTCCTACATGAATAAGTATACACATCCAATTCATGATTTGAAAATATGCATCATTTAATTTATTTTATTCTTGAATTTCAAACATTCCAATTCCATTTATACCCCTTACCTTTGCTAAGAGGCAGAGCCTTCTTGATATTTTATTGATGTCTGACAGCTTCATTTTCCTGTTTGCTTTGCGTCATTCATTTGTACAAGTTTTATATTTCAACTGAAATCTATTACTCACTGACCAAGGCACACCTTAAATTTCGGAAAAAGGTAGTACTTCCTTTTGTATAAGGCCACACTAAACAGATAGACAACACAAAGACTTCTCATTGAAATGAATTAAATCAGCATTGCAATCAGCTTTCACAACTTTTAGACTCTATTACATTTTGCGAAGGTCTCTTTGTACTTCAGAAAGAGACCTAATTGTTACTGTAATTGGGATTAGTGTCAATCAATTAAGCATTAACTTCTATCAAATCAATTTAACACTGCAGCCTTAACAACCTATAAAAACTCAAACAGGAGGCTTCTTTATTGTTTAAGTCATCTGGAAGAAAGTATTTGTAAGTAAATATTAGGTGGACTGTGCCACACACACACTATGTAAGCAGCAATTAAAACACACTCTAAACACTTTATCCAATAAAAGAAGTGACAACAGACACCCCACTGCGAGACAGTGAGCAGACATCATCCTTTTTTGGCAAAATCACTGAAACAAGCCAAAACAGAAATGAATCGTTCAGATCTGAGCTGGGTGCTGTGTTAACTTAAACCAATGCTGTATAAATTGCACATACTTCTGAGAAACGTGTGGCTATTTTGTTGACCGCTCAATTGCAGCTTAATTCAACACTTCATTACAACAGTTCAAACAGCTCATCAGCTACCTAACACTAGAATGCTGTAAAAACACTGCAGTTAAAATACCAAAATCTGACCTCCATATATGCAACAGTTGCAATAAATACCACAGGTTAAAATGCACTGATACGATTCCTGTGTTCAGCTCTGTTTGAGCGTGTGGATGGCACTGCTTAGTGAACGTCCTCTTGTGGTCTGAAATTTTTCAGCTGTACGAGGAAGCCTGGATTGGGACACACAGCGGGCCGCTCCTTTTTCACAGAGTCGAAGGCCTCATCGAAAGCCAGCCCCTCCCTGGACATCAGGTATCCAACGACTATTGAGGCTGATCGAGAGACTCCAGCGTTGCAGTGGACCAACACCACTCCGTCCTGAGAGAAGAACAGACAAAGCAGGGTTACTTCAATCTGTGGCCACTGGGCTTCAAAGCCAGATGTGCAAATGGGAATTAATACTTTCTCTATCTCCTAACTCTTTCACAGTACTTACTGACACAAAAAGCTGTCTTGCTTTCTTTATTGACCATAATAGTGGAGTCACTGTCAATACCTGTATTTTTATTTCTGCTTGAGACTTATAGTTTGTCTATAAAAAGGGCTTCCAAGCAAACAAAAAAGTGTAGAAAAACTACAGCCTGTTTGGAGGTGAGCTAAGCAAATAAAAAGTCTGAAACTTCTGCCACACTTATTTTTCAGAGGTCAATCACACTTTCAAAGAGTTAAAACCCTCACAATTCTCAGGGATATCAGTAATGTGTCAGTGCTGCCTTTTTCAAAAGAATTAATGCTTGGTGTCATTACCTAATAGAAACATTTTAATCAAAGGCCAAATTTATAACTCTGTGTGTCTAGGCCAATCACCAAACTTAAACAGCTGTTCTCCCCACCTATCTCCACCTAGCTGCCCAACTCAGGTGCTGAATTTATACAGAACTTTCAAATGAATACCTCCAGGCAGAAAATATCTGACTGTTCAATCAGAGCAAGTGCTTCCTAAAAGGCAGAAAAACAACACAGCAATATGAGAAAGCAAAAGGAGCTTACGGCTGCTTTGGCTTGGTCGATGAACTCAAAACACTCCTGGAAATATGAGGTGATGGCAGTCTCCGGAAGATCCAGTATCTCCAAATATTTATAAATAAACTCATAAGGAAAGGCGTTTTCAACACCATATGCAACATTCAAAATATGTGACACCTACAATGAAAAGAGGTACATTTAACACACAGAAAGCAGTCATTGTAAAAATCCATTAATAATTACACTATTCCATTAGGAAGGTTTTAACTATATGATTGCAATATTTCATTACAAATAACTTGTAATGTAGGAATTGTAAATTGCAGTACCTTAAATTTTCTTAAAGTACCAAGGTCCTGGGCAACATCTTGTGACCCTACAAAAAGAAAGATGAGTTTTATAAACAGCCAGGGAGCTACTTTTTACATAATTTAATCAAACATGATTTTATTTACGTGCGAAGAACTCTATAAATTAGAAGAAGCCTCAACAAGTGGACTGGAATTTGAGATGAAGGTTCAAGGACACTGGGGCTATACTCCTAGCTACCATGTTTCTGCTACGCTCCCAATTCATTGCTTGAGTTGTTCACTGTTTACTATTACTTAATAGTAATACTGTTTTTTTCTGTTCATTTGGGCAGCTGACAAATTTACCCATTGGATAATTAACAATGTTTAACTATATTAGCAAGGGTGGAAACCTCGGAGTTTCAGCTGCGCACTTCTTGAACAAAGACTTTCTGTCAGAGTAAATGTGGCCAAGGATGTCAGAGAATATATAATCGAATACATTACATCCCCATACGTTTGACAGAAACGTTGGCTGAAAAATGTGAACAAAAAAAAAACCTGAACAAAACCCTGCACTCCGGACCAGATCTGAAAGACTTCTATAGATGCTAACTAACTGGGACACTACATGTTTATATTAGCATTTTGCACTATCCAGTTGGCTCGCTAGCAAGTTGTACTTCCCATCACACAGCTAGCTAGGGGTGTGCAGACCGGGCATGTTACGGCTCTTACCGAGCAGTAGATAAGGCCTAATAACACCGACTTGTAAATCACTGCTGTAGTCGTGGACATAACCGCAACCCCTGTCGGGCTCCGAAACGTCTTCAACAACTTCCACGGTCGAACCTTTCCATGTTTCTATGGTCCGCCGGCCACTTAACGCTGTCACTCGGGTGCTTTGCTTTTTCAGGTTAGTCTTGGAAAATCCCTTAATTTCCTGTGAAAGCGACTGCATTGCATATGCCTCAAACAGAGCAAAATAATGATAAAAACACGATTAGCTACTGAGATTCTCCCGGGTACCAGACCCGTCCCTTATTCACTCATTGGCAAACTTCATTTACTGTGGACATGGAACTCATACCCTACTGTACTGGAGCATGGAACACACAACGATCAGACTGAAGCCACTGCAGAAAAGCCGAATGCATGTTTTCAAACGAAACGCTCTCCGTCCCAGGAAGTATTTAGGCAGCCTTCACTGCGCATGCGCGGGTGATGCTCTAGTTGAACGATCAGATGAGCTGTGGAGGTATATTTGCGCGCTTTGAAAGTATATAAATCTTATTTCTATGTGCACGACTCATCATTTACGACAACAATTCATGTAAAAGGTGTCCGAATTGCTATCTACACATACAAGTAGTCTTTGAACAAGTTTTCCTCCATAGTGAACCAGGTTAACATCAGATTAGTTTCAACTGTTGCACCAGAGTTAGGTTTACAAACACAGTAAATAATAAATTAAAGTCTGTGGGATGCTATGGTAGTGGCAGTGACCCCCAAAATTCACGAAATAGTTCTTGAAATGTATGGCCGGTCATCTCCTTCTACAGCCAACAGCGTCGTTTAGTCCTCCCTGGGCAGGCTGACATGGCCAGGTACATCCTCCATCTCAGGCTCGTCAGAGTCAGGAGGGAGATGCCCATGTTCTCAGCCTCAGGCCTCTCGGAGTCAGGAGAAGGCCCACCAGGCACACTGTCGCTGCCCTCTGTTCCTCTGGGTGCTAAGGGCCGGTAGGGAGCCAGCAGCTCCCAATGTGACACCACCAGCCGACTCCTAGTCTCACCCGGTACACCACTTTGGACAACCACTCCAGCACGGTGCATTGCTCTGCTGAGTGGTTGGTCAGTTTGGGGGACAGTCTTCTCTTTCCCCTAGGACTAAACACCCACACAGCCTCCCCGGGGGTGAATGCTCATTCCTGACAGCAGGTGTCAGAAGCCCTCTTTCGGTTTCCTCCGTCTGATGTTGGTGAGCGAAGTCATGGGCCTTACAGAGCCACTCCTGAAGATGATGGAGCAGATTAAGATAATGGGGTAGCAGTGTAGCATAGTGGTATATGAACTGGTAGCATTAACGTATGTTGCCAAATTGCTCTTTTTGCACACCTTATTTTCACACACAGTCTAATGTTTACCAGTAAAATGCTTTGCAGCCGACTATCATATCTGTTTCTTTGTGTTTCCTCCTTCTTGTCTCCCACAAGGGCTTCCAACCATTTTAAAACATTAAGGTATTAATATCAAGGTACAAAAATTATGGGACAGGCAGAGATTTCTAAACACTGTGTAACCAAGGCTAAAATGTAATCAAAAGTAACTCTGCATTCTTTTTCCTCAGCAAAACATGTATTATTTACAATCTTATTTATAGATTGTAAATAATACAGATTTAAGATTAATATTTATAATCTTATTTACTGTGCATAAGGGAAAATGAGGCCCCTGCAGTCCAGTCTCAAGAGTTGACGTGGAAAATAGTGCTTAGACCTCAACAGATACAGGTGTAGTTTGCTACTCGTTAGCTTGTAACTTCTTTTTCATTAGATGAGCCATTTTAGGGAATATAGTGCCTCGTCATTTCAGAGCGTGGTGGTATGTTGCTTAATTTCCCTAAAATACTCTGCTGTAAGTTAATAATCTTTGATTACATGGCGAAACATGTTTCATTATTACAAGCACTGGATTTTAGCAATACACTGCAATGTAACACTGTGATAGTAGTGCAGTATGGCAATAAAACATGTAGGCTACAAAATGCAGTTTTTCTTTCTCTGATAAGGCTGAGCCATTGGATTACACTGTAACCCCAAATGCGGCTTAATAACACGTATTTGTTCATAGGTACCAGCAGAGGTGGTATTTGTTTGGTTATAGGCTACTGTAGCCTAATATAACTACACTGCCAGCAAAATACACACATTTTAATCATACTTTGGTATAAAACTCGTCCATATAATGCACTCAATAATTTTCTTATAAATGATAGACTGCGGTTGTTTGGCCCTTTTGTTCCAAAACGTTCAGATATTTTGCCAATTCCCAATGACAGCTGCATAGACCATCTGATCCACTAAAACTACTGTCATCTGTTGTCCACAACAATCTGTTGTCTACCCCTAAAAAACAGGATTTTTCTGAACAGGCGTACTCAGTTATCCATCCCGTAATTCAAATTATGCGTATCCAATAAACAGGCTGGCTCGCAGCTTGCGGGCATCGCCTCTGAATCCCGCATCCTCCACATGCAGCGGTGACATCAGAACTACAAAGGCGGAAGTCTGTGGTGGCGGATGTGACGCAATACGCGTCGGTGTTGCAGGAAACGGCCTCGTTCTGAGCGCTCGGGCAACACCTTAGAGAAATCGGGGAGGTGCAGCCGTCTGCCCCTAACATGGGCGTATTTCAACACTAAAACGCACACTGAGAGCTATTTTTATATAAACACTACAAAAAAGAAGCCCAGCGGCCCCTTTCCTTTCTGCGAAGCACACTAATCAGGCAGCATGTCGCGGGGAGTGCTGCAGCCGAGCCAGCAGAAGCTGGCGGAGAAGCTGACGATCCTGAACGACCGGGGGATCGGGATGCTCACCCGCATCTACAACATCAAAAAGGTAAAGGATCCGGGCTCCGGACGCCGCGGTCCGCTCTGCGCGGTGTTAGCCACGGTCTGCCAGTTTAAAAATGCCTACGATGGCGATTCGCGTTTGAATTTGGAAGCCGTAGCTGGCACCGCTGGATGACTGCATAGCACTGATTGGGAATGGCCAGGAATTTACAGGCCCTGGATAGCAGGGTAGCCGGTTAGCATAACTAGCTACCTCAAATTATGCGTCAGCGACACGGTGAAAATGTGAAATTGATGCTTTTCGGACAGTACCGTTTGTTTTCGCTGACCTCCAGCTGGACAATCCCGTCAGGTTCTAGAACTGACGTTACATTGTATGCATAAAGCGTCTGAATCGTGTCAAACTGGCTAAGCTGCAGCTAGCGAGCGACATGATGTAGGAAAATATCCTGCTAGCCTGTTCATATACTGGGCTGATATTTAATTTTAAGCCAAAAACATCTTTCCTTTCGCTGCGACTGTTTTTCTACATGTTGTCTTCTGTGTCGAAAGAACGATCTAGCGAGCTGGCTATCGTACAACAGCTAGACGTTTCATTTTGCTTGTTAACTAACGTTAGTTAGGCAGTAGGTGATGGGATCGCATGTTTTTGCAAACCGATGACTTTTAAAATGGAGAAAACCCAGATTTTTTTTTTACTCTCACGAGCAGTCGCCTAAACCAGAACAGTTACGTGTATTTGATCATGTATTTATGGTATATTTTTCATTTGTACGATGTGGCATGCAAAACACGATAGTAATTCGCCCTAGACGTTTGAAATTGAATTTGCTTTCACATTCTAAAACGTCTTGTCATCTCTGTTTCACTACGTCTGTGTCACTGGGTAGAGCTTATTTGTTCAATTTCCAGATTTATAAAGAGAGGTCACATTCGGTAAGAAAATGGTTGCGTTCTATGTCATCAAACAGCTTCGTGTTGGGTATTGAATGTCAGGCAACCTGTTTGAATGCCACTAGCTGATATCTTTGATGTCTTAAGACGTGTGAAGATTGTCTTATTTAGTTTCAGAGTGGTAGGTTAATGACACTGGTGCTGTTCACCTTCTTGAAGTACTGAACTTGTGCCAGGGTTATGTTAGGGTATGGATTCCTTTTGCAAATTCTTCCAGATTTTAAAAAGAAAGGAGGAAACAACATAGCAGCTGTGCAGGTTCATGATTATTGTTTTTGTTCCCTTTTAGAAGAATTTGTAAAAGGTATTTTGTGACAAATTGTGATAGCCCTCACTGTCCAGGTTTGACATTAGTAAACTTGAGAATGTATGGCATATAAAAGGCACCAATATGTAGTGTGCGGCTTGATTTTAGAAGGATATAATAACAACATAATGGTATTTACAGTACTTTCATATTTAAATTTGAAAACCTACTAACCCATAATGATGAAGTAGTGGGCCAGCTGCATGCACACACATGAAGGGAAGCAGACACCAACTCTGTACTGATCTGCTTGGTTTCTGGGCAGGTGTTGGGCATTTAAGTAAGAGTCTGTCCCAGCATCTCTTGTGAGGTAGCTGTCAAGTATGTATGGATGTTAATTGGTTAATTAACATCAACAACTATAATGACATTTCAAAGAGATGTGAAATTAGCGCCATTGGCTTTCCCCCTCAGTTACATACATAGACCCATTTCAAATAGTACATGGGACACCCAGGACCTATGTGCATATGTGTACCGGACGCAAAATGCCCCTCCATTTCCAGTGGTGTCTAATGGCCGTCAAAGGCAAAAACTCTAGCTGAGAAGAGTGTGATGACTTAAATATTTTTAATTGTGGAAAAGTCAGATATATGGAACACATTGTGCACTCTGCAGCGAGACAGTGCAAAGTTCAGACATGTAGGTTAGCTAAGACACAAGACTTTTGCTACAGGAGGATACACATTATTAATCTGCTGAAGTAGCTTGATACACATTTTTGTGATGTCTTACTACCAACAAGAGGGCTTGCTAGTTCTGAGTGGTGAACTGTAATGTTAGACAGTTTTAGCTGTGCAAACTAAGCTGCTGATAATCGACAAGTGGGTCCAGAGAACCTGCGATAGCAGCGCACAGTTCACTGTTTGTCTCGGTACGGAGAGGCACCTGGCTGTTCTTACAAATTCCTCAGTCACGTCTTCGTTTTTTCAACAATGTGTGTTCATGTAGTCAGCTGGCTAGCCAGACACCAAAATGATTTTATTATACATTACGGTAGCTGAAAGTAAATATTCATGTTTAGATGAAAGTAGCCAACATGTTCCTGGCCACGGGATTGGGTGTGGCTGTCAGTAAATGTGCTTACATAGGGTGCCAGCCTTCACAGCGATTATACTCTGATTGTGAAGGACACAAGGTTATATTAAGGGCCATTTTTAAATAAAAAATAGCTCATTTACAATGGCAAAAAGTGTAATTTTCTGATCTTTTAGGCTTTCAGATGTGTCGTGTCAATTGTTTTCCTCTATGACACATTGAGAAGAATGTCCCTGGATAGCCATAAATGTACATCTTTTTGGAGCACAGCAATCTATTACCTTAAATCTATACTGTATTTTACTCCAGGCTGTATCCTAGGCTGCCAGTGGGCTGTCCAGTGCATTAAACACAAGACTTTGGGTTTATTTGGTGTGTGGCTGAATGTGACTTGCATACCAGCAATCGCTTTTGAACTCAGTCAAGGTAGTGAGAATGTATCTTTCATCCTGTGAAACTGTAGTGTACCAGAGGCAGCATAGCTTGTCATCTGTCTTCTTGATTTCAGCCCAATCAATAGGGGCTTTTCCACTTGTGAAACTAGGCCAGGAACCTGGGGCGATTAGAGCTGAACTGTGGTTCTGCCTGCTTTCCCACTGTCTTTTCTACCAGATGCAAACAGAACCGCACACAGATCCAAACAGTGTCTTCAGCCCCTTAACAAGGTTAATGCTACTAAACAGGAACTGTAGGCTTAGTCAGTGAGGTGATAGTGAGAGATATCAGGTTATTTTCCAAGATGTTGGACAGCAGAAATGTAAACTTCAAAGGCAAATAGCTCTTTTCAGAGAAGTGTCTGCTCTTCAGTTGATTAAAGTGTTGGACAGGCTTTTTGTTTTTCATTTACAGGCTAATTGGTCAGCTAAAATATGTGCATTGCTTGAAAGGATCTTAAAAATAGCAGTCCAATCAAATATTCTCTAAATTCTTGCTGCAGATGCTTAGACAGCATTCTAGCCAGAATAGCAAAACCCCTTACATCACCATTGTGTCAACACTTGCATCCAAACAGCTGACTTTCAATTCTAACAGTCCTCTATCACATATTTCACCTGGCAACTCTCAAGCTACTTCATCCTGTTTACAGTTGTCTACCATCTTGTTAGGGGAATTTGATGGGTTGATATCTCCCCTGATTGGCTGGGTCCAGCTGTGGGGGGGAACATCTCCGTGAAAAGAAGTGTCATGGCGGCGTGATGAAGACCTCTGCCAGCTTTTTTTGTAGTTTTTGGCCCATAACTGTAGTTCTAACGTCCCCAAGCATTCATTCTGGCCTGTGAAAGCAGCTCTGAGTCCAGAAGGCGTTTCTGGACATTTAGGGCACTATGTCCTCAGCCCCCCACCCCCATCCCACACCCTGTCTCTGCTGAGGCTGGCCAGCACTGTAGAAGCCCAAGCTAACAAGCTAGCGCGTTGCCATTTGGCTACGCCGGTTAGCGTAATGACTACGGTGGGGGGACTGCCTGGATTAACGAAGCAGAGCCTGTCACAGCGTTTAGCGTATCTGCGTTGGGTGTGGGGGAGAGCTGCAGGAAGGCCTGGCAGCCTGTGAGGAGATGGCGGGAGAGCGCTGGAGGGGTTTCTGCGCGGGGCGGAGGGGCCGGAGAGCAGCAGAGCTGGGCTGGCTGTTGGTGCCTGGGGGCCAGCGCGCCTCGCTGCCGGCTCCTGCACGGCCTGGAAAAGCGGCTCCTTCAGCCGCGCGCCCAGAACGCTGGGAGATCCCCACTGAGTCACCGCGCGAGCAGGCACGTCAGCACACCCTCGCAGCGAGAGACGCAGCTTCCCTTTAACACTCCGCTTTCCCGGGCACATACAAAACATGGGGTTTTTTCTGTAGCAGGGAAACAAGGCTGGCCGTTTCTTTTCAGGGACACCCAGAAATGGCGGAGTCTCAAATTGGGGAAGAGCTTTCAACAAAACGGGCGCACTTTTCGCTGTGGCTGCCACACTGAGTGTTTTGTCTCCACCGCTCCAATGTGGCCCCATTTTGTGTTCCCGTCACCATCTCTGTCTGGATAACACCGTGTCAGGATGACGTACAAGCCAAGTGGTTTTTATTCTGTAGCATTCTGGGGGTTTTTAGCGATCGTAGCTGTAGAAAAACATTTAGTTGGAGTAGAAAGACTGGATGCATTTAGCAGTCCTGTTGCTAGGCAACTGGCTGGCAGTGATACAGGCAGTGGTTCAGAAATGCACTCAAAATTTGAAAGTACCTTTTACTGTGATGTGTTGAATGATGTAATGCGTGAAATTGCTGGAAATATTTCTGTCCATTTTTCTATATGAAATTAGTTATACAATGGAAATGATAATGATCTATGCCTCTGCTGTTGTGCACCATCAATGCCAAGGGCAAGTATGTCGTTAAAGTGTTAATAATATCATGTAAGACTGCTCTTCAGAAATCATTGTTACGCTAATGAAAGATCTGGTTATTTTCCTCAGAAAGCCTTTTAATTCTTTATGCTGGAATAACCACAACATGACCTAGAATGCTTTGTGGATCAATAGGTTTCAATTTAGCAGGTAGTGGACTATAATATCTGTACTATAGATATTCATAATTATATTATGCAACTAGACAGTAACTGCTCTTCTGTTACTGAATTCTTCATCTGTCAAGATACAGATTCTACAGGCAAGTGTAAGCATTAAGTGTTTTGTAACATGTAAATGAAATGAAACGATTACAGATGTGAGCTGTCTTTTTCTGTGCCCATCATTGGTGCGCTGTGCGATGCTTTGCTGACATCACTGAGTGATGAACATGGAAAGGGAGGGTGGTCTTGTGTGTGATGCAACTGCTTTAGAAGACCCGTTTTTCTGGGTCCTTGCATTCATTTTAAGAGAAGAAGATACTAGGCAAAGCTATCAGTAATCCCGCAGCCTTCAATCCGGTAGCTGGTTAATATCCATCTCTAGTATTAACCAGGTACTTCAAAGCTAATTGCTAAACGGTCCACAAGTCTAGCTAACTGGCTAGCTAGTGTAACTAGCTCACTGTATCCAGCTAGATAGATAGTAAAATAAATAGCAAGCCTGTTAGTTACAGTAGCTATAGTAGGTGAATGTGCTTTTCTGTAGCCAGCAATCTAGTCCCAATGGATGTGGGTCCTGCTGAGCATGTTTGGGCTACTTACCCCGGGTTTATTGTTTATTGTTTATAGGATCCCCATTAGCCAAGCCATACAGCCCTGCAATCGTTCCTGGGGTCCGAAAAGTAAAGAATCATAATAATCAAGTTAAAAATACATTACATTGCAAGAGACATAAAAAAAGAGGTTAAAAAAAAAAGCACAGGTCAGTGCTTAGAGGTGCATCCACCTGTAACACAAAGGCTTATGGGTCATCAAATTGGCACCCTCAGTGGAATGCCTACACATTTTCAGACTTGCTGAGTGGGGGGCAAAATGTGCTCCCTCTGCCCACTCAGGCCCATGATGCTGGAACATTCAGCCCAACACTGGCCGAGGCAGGCTCTGGGAGAGAGGAGATAGCCAATCAGGCTGCAACAGGCAGAGTGGGAGTCATGGTCTCGTGGCCTCTTTTCCTTTTGGTTTCCTGTGTTGCTTCTTTGTTACTCTTTAGGTTTTAGAAAAATCACATCGATCTTGGTTGAAGTGACTGTGTTGATTTCCTTTGTTTTACTTGCATGTTGTTGTTCCTTTTACTAATCAGACCTTTCCTGGTTCTGTATGAAACGTGGACTGATATCCTAAGCAATCAACAGTATACCATGCTGCTGAAGGCCTGGGTTCAGCATGGTATTCATATTAGCTGTGGGAACGATACTTTACACTTAACATTAAATGGCATTAAAACTTTAACGCATTGTGAATATTTCTGAGCTCTCTTCGAGTTTAAATGATATCCACAGATGTAAGATTCATTCATGTTTGTTTGCCCACATTAAATCTTGCAGTAGTTCCCAAAGCTAATTGTTTGGAGTAGAGTTGCATGTCAGATATTGGCAACCTGTGTTTTACGTGTATTTTCTCTCTTTTTGTTACAATGCTTCCCCCAGCAAGGACAAGTTTGGAAGGTTTGCACAGCTTTTCGCCTTCCCTAAATCCTCCCGTTCCCCCCCTCCCCCCCGATCCTACCAATCTCACATCCCATGACCCTCTCTGTGTGTAACTCACAATGCTGTAGTGCAATTGGATGAGAAGAAAGGTCTAAAAATGAGTTTTTGTCCACAGACGATGACTTTATGTTTGGATTATGGGATGTTTTTTATGTTTCTTAATTTTGTTCTTTTTCCTGTAGCAGTAGTTACTTTATAACGCATATCTAGGCTATTTGAATTCAGTATGAGGTTAAGTAACATGGCTTTCGCATTATATGTCTTGAATGTGTGACGTGTAAAGATGTGACAGTCACGACTGCATGCTTCTTTTTTTTGGTTTTGAGCTTCGGCTCAGCTTCCTTATATAGAGCAAGATTGATTTGTAAGGACCTGATCAAAGGTTCTGCATCACATTTCCTGCTGAATTAAGGGTTTCTGAAGAAGGCGTTGCACTATACCGTGCAACCGAAGCTAATTAACCTGGAGGATCAAAGCAGGCAGACAAAGGACGCGCCTGGAAGCTTCTTCATTTTTGGGAAAATACTATCGCAGTAGATTTCCCCACGTCTATTCACCGAGCTGTTTAGAATGAGTCACAGTGAAGGAGATGCTCTTCATTTTGCAGCGGCAGATTCTGCAGCCGTTGTGCAAAATGAAAGTGACAGCAGCATGGGAAGCTTTCAGCGTTTGGCCAGCGTGTTACGTCAGCTTTGCTGTGTGTGGACTCAGACTCGGCCTGCAGTTACAGATCTGTGTCGATGCTCTGCATACTGATACGCTTGTCAGCACTTTTGTTTTGCCACATGTAATACAATAAAGGAGAGCAGTATGTAAACAATCTGTGCTACGTGGATGGTGCGTTAGTCTTATTTTGGATGTTTTGTTAGGTACGGTACTGTAGGTGCATGCCCAACATCGTCAACCATGTGACCACATACCTCCCTACCTCAAATGCATGTTCGCTTACTCCTCCAGCCCCCTTAATTCTGTCAGACCCGGAGCACTTAATGAAATCCATCCTAAAGAAAGCGAGTCTGCAAACAGGCCACCTCTTTTCTTCCTGTAGGAGTGAGTCTGCTGTGTGGCACTAATCACACCAGAGCCTCCCAAACAGAAGCTACCCCTCTCCATAGTGGACACATCTGTGTATCGTACACGCGCCTACTCTCTCTCTCTCTCTCTCTCTCTCTCTCTCTCTCTCTCTCTCTCTCTCTCTCTCTCTCATTGCATAATCCAGCTGTGAACAAACTGCTGCACTCTGCCTGCTCATCCGCTCACCTGTCCACCGGACACAGCCTCTGAATCTCTGAATGTCACCACCTGTTATCAGCTGTGGCGTTTTTAGCTGTTTTTTTTTCTTCTTTTCTCCGGTTGCCGTTGTAGGCCTGCGGGGACCCCAAAGCAAAGCCGTCATACCTAATAGACAAAAACCTGGAGTCGGCCGTTAAGTTTATTGTCCGAAAGTTCCCGGCTGTGGAGACACGCAACAACAACGTAAGTAAAGCACTGCCGTCTGGGCAATAGTGCTGTTTATCACTCATTAATAACATTATGGTCAAAACCAAAAAATAGACATATACAGAGATAATGTTACTAACATATTGATGCAGTGTTGTTAGATTTTTGTTATGACATATGTACTGTTAATCTGCAATTTTGTTGTTCCTAATGATACAAGACAGGTTTGTGGTTTTAAATGATAGCTTTTCACTTTTCTTCTAAAATGTATTTTGCTGCATTTTACCCTTTCTGTATCGTTTCTGTATATATGGGTTACTACTGTAATAAATGAATTGTCTTTAGCGACGAAATTAACTTTATTAGAAGACCTTTTTCCTTGCTTGAATGCAGAGCCATGAAGGACAGTTGGTGAACAGTTTTGATTGGAGAGGGCAGCAGGGGGAAAAAACAATAAATACGCTGTAATGTGAAATATTTGGGGATTATTTTTACATATATCCTGCCAAAAGATACTGCTTTGAATCGTGGAATTGAATGTTTTTATTCATTTTAAAGTGTGCTATTACATGGAATCACAACTTCAATCCATTTGAGAGAAATGCATTTCAAATATTATGAAATGTATAGGTTCTTTAAAAATAAATCAATGAGAAAACAGCCCTAGGAGCCTGGTGCTGGCAGAACTGTGTAATTTGACCAGTGGTCATTGGGTCAGTCAGGTCATTTACTTTTTCATTGAAACTCTTTTTCCGATGTCCAGCGTGAACGGACAGGCATGCCTGTCAAAAGGAAAGAAACTGAAGAGAGCCAACTCTGTGTCATCTACAGGATGTTGTCCAGTGTTTACTGGTGTGTGCCGCTCTCACTCTTCAGCAGATAGGCGTCTCTACAGTACAGATGTCTAACAGACTCTGGCCTGGGCCTACCCTGCAGGGGGCTGATGTAAAACAGCTTTCTCCAGCATTAAAATCTTCATCTTTATGGAGATTTGCAGGGCACCGATTTCATTTTTTACAAAACAGGATAGTTCGCCTTTAAAAACTAAAGTGTGAATTTTGTCATTCTTTAGACATAGTTGTGAATATGGTACCCTTGACTGAAAGTCTAAGCTCTAAACAAATTTTAAATCTTAAACAAATCAACTTGTGCTCTTAGAAACCATCATAAACATTTTCCTGCACAACATCAGATGAGTTGTTGTCTTAACTGCAAATCTAACTCCTGGTTCAGAGGTCTTCTGCTTAATTTTATCCTCTTGTGTATTTATAATGGTAAAAATAAGCCTTTACTCAATACTTGGTTGAAATAACGTTAGCATGTATTTAGTTTTGGTCGTGACCATATGTGGTACGATACAGACAGTCTTTCATTGGGTCTCATTGTGGACGATGTCATGGTGGCCTGTGCCGAAGATGTCTGGGTTTGGAATGTGGGACCTGCACTCTTACCCAGAGTTCCACTGGTCCTGTGGGCATGCTGATTGCAGCTGTCTGTCCCAAATGCATTCATGCAAAATAACGTCCCATGGAGAATCAGTGACAGATGGAAATTATGGTATACAACTAATTCTTGACATTGCCACATCTAGGCTATGACAGCTGTTGTGATTTTTTTTTTTCAATGAAGTTTGTAAATACATAATTATTTAGGGAGCCATACCTATTCCAAAAGCATTTTTTTTTGGCAGAATGTACATCAGGAAATTCATTTTTCTCAATTTTGTTGTCACATACATTCTCATATTGCCAGTGTGATGTATCTCTGTTTGTGTCAAGTGTATTTTCAGCTCCTCTCAGTAAGTTCCTTTGAAGTGTTGTGCTTAGAAGCTTTTTAACAGTCACTTTCAGCTCTCGCTGTTTCTGTGTGCAAGATGTGTACCTGCTTTTTGGAATGACGTAGAGCTGCATCATATTCAACTTTTGTCCAAGTATCTTTTATTGTGTTTTATGTTTTTCATTCTACGTTTTATTTTGCATGCTTAACTTGGCTTTGTCTGGATTATTCTTTTGGTAAGTTTTGACTCTTGTTTAGCTTTGTGTAGTAGAACACTTTTAGTTGTTTTCACCTTTTTTATAACTTATCTTATGATGGACTGTGGCAAGGAATCTAAGAATTTTGAAATTGAATTTAAATTCCTGTATCTGCAATATTTTGCAACAGTTACGTTATTCTGAGAATTACTGTATACTTTATAAAAATGAAATTTTATCTTCAATGTGTTCTTGGATTCCTCAGTCTGATACTGCATGATAGCATAGCGATGCCATCCTTAAACCATTCTACTGAACATCTCATCTCTTCTGTACTCTGTGACAGGGATAGAGAGGATTTTGGTGAAAATAGCAGGTCCGAGAATTAACGGTTCTAATATTAACATTACAAAGATACACAGTTTCCACAGCAGGAGATGAGGGCTCATGTTAGTCATGCTTCAAAAAGACGCTTGTGTGAAATTAACCCTGCTTAGGTTTCTGACGTTCCTGAAAGCTGGAATGTACATTTATCCTGTGGAGCAACTCTGGTAAATAACAACTCGGGCAAAACATAACCTTTTGAATGTTCACTGCTTTTTTTAGCCATTCCCATTGGAATACCTTTCTAACGGATATAACTGTTACTGGCACTGCCCAAGATTCTGTCATGAAGCTGCTCTCCCTCATTCACATGTGGTGAAGACAGAATTTCTCAATCTCATCTTAAAGATTCTAAGTGCTTCATGACATCGCTGGCCATTAGTTTGGTGAAAATTTCAGATGATAACATTTTTCTTTAGATTGTTTGCCTAATGTTGAGGCAAATATGTACACGAGCTTTCAGGAAGGTCTGAAATAGATTTCACATGGGGTAATGTAGTTTCATATAGGATCATGAGCTAGGCCCTTTCACTGCAAATAGTGACATGTCTGTGTGAGGGAATTGTCTGAATTACCATGTCAGAATTTGAAAACTAAAAGACAGAAAGAAAAACCAGGGAAAGCACACAGTTTTAAGTTGTTCTTACTCAAACTGAGTAGAAAAGACAACTTCTTCAGAAACCTTTAAGAGTCTGTTAACATATGAGGCAAACGGCCCGGTTTTGAGTTTGAGCGTGTATGGGGGTGATCTACTAACTTTGCTTCAGAGTAGATTTGCACTGTTAAGGACAAAATGATCTCAGTACGGTCAATACGGTGTTCAATTTATTTATTTGTTCCATATTGCTCAGTTTATTATAGACCTGCTGTTGTGTGCAAGTCTTTAGATTAGATTCTCTCTCTGATTCATTCATAAGTAAAACGATGTCTGAATGTATGTTTTGATGGTACATCGGGAGCCAGATTTCTCTCTCGATGTAGGCTTCTCACTTTGAGTTTAGGTGAGTGATAAAAAAACAGAAGTTTGCTTACAGAAGAGCATTGATTTTCTTGCAGTGCATGTCTGTTCTGTGGTTAATTAGAAATGGTGGAGGGAAGTGTATTGATTGAATCTTGTTTTATGTGTCAAAACTCTGCGCAGGGTTCATCTGAAGCTCATTTGCTTACTGATGTTTCATAATTTCAGTATTATTATTAGTCTTGTTATATGTGACCAAAGCGTCACAAAGTATAGACAGTTGTATTGCAGAGGTGATTTGGGTAGATAATGGACAGTCATCAATGCGTAACATTTTTTGAAGAAATTCTTAGTACTTTTCATTTCTAACAGCTACTCCCATACAGGAGTAGGCCTACATCCATCCCAGGACTTACAAGTGAATGATCTGGACTGTAAAACTGCGCTGTGTATAATTAATTATGCAATTAAAACGAACACCATCCAGCCTCCAAATTCACAGCAGGCTCACAGCAGAGCACTGATGGCTTTGAAACCAGAACCTTCCATTATATCTGCTCAGCAGATGCTTATCCAGAGTGACTTGTGTAGTCTGCAGGTCATCCGTTTGTTCAGCCAGACATTAACATGGTGCAGTCCCCCAAGCTGCACAGCAGCGGTGTCTCGCCGGGGAGTCGAACTGGCAACCCAGCTCCTCAGCCTGCTGCTCCACCCTGCTGTGGTCCCTTTGTAGGCCGCGCTTACCGCTCTGCACAGAGGACAGAAGGCTGCCCTACTTAGCGTGTGACAGTAACCTGGAGAAGCCGGCCTACTGACCGCACCCCACGCCATACACCAGGCCCACTGCTGTACAGAGGGCCCGTCAGGAGGGCGGAGCTGGATGGAGTATAGCCTGACAGAGACGCCGTGCGGGATGACTGAGGGCAAAATATGAGCTACGTCAGGAAACCAGTCAGTTAAAGTCACTGTGGGCCAAATCTGCCCAGGATGAACCTTGCAGAGAGGCTTGACGTGGTTTGAATACCGCGCGGCGCTTCGCTCTCGTTCTGACTGCTGCTGCGGTGTCTCCTCACAGCAACAGCTCGCACAGCTGCAGAAAGAGAAGTCGGAAATCCTGAAGAACCTGGCGTTGTACTACTTCACGTTTGTGGATGTTATGGAATTTAAGGTCAGTATTTCAGCCTTCTTCCTCCGTGTTCCTGATTTTAGAGATCACGGGTTATTTCAGGAATGCGGTCGTTGTGAGTCACTTTTTGAATTTGTCATATTTGTATGTGTTTGTTATAAATATAACCAAGGCACGGCGGTAACATTGAGCAGATGTGTTCAGAGCGTATGGGAATCTCTGAATCACTGCGAAGGCACAGGAAGCGCAGTGTCACATGAGTGACTGGCCGCAGCTTTCCGGTGCTGTGACGCGTGATTGACTCCTCTTGATGGACAGATTAAATGCCATGCTGACCTTTTCCTCTGCAGGACCATGTTTGTGAATTGCTGAACACTATTGACGCCTGCCAAGTCTTCTTTGACATTGTAAGTACAGCAAGGAAGCATTTCCAAATGTCACAGTTTGCAGAGCTCTACTCGGGCCTCCCGAAGATGACGTCGATTGATTCAGAGTCTATTTTTCCCCTTTTTTCTTCACAGACAGTAAATTTTGATCTTACCAGGAACTACCTTGACTTAGTCGTTACGTACACTACACTAATGATACTGCTCTCTCGGATCGAAGAGCGAAAGGCAATCATAGGACTCTACAACTACGCACATGAAATGACACACGGCTCCAGGTACCAGCGCCCTGCTTCTGTAAACACCTCTTCACCCTGCAACAAAGCAGTCATTATTATTTTTACGCATTATTACTCAGCTGATTGTACACATTGTTATTTACATAAGCTTATATTCCATTACATTATTGTCACTTAGCAGATGCTCTTTTCCAGAGTGACTTACATACAGTAGGTTACAAGTTTATCCACTAATACTGCTTGGATATTTACTGAGACAATTGTGGGTTAAGTACCTTGCCCAAGGGTACAGCAGCAGTTCCCCAGTGGGGAATCAAACCAGCAACCTTTTGGTTAAGAGCCCTGCTCCTTACCACTACGCCACACATAACTCACTGTAAATGCCCACAGTTCCTCTGCATCATTGGGGTTGTGTTCACTGCTCACTGCCGAACGTCCTGGACTCTCCTTCCAAGGAGGAGGGCCGTGTTCTGTTGCGTGATCTCCTCTGGCGTGAGTGCCGTCATCAGCCTGGCTGAGCCTTCAGCCCGTGTAACGTCAGCGTGTGACCCGCCGTGTCGCTCTCTCCCTCCAGCGACCGGGAGTACCCCAGACTCGGCCAGATGATCGTCGACTACGAGAACCCCCTGAAAAAGATGATGGAGGAGTTCGTTCCTCACGGAAAGGTGACTGTCTGGTGTGCGTGTTGTCTGTGTCTGTAAGGGCCCTGCCTCGGAGAAGCGCCCCCTGAGCCTGTCCCTCTGTCCCCCCGCAGTCGCTGTCGGACGCGCTGATCTCCCTGCAGATGGTGTACCCGCGCCGGAACCTCTCCGCGGATCAGTGGAGGAACGCCCAGCTGCTCAGCCTGATCAGCGCCCCCAGCACCATGCTAAACCCCGCCCAGTCTGACACGGTGAGAGCTGGCCCCGCCCCCAAGCTGCAGAGCCACACCCGCTGTAAGCAGTACTCGCAGGGTGTGGCCCCGGGCCCCTGAGCCATCGCCCTGATAGCCCTGTGCACTCTCGTTTCAGATGCCCTGTGAATACCTGTCCCTGGACGCTATGGAGAAGTGGATAGTGTGTAAGTGCACCGTGCGCACACCTGACTGACTTCCCATGATGCCACTGGCATCTTGGAGAACACAGCAGTCATTTACATTTACATTTACTCATTTGGCAGATGCTTTTATCCAGAGTGACTTACAAGTGAGGTAGAGTGCAATGAATACCGCTTCACCATTCCCCCCTGTAGGGAAATGTTCTCAAGGTTGTAAATGAGTACTGTAGATCCCTGCTCCACTGCAGTCATGGGATATCTATTTAGAGTCTCCCGCAAGGAGGTGGAAAATGCTGTTTCCGCCACCCTCCAGTAACAGCACAAGATATAGATAAGGGGAGTATTAACCTGTTGGAGTTTCCTTTTTACTGCCTGTAGTATGTTCTTCATGTGTTCAGAGGGAGTTCTTGATGCTACATTTGGTTGATATTGTAGTCGTATGTTACGGTATGTTGGCTGAAAGGATTCTATTGATGACTAATAATCATAGTAATGTAAATGCTTCTGGGTGCATGTGTTTATGGCATTTGCGTAACCCTCCCTCCCTGTGGTGTGCAGTCGGGTTCATCCTGTGCCACGCGGTGCTGAACAGCGACCAGGCGGCTCTCAGCCTGTGGAAGCTGGCCCTGCAGAGCAGCTCCTGCCTCTGCCTCTTCAGGGACGAGGTCTTCCACATCCACAAGGCCGCCGAGGACCTGTTCGTCAACCTGCGCGGGTGAGAGCGCTCCCGCACGCACCGCACACGTGAATGCCGGACAGCATCTGAGCTGTCAGTGTGTCATACTGAAAACACAGATCACATGCTACAATAATCAAAGTGCCAGTAACAATTGTTGCCATAAATAAGCTTGAGCTGGTTTAATAATTTTATCTCTTTATTTTTTTCACAGCTACAACAAGCGCATTAGTGACATCAGAGAATGCAAAGAATCGGCTCTACAGCATGCGTAAGTACGCATGCATGATGTCATCATGTCTGAATCTGAGCACCGTGTTAGTCGGCTCTCCCATAATTCAGCTGTGCTCACGGTGTCTGTTTGCTGTTGAAGGGGCTCCATGCACCGAGAAAGGCGCAAGTTCCTGAGGTCTGCTCTGAAGGAGTTAGCCACAGTGCTGGCCGACCAGCCGGGACTACTAGGCCCAAAGGTACCGTATGCACACTTACTTTTACCTACATTACATTAGTGGCATTTAGCTGATGCTCTTATCCAGAGCAACTTACATCGGTGACTGTCCCCGGCCGCTGTGGGAGGCTCAGACTGCAGGTCTGTGTGTGCTGCTGATGTCTCAGACTGTTGCTGTTCTGTCCCCAGGCGCTGTTCGTCTTCATGGCCCTGTCCTTCGCCCGCGACGAGATCATCTGGCTCCTGCGTCACGCCGACAACATCCAGAAGAAGAGCACCGACGACTTCATAGACAAGTAAGTCTCACCGCTCACCTCTCCGCCGCTCGTACAGACTCTGCACACCTGTGTTCACTCTGCTTCATTATGCTGGAGTTAGACGGCGCTGATCCAGAGAGGCCCTGCATGGTGCTGGGTCAGGTCTGAGCTCAGTGCTGTGAGCACGGGTGAGACTGGGGGGTCCTGGCTCGGGTCTCAGTGAGCAGGGGTGAAACTGCCCCCCTCTGGGGTGAGGTCCTGGCTCAGGTCTCAGTGAGCAGGGGTGAAGTCCTGGCTCAGCTCTCAGAGAGCAGGAGTGAGAGCTCTGGCCCAAACCAGGCGTGTCTTCGTCCCCGCAGGCACATCGCAGAACTCATCTTCTACATGGAGGAGCTGAGGGCTCACGTGCGGAAGTACGGCCCCGTCATGCAGCGCTACTACGTGCAGTACCTGTCCGGCTTCGACGCCGTGGTGCTCAACGAGCTGGTGCAGGTGAGGCCTCCTCCACCCCCTCCGAAAACACGCACATCAAAAGCAGGCCAACATGAGCGGCAAACGGGCCAGTCTGCTTTCTCACCACTAGATGGAGCCCAAGTGTTTCATCCCTTTTAAACCAATGCAAGTTAGCATGAGTGTTATATGTGAGAGTGCAAGACTGACTCCTACTCTGCGTGTGTCTCCCCCTGCTGGCGATCTGTCTGCTCTCACTGACTCAGTGTCATAACGTGCTTTACGACCTGGTTAACCCTCTGCCTTTGTTACAGAACCTGTCTGTCTGTCCTGAGGATGAATCCATCATCATGTCCTCCTTTGTGAACACCATGACCTCTCTCAGTGTTAAACAAGGTAAGCTGTCTAATACTGCTGTTTAACCTTTTGTTTGACAAAAGGGTGGTATTTTCAGATGACAATTTTGTTGCATAATTTAGAAAAATACATTTGTGACCCATCGGTCTAAATGTAGAAGCAAGTGACAAGGCCCTAGGTATAAAATATAAAAACAAATTTGGTTATTCCTTCAATTAGATCTAAATTTCCCTGGCAGGGTCAGGACAGCCTGTTGGCAAGGCTGAATTATCTCTTGGGTGATCAGTCCTAAGCCTTGCTTTGCCTGTAGAGGTAGCAGTGTTGGTGGCCTGAGGGCAGAATGCGCTGGAGATAATGAGAGAGCTGCCTCTGTCTCTGTTGCAGTGGAAGACGGGGACGTGTTCGACTTCAGGGGCATGAGGCTGGACTGGTTCAGATTGCAGGTAAGCCCTCGGGAGACCGGTGCGCTGGTCCAGCCCGGGCCGGGGGGGGATGGGGGCGAGCGCAGAGGGGGGACCCAGGTGCCTCATCAGGCCTGATTAGCACTCGCTGGCAGTAATGAGGCAGAGGTGCTCGGTGCGGGACTCCTCAGAGGGCGTTCCTCAGCCCTGTCTCTGGGCAGGAGAGAGCAGCTGACAGGGATACGGCTGTTAGAGATGAGTAACAGCTGAGAGGCAGCTTCAGCAGTGATTCCTCTCATTATTTACGTACCTGGCGCAGGCCTGTATCCAGGGCAGGTTATTCATGTATACAGATGGATATTTACTGAAGTCATACAGACACAGACCATGTTTCTCAGGACTGCTTTGGCAACAGCCAACCTGGGAATCAGTCAAGCAGCTCTAAGGATACGAGCCCAGCTCCATAACCACCACCACACTGCAAACACTGCACTGCATCACAAAGCACTCTATCACACTGCATTACACTGCATTACACTACATTACAATTATCGCTGCAGTAGATTTCCATGAACAGCATTCACGCTCACATTATTCTTCCACAGTCACAGAGCACCTCACCGCATAGCATCACACGAAACTGCAGCTCTGCACACACAGACCTCCCCCCGTCACCTCCTGTCCTGCCAGTTAAGTTTGCATGCTGAAATAGCATTTATCCTTCTTACAGCAAGCAGTCACAGCTTTATACCGTGATCGTGTTACATAAGTGTGGGAGAAATGACATTTTAGTGCACTTGGGTTCTGAACTGCTGACCAAGGCAATCATTTCTGTGATTTATTGTTATATTCTTGAAATCCATATAATAAAAGGAACAATCAACTCTTTGAAGTTCCCCTTTTATTATTTGGTAATCGCCTAGGCCTATCGTCCAGGCCTCTATAAATCCAAACTCTCCGGGGGGAATCCAGTATTACTTTTTAATTATTTTTTATGTTTCGTTCAATGCTCATGATGCCTGGAATTTTAATACTGTTCTTAAATCACAGTACCCATTCTGAAAGGCCTGTCTCTGACCCGTTTGTCCGTGAATCTGCGGGGAATCTCAAGTACGGCCTAAACTTGTTATTTTCTGTTTCTTGGATGTTGAGCAGGCGCTACATGTGTTTGATCCCCCTCTGAACAGGGCCAGAAATGCCCCCAGCAGATATGAGTTTAGATTTGCTCTGAGGGGAGAGAGTGAAGCCACAGCTCAGCATCTCTGCTCTCGTGGCTGGCCTTTCACAGCCACATCCCCCCTGAACAGACACAGCTCCACAGGGAGCAGGAAGGACATTTCACTGCAGCTCCCTGTGTTTCCACTGCCTCGTGTCTGTAAGGCCAGTGAGCAGCTCAGGGAAGTGTTAAGAGAGCCAGCGATAAGATAGCTGACGTGTGTGTGTGTGTGTGTGTGTGTGTGTGTGTGTGTGTGTGTGTGTGTGTGTGTGGGCAATTGCGTGTACATGTGAATGTGCACTTGTTTGTGTGTGTGTGTGTGTGTGTGTGTGGGCATGTGTGTGTATATGTGAATATGCACTTGTCCGTGTGCATGTGTGTGTCCGTGTGTCTGTGTGTGCGTTCGTGCATGCATGTGCGTGCAAGCATTCCCTGATCTTTTGATGGTCAGTAAACCCCTGCCTGAAGTGAACAGACAGGCTTAGAGAAACATGAGCAGGTAATACGGGTCTGATCCTCTCAGGTGCACTTGCCATCAGACCCAAAAAGAATAAACCGTCAGGTCGCTGGGAAAGGCATCAGACCTGAGCTGCTGGCTGCTTCACTTCATATTTCTGTCTGCGGTGCAGTCTGTCTGCAAGGAGTGCACTGTTTCCACAGATGCTCCAAGCCTTTTATTTCTGACCATGTCTGTTATGCTAACAACATCATACTTTTAAAGAGCAGTCAAAAATATGGCTTTTATTAAAATGATTCCCATTTCCTTCTCCTGATTGTTTTTTAATGCTGAGGGTAATATTTGCAGTCCTGACTCAGACCTCTGAAGCACAGGTTTTGCAGAAAGTTTTAGGTTTAGCACGTGTATACTTGCGACACACATGCTAAATGTCTACTTCCAATGCGTCATGCATTCCATCTTGGCGTAGAGCACTCTTTTGTTACATGTGAGGTGGTAGCGGTTAAGAGGAGTAAAAATAGCACATCTTTTCTGAATGAACATTATCATTGCATTTTCTCACACTGACGTAACCACCATTTGTTTTTTTCAGTGGATTATGTGCTTTATTTACTGTCACAGATGTTGGCCCTTACATTCATTGCTGCTAGTTCAGTCCTCTAGGATGGGTTAAGATGACAGCGTTGCTCTGAACCGACTGAAGCATTGAGTATCTATTCATGTGGCCATCATTTGAGCTCAGACACAAGGGATGAAATTGTGATGGTTGGCCATTGTCTGTACGCACAATATTAAGTTAAAGTGAATATTTCCCAGAAATCCTCCTCAGATGTTAATGATATGGTGGAGCAACTAGCCCTGGAGTTTCCTGTTCAGTGGTCAAATTTCCATGTGGAACGGCCTCTCTTTTTTACTTGTGGTTTCTCTAAAGGAAATGAAACAGATTTATTACAAATGATGGTAAATGATTATAGTAATAGACAAAACAGTGTGTGGCATGATTGGGAGTGTTTGATCCGGTGAGGTGCTAACAGGGCTTGTGTTCTCTGGGCAGGCTTACACCAGCGTGTCCAAGGCCTCTCTGGGAATTGCAGACCACAGGGAACTGGGCAAGATGATGAACACTATCATTTTCCACACCAAGATGGTGGACTCCCTGGTGGAAATGCTGGTGGAAACTTCAGATCTCTCCATATTCTGGTAAGGTCCCATTGTGCTGTTGCTCCAAATAAACCACCAAACCCGACAAATAGTCACAGCCATCATTAGTCTTTCAAAAGCAGATGTTTGACCTGTGTAAATTTGGTACAATACACTGTTTTGTACCTTTGGTGTTGTCGGTTGTTTTTATATATTTTAGGCTCATACATGCCTTAACTGCTATCAGAGATTAGCCGTGACTCTTGCAGAGGTTAGCGGTGACTGTAGCAGAGATTATGCGTGACTCTGGCAGAGATTAGCCATGACTCTGTCAGAGATAAGGCATGACTCTGGAATTAGCCATGACTCTTGCATAGATTAACAGTGGCTCTGGCAGAGATTAGCGGTGACTGTGGCAGAGATTAGGCATGACTCTGGCAGAGATTAGCAGTGACTCTGGCAGAGATTAGCGGTGACTCAGGCAGAGGTTAGCAGTGACTCTGGCAGAGATTAGCAGTGGCTCTGGCAGAGATTAGCGGTGACTCAGGCAGAGATTAGCAGTGTCTGTGGCAGAGATTAGGCGTGACTGTGGCAGAGATTAGCGTTGATTTAGGTAGAGATTAGTGGTGACTGTGGCAGAGATTAGGTGTGACTGTGGCAGAGATTAGGTGTGACTGTGGCGGAGATTAGCGGTGACTCAGGCAGAGGTTAGCAGTGACTGTGGCAGAGATTAGCGGTGACTCAGGCAGAGATTAGGTGTGACTGTGGCAGAGATTAGCGGTGACTCAGCAGAGGTTAGCAGTGACTGTGGCAGAGATTAGCGGTGACTCAGACGAGGCTGAGCGGTGACTGAGGCAGGTTGGAGGCTGACCTGCTCTCTCCCTCTCTGTGTGTGCCCCAGCAGCTTTTATAGCCGGGCGTTTGAAAAGATGTTCCAGCAGTGCCTGGAGCTGCCCTCCCAGTCCCGCTACTCCATCTCCTTCCCCCTGCTCTGCACCCACTTCATGAGCTGCACCCACGAGCTCTGTCCCGAGGAGGTAAGCCTCTGCACACACACACACACACACACACACACACACACACACACACACACACACACACACACACACACACACACACACACGCACGCACGCACACACACACGCGCACACACACACACACACGCTACACCCATGAGCTCTGTCCCGAGGAGGTAAGACATTTAGCCTCTGCCTCACACAATCACACACGCACGCACACGCACGCACACATGCACACACACACACGCACACACACTGCACCCACAAGCTCTGTCCTGAGGAGGTAAGCCTCTGCACGTACACACGCACACGCACACATGCACACACACACACTCACACACACACGCACACACACTGCATCCACAAGCTCTGTCCCGAGGAGGTAAGCCTCTGCACACACACACACACACACACACACATACACACACGCATACACACACACACGCTGCACCCACGAACTCTGTCCCGAGGAGGTGAGAGATGCAGCCTCTACCTCACACACACACACACACACACACACACACACACACACACACACACACACACACACACACACACACACACACACAAGCTCTGTCCCGAGGAGGTGAGACATTCAGCCTCTGCTTCCCCCTGCTGCTCTACACACGCGCACACACACACTGAGTGTGGGCCCGAGGGCTCATTCAGCAAAGTTTACCAGGCCATCTGACCCCCGTGTCATCCCGGTTCACTTCATATCCTTCTGTTCTTCTTTACAAATCAGCCTGATTCATCAGAATGGTAATTTGGGGTTCATTCAAGCAACAGACAGTCTTTGCTTTCCATTCTACTTTCCATCCTGCTGACCCAAGTACACTGTATTTATGTTATTGGATTGTAAAAGGAAGGTGCTTATGGTACCATGATTCACCTTGTTTGTATTCTGATGACTTATTTTGAAAAAGGCTTAGGATGTGTGTGTGTCACAGAGTGGCACAGACTGTAGTGTCAGGGAAGCTTTGCCCCACCTCTTCCGGAGGCACAGGGACAGTGTGAGACAGCAGGAAGGAACCGTGCGGAGACAGGAAGTGGAGACAGGAAGCAGAATCAGGGAGCAGGGACAGGAAGCGGAGACAGGAAGCAGAATCAGGACAGGAAGCAGAGGCGATACGCTGGCCTGCAGCGGTGTGTGTGACGCTGGCCTCGCCCCGGCCTTCAGGACGCATGGCTAAAAAGAAAAGGGTGATTTATTAAACGTGTGATCGAGCTGCACACTCTCAGCGGGGACGAGGAAGCCAGGGGCGCACTCACCACTCACAACAGCTTCCTGTTCTGGGAGCTGAAGTGCGCCAGTCACATTCATCCACTGTTTGCTCCTGCAAAACATCCCACTCTCCAATATCCATTTAGCTTTGTAAACAACATATATTTATGTTCCTAATTGGTTGACTAACAGTACCAAAATACACTGTACAATGAGTGTTCTCATGTAGGCTAGCAAGTGGTCAATGGAGAGCCTTTGCAAAAAATCAATCTGCAAGCTCTTAGAGGAATAAAAGAGATTTATTGAGCCATAGAAGGCTTGGATTTCCCTTATTCAAACATGAAACTCCCTCTCTCAGCATGTCTCTGAAATGTTCCTCCTCCTGCGTCCACTGCACACAGCTTTAGACAGCTGCAAACTTTATTTATGTTGGAAAAGCACAAAATGTTTCCAGTAATATTTCCATCCTGCACAGAAAAATTCTTTCAGCATGGTTTATAGTAACAGTGAAAGAGCATGCAGTAGCAGCAAAGGTCAGCCTTGCCCGCAGTTTGGAGTGGATGTGTTTTTACCTACCCAGGTGTGTGTCTGTATTTCGTACACAGGCCTCGTAGAGCGTCAGAAACATGCCATGCCATACTAATCAATGAAGTGATCAGTAAAAGCATGAGAGTTGAGTTTGAAGCCCATTTGCACTGAAGCGGATGTGCAGGCTGAATGAGTCTGATGTCCACCCGTGGACAGTTGCCTTCGGAGAGCAGCTTGTTTCTCTCGCCGAGTTTGAGAGGAAGCAGTGCTTCAGGAAAACTGGGTCACTAAGACTTTATGTTGTATGTACAGAGCAGATGCATCCATGGTTATGCAGTGTGCTGGGATATGACCACACCATACTGGGACATGACCACATTGTGCCTGGGTTATGACCATACTAGGGGGGGGATATGAGTACACTATGCTGGGATATGACCACCCTGTGTCTGGGTTATAACCACACTGTGCCGGTTTATGATCACACTGTGCTGGGTTATGACCACACTGTGCTGGGATACGACCACATTGTGCCTGGGTTATGACCATACTGGGGTGGGATATGAATACACTATGCTGGGATATGACCACACTTTGCCTGGGTTATGACCACTCTTTGCCTGGGTTATGACCACACTGTGCCGGGTTATGACCACCCTGTGTCTGGGTTATAACCACACTGTGCCGGTTTATGATCACACTGTGCTGGGTTATGACCACACTGTGCTGGGATACGACCACATTGTGCCTGGGTTATGACCATACTGGGGAGGGATATGAATACACTATGCTGGGATATGACCACACTTTGCCTGGGTTATGACCACACTGTGCCGGGAAATGACTACATTGTGCCTGGGTTATGACCACATTGTGCCTGGGTTATGACCATACTGGGGTGGGATATGACCACACTGTGCTGGGTTATGACCACACTGTGCTGGGTTATGACCACACTGTGCCGGGATATGACCACATTGTGCCTGGGTTATGACCACATTGTGCCTGGGTTATGACCATACTGGGGTGGGATATGAATACACTATGCTGGGATATGACCACACTATGCTGGGTTATGACCATACTGGGGTGGGATATGACCACACTGTGCTGGGATATGACCACACTTTGCCTGGGTTATGACCACACTGTGCCGGGATATGACCACATTGTGCCTGGGTTATGACCACGCTCCTGCCTGTGTGTAGGTCCCATCATGCCCCTCACACAGTGACCTCTCCTCTGTGTCCCCCGCAGCGGCACCACATTGGCGACCGCAGCCTGTCCCTGTGCAACATGTTTCTGGATGAAATGGCCAAGCAGGCGCGCAACCTCATCACGGACATCTGCACCGAGCAGTGCACCCTGAGCGACCAGGTGAGCACGTCACCATGGCGACCGGCTGCTGCAGCGTTTCTCACGCTTCCTGCCAAAAAACGCCCCGTGGTTTCTGCTGAATGATGCGCAATGATCTTTGGGCCCAGATTGCAGGAGTGTTGTACTTTCCGAAGGGTGTCTTCCAAGAGATGTGACATATGTAGTAACAATATATTTACCATTGCATGTGGGTTTTGTTTAAGCCCCCTGTGTTAAGAAGTGATTGCAGTTTGTTGTCAAAGCTCTCTCCCTCTAATTCAGTTTATACCAAATGCAATTTGTCACTGTAGTTCTAACCGCTTTATGGCTGTTTAAACGGATTTCTCTCTGCCTCCTCTGTGCAGCTGCTGCCAAAACATTGTGCCAAAACCATCAGTCAGGCGGTGAACAAGAAGTCGAAAAAGCAGACGGGGAAGAAGGGCGAGCCGGAGCGCGAGAAGCCAGGGGTGGAGAGCATGAGGAAGAACCGGCTGCTGGTTACCAAGTAAGCTGAGCTCTCTGAAGCTAAAGACCAGGCTGCTGGGTACCTGGTAATCTGTGCTCCCTGCCCACAGAGCAGCACTGTGAGTGAGGTCGAGTTTCCCCCCCGCCAGGCTACCTCCTGCGCTCTTAAACGCAGTGAGAACCTGCTGTCCCAGCTCTGGTCCCTCACAGTCCCCACCATGTCAAACACAGGGACCAACACACAGCACTGACACAGGACGGGGGACTCCAGTTTATTCCCATAAGAAACGAGAACAGGGACTGCACTCAGGAAAATAGCAGCACCCTCTGCGCGTTGGTGGTTGAGCCGCCTGCAATGTAACAGATTCCCCCGTAATCTGCAGGAAATGAGATTTTAATGCCAGCGATGTCCGACGTGTTCTTTTCCTTTTTTTTTTCCTTTTAGCCTGGACAAGCTGCACACGGCGCTGTCTGAGCTGTGCTTCTCCATCAACTACGCGCCGAACATGGTGGTCTGGGAGCACACCTTCACCCCCCGAGAGTACCTGACGTCCCATCTGGAGATACGCTTCACCAAGTGAGCTAATCCGCTGAGCCGCCTCAGAGCCCAGCGCAGGAATGAAGGCAGAGATTCCGCTTATTAGACCACCACGGTCTTCATTTCAAACGAGAGGTCATGGGAAACTGATTCTGCCGATTTCTCTTCTGTTCCACCACATTCAAATTCACCTGCCTGTCCTGTATGACGTTCCACAAGGAAAATTACCATCCAGCTGTTTCGGCAAAAGCGTGTAATGGTGTAAATGGTGGTCTTTGGTGAACAGGTCATTCTAAGTGATTCACTGGACCTGCAGACAGAGTTTGGGTTTGAGGAACCAAACCTGTGCAGCTACATAAACAGGGCCTGAGGGTTGTGTGGTATTTTCCGCTGTGGGGTTGGAGGGTGTGAGTGAGTTTTGGCTCGCACCTCTCTTCCTCCGGCTGCCTCACAGGGAAGGGCCTGTTACCCCCGCTCTCTGCCCCGCCCCTCTCGTCCTGCAGGTCAGGGAAGGATACGGCCCTCACAGCCCCGTGGGGAATTGCCCGTGTGTGTAGGAAACTGTGTGACTCAGTATTTGTAAATGGACTAACGGATAAGCAGTATGTTAAAGAAAGAAAAAAAAAAAGTTTATCACTTGGTGCACCGTGGATTTAAAGCAACTTTCTGAGCACTGTGCAGGACAGTCAGGAAGCCACCAGCATGGAAGGTGGGAACATGGGCCCTGTGGTTGTGAGTGATAGCCCCCGTTTCTGCGCCCTCTCACAGGTCCATTGTGGGGATGACCATGTACAACCAGGCCACGCAGGAGATCGCCAAGCCCTCTGAGCTGCTGACCAGTGTGCGCGCCTACATGACCGTGCTACAGTCCATCGAGAACTACGTGCAGATCGACATCACCCGGGTCTTCAACAACGTGCTGCTGCAGCAGACCCAGCACCTGGACAGCCACGGAGAGCCCACCATCACCAGCCTCTACACCAACTGGTGAGTCAGGCCCGGCCAGGCCCACTGCCGCTGACTGAGACGTGCTGGATATGAGGTTAAAAACTTCAGGGGCTCCCGAGTGGCTCAGTGGTTAAGGCTTCACTTTGAGTAAAAGCTGAGCTCTACAGTCTGGGTTCAGTCCCAGCCATGTCATCAGCTGACCGATGATTGGGAGACCAAAGCAGCAGACCAAACTGACTTCATTCCACCGGGGATCGGGGTGGGTATGGCAGCATGTCTCACCGCTCTCAGGTACCTGCAGGTTGCTTGGATGATGTCAGGGATGCCATGCCAGTTCTCAGATAGGCAGTTATATTACTGTAGTGCACGGGGTGAATTGTCTTGTGAAAAATGGTCACATTGGTATGTGACTCTATCGGATTATTGTGTCCAGTTGACGATTCCTGGGGGAGTGGGGTGCATGAAGGGAAAAAGAATTGGAAATCAAGCAAGGAAATATTCCTGTCTTTAGGTATCTGGAAACCTTACTGAGACAAGTGAGCAACGGACACATTGCCTACTTCCCAGCCATGAAAGCCTTCATCAATCTGCCCACCGAGAACGAGCTAACCTTTAACGCGGAGGAGTATTCCGACATATCCGGTGAGATGAGCGGATCTGAGGAGGGTTCACACTCCATCTACACACTCTTTTCTTCAGACATAATCACCTCTCGGGCTTCCTTACCAGGACACAGTGCAAGCAGTGAGGCAGACAGTTAATGTGTAAGGCTGTGTGGGTTTATGATGAACAGTGTGCTGTATGAGAGGTGAAAGGAAGTGTCTCACACTCAGGTGTGCTGTGCAGTAACATAACATTACCTCATTGTCATTTGGTGGAGGCTCTTATCCAGAGCTGCTTACAATTTTATCAGTTTATATAGCTCTGTATTTACTGAGGCAGTTGTGGGTTAAATACCTTGCTCAAGGGTCCAACAGCAATGCCGGGAAGGGAATCGAACCGCCAACCTTTCGGTTGCGAGCCCTGCTCCTTACCACTAAACCACACTGCTGCCGACCGCAGTTGCCTGAGTTGCCTGAGTTGCCTGAGTTACCTGAGTTGCCTGGGTTACCTGGGTTACCTGAGTTGCCTGAGAGTGCACAGCCTTGGTGAAGTGCCTGTGTTTCTCCCCCACAGAAATGCGCTCCCTGTCCGAGCTCCTGGGGCCCTACGGCATGAAGTTCCTCAGCGAGAGCCTCATGTGGCACATCTCCTCCCAGGTGGCTGAGCTCAAGGTGAGGTCACAGGGTCAGGGGTCAGAGGTCACAGGGTCAGGGGTCAAGTGCCCAGCTCCCAGGGCTCTTTATCTTCTGATTAATGCATTGCCTTTACACCATAGCATTTACACCACAGTGATAGTTCTGTTTTCACCCCTTCTTATCAAAAGGTATTGAGAGCCCCTGTGTTTCAGCAGAAAAGCAACACACAGAAGTACAGTGCAGGATTTGAGATTTTCTTAAGGCAAAATGTTAAACTCTTAGAGTGAAGATACTCATCATGAGCAGCTACAGGGGTCTGAATTACCTCAAGAAGGTGGAGCAGCAGGAATATCATCTGGTCCTGGTGCTTCCTGTATTTGGGAGTGGGTGTGACCTGGGCCTAAACCCACGCCCTTTTTCCTCTCCTGCAGAAACTGGTGGTGGAGAACGTGGAGGTGTTGACCCAGATGAGGACCAGCTTCGACAAGCCCGACCAGATGGCGGCGCTCTTCAAGAAGCTCACGTGTGGGTGCTCCTCTGGACGCCTCAAACGCACCTTCCTCAGCAACCACACAACCTGCAGTGTGCCTCTATAGAGCAGCGACATCACTTCCTGTGGTCATTTCCACATCTGCACATTATACTGACCCCCACAGCAACATTCTGCCCCTTTAGTTTACCAGCATGATGTTTCCCCACATGGTAATGTGGTTAGACCAGTGTTTCTCAACCCTACTCCTGGCGGCACCCTGTCCTGCGTATCTTCTATCTATCCTTGCTCTACCTGCCTGACTGAACTCATCAGTGGCACATTTTATTAGCTGAGCACACCTGATTTAATCAAGCAGCAAGGATAGATAGAAGATATGCAGGACAGGGTGCCGCCAGGAGTAGGGTTGGGAAACACTGGGTTAGACTGAAGGCTGTTGAGTGTATCACTTATAGAGTCATTAAATTTGATAGGATTGAACACCATTTTCATGGTCAGTATGGAAGGCATTGTGAATTCGTAGTGGGGCTAAAGTCGTGTTCGTCTTGTTGTTTTAGCGGTTGACAGTGTGCTGAAGAGGATGACCATCATTGGAGTCATTCTTTCGTTCCGATCGCTGGCCCAGGAAGCACTGAGAGACGTAAGCCCGTTCTCGTAACCCTGCTCCCTGCATGTCCTTATCTGGTGTTATATGTAAAGCCGGTGTGTTTTTCGGTCCTGATCGTGTCCTGCAGCGTGTTTGAATTGCGTGTGGAATGCTCACAGCACAGCTCCCGAACTGCAGAAACTTTCTCAGCCGAGTTGGCTTTTTCCATCCCTCTTAAGGTGCTGTCCTGTCACATTCCTTTCCTCGTGAGCTCGGTGGAGGATTTCAAGGACCACATTCCTCGAGAGACCGACATGAAGGTAAAGCACTCCGTGGGGTCTGTGAGATCTCCCGCAGTGTGAGGCGGGGGGGCGTTCATACGGAGGATCGGCTGATCTGGGACCTGTAAGGGACTGACTGTGTCTGCACTTGCAGGTGGCGATGAACGTGTACGAGCTGTCCTCAGCCGCGGGGCTGCCCTGCGAGATCGACCCGGCCCTGGTGGTGGCGCTGTCCTCACAGAAGTCCGGTGAGACGCGCCCCCCACATCACCAGAAGCAAGAGATGCCCTGGAATGAAAGCACTCGCCCTAGTGTTCACTCAGAAAAAACACCTGCCTGCCGAGCAGTTTTCCATTAAAACGACAACCAGATTAATCAAATGGCATTTTATTAATCTTGCATCACTACAAACCACCCTACATTACATTGCTCTGAGCCTCTGATGTTTGGCATCAAAATAGTCTTGTGTTACTATTTCTTCCACTGATCCAGTATTACCTCAATACCCACTATTGCCTCATTTCAGTTGTTCCCAAATGTACTAGTTACTAAAATGACTATAATTACAAGGCATTATTTCCATTTGGCTGTATGTTCTACTTGTGTTTATTTTAGAGTTTAATAATTCAGTCTAAAGACTGAAGTATGGCTGTCCCAAGAGTCCTTTTCCAGGCATATTTGTTGACAAGAACAAAACCACCATCTGACCTGTCCTTTTCACCTGAACAGAAAACATCAGTCCTGAAGAGGAGTACAAGATCGCCTGCCTTTTGATGGTCTTTGTTGCTGTTTCCATGCCAACCTTGGCCAGCAATGTCATGTCACAGTACAGCCCTGCAATCGAAGGTAACCACAGTCTAGTCAGCTAATTTTTCTAAGAAAAGGGTAAAAGGATGCTTTGTGGCTGGAATGATTTCTGAAAAATAAGTGTAAAGTAAATTAATAAATGGGATTTGGTGCATTGTGTTGCTGCATATAAGAGTGGAAATACTGAGTCCTGTCTTTTTGCAGGACACTGCAACAACATTCATTGTCTGGCAAAAGCTATAAATCAGATAGCAGCTGCCCTCTTCACCATCCACAAGGGCAGCATTGAGGACCGGCTCAAAGAGTTTCTGGCTGTAAGTATTAGCATTAACAGTGTTTACAGCTAACAGTATTAGCTGTCTGTAAGTTCTGCATTTGTACAGCTTGAATCCTGCTCTGTCAAATGCTTCATTTTTCAGTCTTTTGCTCATAGTGGACTTTTTCATTTCCGCACTAATTACAGAGAAAATCATTAATTTCCATGGATATGTATATTTTTTTTTATCCTGAGAGGATCAACATTAGAATTCCATAAAAGTCCTCTCTTTTATGCTGGATGTATTTTCCTGGAAGGCTGAGCTTCTGTTCATTGGTGAAGGCCCATATACCCTATTCTGCCTATTTACAGTGGAATTACTTTAACATTTGCCAAGGAGTCGAGTTTACAGTGTCTGCTCTGCATCTTTATTAAGCTTCTCAAAAACATATTACAACAGGGGTGTTGAAATATGAATGTTTTTCCCCAGTTTTAATGCAGAAAGTTTTTCCCCTTCTCATTTTTTACACAGTAAAGCACAGAGTGCCAGTAATGCATTATAAATGTCATTCCTTTTTTTCTGATGGATTCTGTATCCATGAATGTGAGGGGTGGAGGGGGTAACTGAGCTTAAATCATCACATCATTCAAAAGGTAGAAAAAACACGCATGCCGTAAACATCCGGCCGTAACATTGTTCTGCCATTCAGCTTGCCTCGTCCAGCCTGTTGAAGATTGGCCAGGAGACGGACAAAACCACAACGCGGAACAGAGAATCTGTCTACCTGCTTCTTGATATGGTGAGTCAGTGCGTTCTGAGAAGCCAGCAGCTGCAGGCTCAACACAGGGTTTTTTTTTCCAAAAACATCCCTCATGTCAACGGGCATTTTATTTGTGTTTTTGTGTGTGGAAAAATTAATATGGCTGTAAAAAAAACTGCTGAGATGAAATTTGTAATGGAAAAGGAAGGATCAGTGGGTGGATATACTGCCCCACTGTATGAGCAGAGAGGTTTCTGGATGCTGTTGATAACCCTTAAAATCATGGGAATTGTCCAGTTTTTTGAAGCCAAATATTACGTAACAGTTTGGTAGTTTCTTGCTTGTCATAGTTCACGGATTACTTGTATACTGTATTACAGAAATTACAGCATCTCCAATAACAAGCAATGATGAGTTTTCTCATCTGCAAGAGTAATGTGATTGCCTCTGAAGAATAATCTACAGAGATTAATAGCTCTGTGTACTGAGGAGAAACTCCTGGGATATTGGGATGCACCATCTGTATTGTAATCAGGCAGGTTTTCAAAAAATAGTTTGCCCCAAAAACAAAGACACTCAAAAGACATTATTCAGCGAATTGTGGAGTACCGTTTTGTGTGTACCCTGTTACAAGTGTATCATTTCTCCCGCGTGTGTTTGCACCAGATTGTGCAAGAATCTCCATTCCTCACCATGGACCTGCTGGAGTCCTGCTTCCCCTACGTCCTGCTGAGAAACGCCTACCATGCAGTGTACAAACAGAGCATCACCTCTTCAGCGTAAGAGAATCCTCTTCAGTGTAAGAGTCCCTGGTTGGGGGCCAATCGGTGCAGAGTGGACAGCAGGGGCCCCTGGGAGCACAGACCACTGCGGGGCTTGTTTTACATGAGAGTCTTAAGAAAACAGCGAGAATTTTGTGGGATCAGACCTTTTTCATAAAATTGTATTAATGACCAGTTGTTTCCTATAACAGTAATAGTAACCTATAAGCTTGGCTGAGGAGCACTAGATACACTACTAAATTACATTTTTGAAAAAACATACGTGCTTCAGATTAAAAAAAAAACATAAAAAAGGACGAGAACACTTAAGGGGCAATGAGGTGAATTTTAATTATCTTCAATCATGCAGAATATGTTGCTTGTTTATTAACAAATGCTTCAATGGTTCGCCGTGATTATTTTTAGATGGCTCTAGATTTTGTCTGTGTGGGTTTTAATGTGCATTTTTTTCTGTGGATTTGCATTTTTTACACTTTATTTTCTTTTGGAATATTTGCCAAATTATTGACACAATGGCATCTCATTATGGGTTTGGATCAAAGCAGAATTGTTGGTAACTACATAATATAAAAGACCGATGGTGTTTGTACAAAGCATAGTCTAATTTTTTTAAACTAACCTTCATGATGCCGTGACGGCATTAACACACGCGGTGTACCTGTCTGTATGGTATAATAAACATTCTTACATATTTATTGAATGTTTATAAAATGTTCTCCCTTAACCACTTTTTTATATGTTTTAAATTTTTTGAAGATTCCAGTGTACCTTCCATAACATAAATAAACATTAGGTTATATCCAGCCTCCATTGCCTATCTGTGTTAATCTGAATTAGTTTCATTTCCTTTCACTGGCTTCCTTCACACACTTGCGAACAAAAATACGCCAACTAAAGACTCAATGTACACAAAGTATCATTTGTAGTAAAGTCATACATTTTAAATGATATTGTTAACCATGTAAGTGCAAACAAATTTAGCAAAGTCATTAAACGTACTTGGAGAAGGGAACTGGCACAGTACTGTACTATTTAAAGTTTGGGAGTATGATCTTAGATTGAAAAATGATTTGAATTTGGCTGAAATTTGTCATCACAAACTAATAGAACTGCCAGAGAGTTGGATTACACTGCAAAGTGACAGTTGGAAAGACTTGTATTGTCATTGCCTTTTCTCATAGTGGAAAAAACAGGTTTGGTTATGTTCAGTTGTGCCGCATTCAGGTCTGTTCACAGTGCATTCTTTGTGAAGCCAAATAAGCTTGTGGTTTATCATCCTTTGGGACACACACTGTAACCTGAACGCTTCAGACTACATGAACTGTGGACTGGATGTGAGTCAAATATCTGAACAGAGTCAGAGATTCTGTTACTGTATGACTGCTTTAGCAAAAGTAAATTTCATCTTAAATGGCAGACATGGATAAACCAGAGGCCCTTCTGCTTTATTTAATGTGAGGTGAGAGGTTAGCAGAGCTCATTAAAAACATCAGTAATGAAGATAACGTGCTCACTTCTATTGTACCAACCATATTGGAATGGATTGAGAGCTCAAATCAAGTCGATTTACATATCATTTACTGGCTCTGGCGGTAGTGGGCAATTTCAGAGTATTGAGTAAATGTTTTAAAATGTTAATGGCCTTGTGCCTGTTATTTATTTTAAAATCTGGTTTGTTTGTTGAAAATACTGTAGACCACTGTCTCCCAGCCAGTTGTTTGTTCTGCTGAAACACGGGCAGTGACTAAACCTTTTACATCTGCAAGATGATTCACGGGTCATTGAAAAAGAAAATGTAATTGATCATTCTACACTTTCTTACCAATTTATGTTTGATTGGTTCCCATTGTCACCCTTTGACAGCTATCTAAATGTATTCTTTGGATGTGTATTCACGCAGTTGCTAACCTTGCTCAGTTGTGTAAGGCAACAGCGTTTACTCACTTTAAATTGAGTTAAGATAAATTAGGCTTCATTAATGTTCCAGGCGGGCTATGTATGGCTTCTATTGTATCTCATCCATTGCAAACGCAGTTACTCATGTTTTGTGGAAAGTTTGTTTCCGCTGTGCAAAAGACTGCTAGCAAAATATTTTATATCAGAGGGCAAGAAAGCATAAGAAAGAAATGGAATGTGTCCCCGGACCGTATTAGCTTTTAAAGGTGGGAGCTGGAGGAGGAGGGTCGGGCTTGACTGTGGTCTGCAGGCTAAAAACACGTGGCCCTGGAGACTGAAGTCACTCCACCGGACCGCGAGCTCCAGCCACAGAACCAGCAGCAGCAGCGCGCGCCAGATCAGCTCCAGCACCAGCAGCGCGTGAGACCAGATACAGCACAAGCAAAAGCAGCGCGCGAGACCAGATACAGCACCAGCAACAGCAGCGCGCGCGATAGGGAGGCAGAGCGAGACCAGCTCAGACTGTCAACGCGGCGCGTGGAGATGGACTTGTGGAGTCAGCGAAGCGCGAGGATGCACAGATAGGGCATCATCAGATGCGCCCTCTGAAGCGCCCAATTTTCCGAAGGATTCCATCTTTACTTTTTAAAGAAAACACAAAGGATGACCAACTGCACTGTGTCTGGAAGTATGAACGCGTAAGCATGTCAGCTGGCAAATAGTTTCAGAAAGGTTTTTATTTGCATTTATTTTCATTTTTGCCAACTTGAGTGGTTTCCACCTGTATGGATGAATTCATATAGACTTTCTCAGCTTCTTCAACTGACACGACAGTAAATTCTAGCAGTTCGCCCTTATTCTTTAATGCTAGTTTGACTCAATATGTTTGCATACGAGTTGTGCGTCAGTCTCCTGGCTGTTGTCTGCCTCATTGCGATACCCCGAGTCAGAGCGGCGGCATGCGAGCCGATCCGGATCCCCATGTGCAAGCAGATGCCGTGGAACATGACCAAGATGCCGAACCACCTTCACCACAGCACGCAGGCGAACGCGGTGCTGGCCATCGAGCAGTTCGAGGGTCTGCTGGGGACCCAGTGCAGTCCGGACCTGCTGTTCTTCCTCTGCGCGATGTACGCGCCCATCTGCACCATCGACTTCCAGCACGATCCCATCAAACCCTGCAAGTCGGTGTGCGAGCGGGCGAAGTGCGGCTGCGAGCCGGTCATGAAGAGATATAACCACACGTGGCCGGAGAGTCTGGCCTGCGAGGAGCTGCCCGTGTATGACCGCGGCGTCTGTATCTCACCGGAGGCTATCGTCAAAGCTGAAGGACCTGGTAAACGCTAAAGCATTATAAACCATCTTCATCATTCGTTAGTATATCATTGTAGCAGCTGTAAGAGCAGCGATGATCATAATAATACTAGTAATTAGGTCTGTTAACGATTATGACCGTTTTGTCAATGTTTGGTACTATTAGTTGTGTTTGCGGTTAACAAATACCTACTTCATTATATGTTTGTCTTGCACTACTGAAGACAATCCATATTACCAAGACTTCTCAAAATGCTCACCAGGTAAGGTTTCACCTTTTTAACGAGTGCATGAATAAAGTTTTTTAATTAATTTTTTAAATCACTGTCATATACACCAACAACAGAAATGTTCTCCAAATAAGTTTGTGTTGTGCTAATCCAAGTAAGAGGTGGCTGTTCATTTATATGGAAGTCGTAGCGGCGAAATTACAAACAGGTCAGGGACCTTGCAGCCACCGCGCTTATGAGAGTAATCTATGTAACAGAAACAAGTGAAAATTAAACACATTCCTTCATCGATTTAGAGTCATCACCAGACTTTCCAATGGATTCTCACAATGGCAACTGTAAAGGCTCCAACGGTGGTATGTACTTAGTGCCATATTATTATGATTATTATTATTAGTAGTAGTATTTGTTGTTGTCTTTTTTACTTATGCATAGCTGTTTTGGATTACATTAAGGATACTGATATGTTATTAGGTTTTTATAAGAAATTAGACCTCTCTATATTATAAAAAGGAAAAGAATTTAACAGTCAAGATGGTTTTATGGTATGCTAAACAATGACATATATAACCTCCGGGAATTTATATTCTTGGATGGTCTTCATAAAAATACATGAATATATGTGTAATCTTTACGTGTTCATTTCTGTGCTTTGTGTTTTGTAATTTGATGTCTTTGTTGAAATTAAATATTCTTTGTCTTCCCCAGAGCGATGCAAGTGCAAAACAGTAAAACTTGCTCTGAGGACATATTTAAAGAATAATTACAATTATGGTAAGTTTTAATTCTGAACGATTCTGCCATAGCGTATATGGGGAAAAGAACTAATGGGAGAAATATTTTTACTTGGGTTGTTGCAAATTTTATGCATATATCTTGTCAACTGTCATAAACCAAACCTTATCACAGTTTTAAAAGTGTTTAACCAGGAAAGAAAAGTCTGTTGTTTTTGTAATCAGACAACAGATGAAGCATTGTACAACCAACGATTCTGACCCAGACACATCGGCATTTTCCTTCATTCTCGATTTTCAGTCATTCGAGCGAGGGTTAAAGAAATAACGACCCGGAATCACGACCTGAGTGCGGTGGTCGAAGTGAAAGACGTGCTGAAATCCTCCCTCGTCAACATTCCCCGGGACACGGTGACGCTGCACTACAACTCGGGCTGCCCGTGCCCCCCGCTCGCAGCCAACGAGGAGTACATCATTATGGGCTACGAGAACGAGGAGCGCTCCAGGTACAACTCTGCGCGCTGGCATCGGTTCACGAACACGGAACATTTTTCAAGTTAACGTTGTGGCTGTAGCCTGATTCTCTAATAAGTTATAGTGCTACTTTGTCGATTCCATCCAGGTTGTTGCTCATTGAAGGATCAATTGCACAGAAGTGGAGGGACCGCATGGCGAAGAAAGTCAAGGTATTGGCATGAGCCACTTGATGCGCATTATAGAGTTTTCGAGGTCTATAACGATATAAGAAAGGATATGTTTAATATGCCCAAGTTTACCTTAGACCTATTTTCACCTGCTCAAAAACAGGCTTAAAATATCAGGCCAACAGAGCTTTACTCGATTTGAAAGTGTAGAGTAAAGTTGCCAGAATTCTGAAGTTTGCCCATTAGTTAAGAAAAAAGCGTTTTCCTTAACTGAAATGCAGAGGGCATGATGATGATGTGATGTCTCTCTTCTTTTCAAAGGTCATGTAGGGCCTGGGTAAAATAACCTTTGGGTACTTTTTTAAACTTGGAATAAAGAACAGACAGAATGTATCTGACAGTTGAAGAGAAGCAGCCAGTCTAGAGAAATTAGTCATTTTTCCAGGGTGTATGTAAAAGAGGCAAACTGACAGAAAATGGCATTATTGTAGCTTTTGGAATCCCTAAAGAGTTTGTTTGTCCTTCATTGGGTCAGTGAAAGCAGCCATTTTAAAACCAGTTATTCACCTACAGTATAGTACAATCAATAAATACTGCAAGTCCAGGCCTCACGCACCCTTCAGACACAGTCATGTGTCACACATGTGATGTGGCTTAATGTATCAGGCACAAGGCTGCCTGTCTCATTTTAAAATGCTGCTGGACAGCAGTGTGGCATAGAGATAAGCAGCAGGGCTCGTAGCTGAAAAATTGTTGGTTCGATTCCCTGCTGGAACACTGCTGTTGTACCATTGGGCAAGGCACTTAACCCACAATCGCCTCAGTAAATATCCAGCTGTTATAATTGATAAAATTGTAACCTGTGTAATTCTTTGGATAAGAACGATAAGAACGTCTGCTACATGAGAATACTGTAAGGTGAATGTAATGTGAAGGAGTGAGCCGTGCTGTGCAGTCCAATGCCGTGTGACTCTGCTTTCAGCGGTGGGACCAGGTTCTCCGCAGTCAGAGCAGAGGGAATTCTGGGAGGAGCGGCATGAGACGGACCCGACACTGAAGCGAGAGTGCGGGGACGGGAACCAGACCAAACCCAGAAACCAGCAGTTTGGAGACAGCTGAAAAAAATGCACTATTGCACGTTCTTTTTGATTGTCACCTTATTGGAATTTTAGTTGAATGTAGCATTTGTGTGATGCTGGATGTTTTTTTTTTGCTGTTGTTTATAATTTTTTTGTAGCGTTTGCTTGCTAGCGCTGTGTAAGGGGTGTTGGAGACACCTGCAGTGCAGGAGCTGGTGGAAGAGTGAGGCTTTTGTGCAAACGTCCGCAGCACAGCGTGTGACTCTGTGAGGGGTCTGAAGGGGAAGGCTGGGTGTTTATCTCTCAGCTTTAAGCCTTTAAAGTAAAGACGAACGGACCTGAAGCCGACAGCCAGTCTGTATGCAGCTGCATGTTGTATTCCCACAAGAGGATGAAACACACTTTTGAGTAGAATCAATGGAGAAAAAATCAGCTTTTGGGGTGTAGTCTCAAAGATAAAGTCAGGTTGATTCAGGACTTGGAGTGAATGTATCAGTGACAATACAAAGTGATATGTTTATTGTGAAATGTTTATTTTAAAGGGAAATTATGCACAATGTTTCTGCAGATCTGTTACACTTTTTGTTTCCTTGAATTTAATTTTCTGTAACTCACGTAGTATGGCATATTACATGTCTGACAACTTTCCCTTGTCATTTTAACTGTACTGTTTTTCCACTGAACTTCACATTAACTTTATTTGCCATTTAGATACTCTGGTCTGACATACTCCAACACTGCTTGTATTAAACAAAGCTGAAGTGAACCTTCTCTCGGCACTGTCTGGTTGGTGTGACTGTTGTACTGTCAGATCTAGTGCAGTCTACTCATCGCGGGATTACATTATAGCATTCTGTTGGGAATGGTCCCACCGTTAGCGGGGCTTGAGTGTGACTCGGTTACCTGTGAGCCTATAGTTGCCTTATTTATTTGCTCAGCAGATGCTGTTATCCACAGAGACTGAGGCTGTGCGTGTGGGATATTTACACAGCTGGGTTATTTACTGGTGCAGCTCATGTTAACCACCTTGTTCAGCGACAGTGCCCCGCCCATTGTGCTGACCAATAGGCACAGTGTTGGTCCCCGCGCTGTCACTCACCTGTGAGCTGAGAGTCTGGAGTGAGGCCACATCGGCACACAGCCCCCAAACCCCGCACTCTGAAAGCACTGCCCCCCCTGGGAGACGGAGTGTTTACCCCATCACCGTAAAGGTTAGCAAAGTGCTGAGGTCCGATGTGAAGTGATGTTCTGTTTAGAGGCAGAGTGGTTGTTACCATAAGCTGACAGGCCTGCAGTGAGGCCCTTAGGCAGAGCACTCAGTGCAGGGCCTCAGGCCTCTCTCCATCGGTCAGATATCAGCTGTAAAAAAGCAGATATTTGCTTTATATTAACACACATCCAAGGTACGGTAGCTGTTTCTCAGAATACTGACGTCACAAGTGTTGAAATCGTATCCCACAGCCGGTTAACAGAGGTCACTGCTGATGGGCAAATAATCTCTGAGGATCTGTAAACACAGGATTTGAGTGTGCCCACATGTGTTTGCGTCTGTGCGGTTGTGTGGGCTTTGATACTGAGCCAAAACACATTACAACAGCATAAAAAAAACTCCCCAATCAAGGGGTGATGCTCCTGAAAACACAGAGCTCCACTCCCTCCCCAGCGCCATTCCTCATCTGTCCTCATCACTCACAGAGAGGGAGATGGGCCTGGAAATTAACTCTCAGAGAAATTTACGCGCAGGCCCAAACTCAATCACGGAGCGTGAGTGTTTTATGGGAAAATGAACACAAACTGCCTTATTTATTATGACATAAACAAACCTCACCGTCTCGCTGATGGCTTCTCTGTGCGGCCATCTTGACCACTTCGTCGCTGTGCCGTATTTCACAACGTCATGACCAGGGGAACAGAATGCCCCAACAATCAATTCGCCCCGGTGGAAAGGGTCTGCCACCATCACATTTTAATTTATTGAGATTACGCACCATGTGGGAACCATTAAACACTATGTGAGTGATGTAAATCTTTTGGTGTAAGCTTTGAAGAGCGGCATTACCCTGCCGATTAAGCATCTGGAATAGCAACACGAACAAAGCCAGCCTCCAACACGCTGCAAGACTACAAGAAATATATATTTAATGGCTACCATAACTGTGTAGTTACAGCTAGCTGTAACCACATCACATAGCGCTAGGTCAGAGCTAGTGCAAGTGTTTATTATCTCACATCTGTTAATGCATGAATATCCCTTTTTATGAGAGATCAACACAAGAATAACAGAAGCCAAACTGCAGTTTAATATACCTTATAAAACTAATTCAAGGTTAGGTCTGTAATCTGACTGAGAGGCGAGCTGTAATTCAGAATGGCTTATTACAGTATAATAACTCATATGCAGAGTCTTCGTTGGACCCTGAGGAGGGGATCAATGGTAAAGGTCTGTTTTCCCATGATTCAGTGCTCTCAGAAGAGGTCATCCATTTTCTGTGCCGATGAGCAATCAGAGCAATAAAAGTGCTGGTTGGAGCGGGGGGGGCAGGAGGGGGGGGCGTTTTGTGTGCGGTGCTCTCCAAAAATCGCTGACGAGGTTAGCCGCCCTGTGAGCTGAGCCCCCGATGGAGCAGCAACTCGTCAGCGCTCCGCAGTGAGAGAGAGAGAGGCGCAAAGAATAACGCACCCCCCGTATTTCACACCATGGAGAACTGCTGACAGGGAAAACTGTTCTTCTGGGTCTCTTTCCCTTTCTTTTCATTTCCTGTGACACCACGGCAGGCTTTCATGAATATGCCGGGTGATCAGAAACACATGTTTAAAGCTGTACCAAAACCGCAGGGCATGTTTCAAATTCTCACTGCACAGAGGAGCCAAATCACTCCTTAATTGTTTGATGATTATGTTCCAGTGGGTACTTTAATTGGTAGGCAACAGACAATGGAAATACAAAACTAAACTGTATTAATTTAAATTAATTTAAAGGGTACTAAAAACATAGTATGTGCAAGAAATCACTACAAAGCAGGCCCTTGTGAGTTTCATTTGAATCTTATCTTTAGATAACAATTTGAACGTCAGCAGTAGCGAAGGAATAAAGAAAAAGTGCTTTGGAAATGTTTCTTGGGAGCGATAAAGGTAAGCCTGCTCTTTTTCCATTTTTCTATAAACACAAAGGCTTAAGAACTGTAATCATACAAACTGTATTTCTAAATATCTCTTTGAACTTCAGTAGAACCCCTTGATGATTACAGGTTGAGTTAATGTCACTGTGCTTTCATGTGAAGTTTTTTTGGCATTTGCATAAAAAGCATCTGGGTTCAGTTCCTTGGTGCTTAGGTAATCTGATCAGAGCTTTTCAAATTCAGAAAGAGCCAAGGTAGTAAGGTACTTTCCTAAAAACAATTCAAATCTCATTCCGCCAAGACGGCAAATGTGAGCAAAAAGATCATTATTACAATAACCTTCGCAGTTTTCTAGATGAGGAGATGTCCAACATACTGACATAACTGTCATTCGGATTGTACTGGTGAGTGATAGTGCACTCATCAGACGGTATTCTGCCGGTTTGCCTAATTTCTGTCTTGGTTTTATTGAGACCTTGATATTGTGTATCAGTGGCTTCAGGTGGTCTGAAAATCTGACAGGGAGTGGGGTTGCACCTGGAAGAACATTTTTGGCCAACACATTCTAGGAATATTACTTAATTCTATGATCAGCTAGGGCACAAACACAGTATAATGTGCGCTCATTGCTTTAAATCCAAATTAAATGTAACTCATTTGCATGAACATTTTCCTATACATTGTGAAATGTTTAACATCTACACAAGCAAGGTGAGGGTGACAGTGACAAGTAAGAACACCCCTCCACCAATGACCTAAAGAGGACAGTGACACAGCATTTGTGTTCATTTGAACACAAAATGTTTTATACTCTTTATCCATTGCAATCTGAGAGTGTGTATTACCTGTGGAGTAGAGTAACAGTCCAGTGCTTCTGTGCATTGTGCCTCTCCTGGGCCAAATGCTGTCCCCTCACTGCAGCTGCCTGCAGCCAATGAAAGCAGGTTAAGCAAACGATGCATCCACAGAAGTAAACAATGACTGAGCTCAGCTTCATCTCTATCTGCCATGCAGAAAGAAGAGCCACGACAAGTTTGGTGTCTCAGGCACCGTAGCAAAATGGACGCAGCTAGATCATTCTGAATCGTTTTTGACATAGCGGGAAACACCGTTGAAGATTTAAAATGCCCCAGCAGAACTTCATGTTGGGGTATCACTTTGACTACCTCCTTGTAGTTTGGAACGCTCTCTGCTCATCATGACAACACTGTGAACATCGCCGCAGCTGGAAGACAGCTAACGGGAAAGCTCAATGGAGCGGTCTGATAAATATCTGAGGACCTTGCCCTAATCACAGCATCAAAAAACCTGTTGTAATTAATAAATAATTTCCAGTGAAACACTGGAAACAGTGTATGAAATACTGCAGATAAAGAGCTATGAGCACAGGCCCGTACGAGACTGGCCCCCGCAGCAGGTGTGCTTTTGGGCTGCTGAAAGCAGAAACGCAGCACAGATACACACTGTCTTCAGCCTCGCTTACGTTTGCTCCGGTCACTGTGTTAACACAGCTGTACAGCCTGCCTCGACGGCTCATTTTCTCCCGCTCCCTCACAGAAAGACAACATGATCCCTTAATGAGGTCAAAGGCGAGCAGAGGTTTCCTAAACTCCGTTTGAAGGCTGATTGTCTTAATTACATCTTAAGGGGCCAGGGCACGAACACCCTGACATTTATGTAACCAGAAAATGATTAGCCTGCGCGGGGGGGCCCAGCGCATTCGGCTCTAAGTAAACATTGCAGAAAGCGGAACAGAAGCGGTGCGTTGGAGCAGGGTTTCTGTGGAGGAAGTGAGGAATGATATCATGAGCCTTTGAAGCCAAGGGAACTGCTGTTTCGCTCCTCTACTAAAGGATTCGTCACACTCCCTCCAAACACACACTGAGGACTTGGCCCCTGCGGCTAAGCAAGCATTTCCACCTGGTGGGTATTGTCCCCTGCTTACAAGCCTCTGGTTATTAGAGACTGTTTGCGCACAGACTGCCAGCTTTTGCATGCTAATTGATTTATCAGTGGAGCACAAGCGCTCTTTGACCACTGCGTGTTAAACGGCTTGCTTAGCCCTGTGCACACAGCCGAGAGGCCATTGGGTAAAGTCTAGTATAACACTAAGCCCCAGATAAGCTAAAAGACAGACGCGGACCACAGTTCTACAGAGATGCTTGGAAAACAGCGGGGCTATTGTTTGCAGTATGTGAGAAGATAATTATAATAATTGAGTCTTTTTTGTGTCTGGCATCTTCAGGAGCTCTGATTAAAAGCAGCATATGCACTAAATATATAAAATGAAAAATGTAATGGCTGCTAATTACCTTCCCAGCACCTCTCTTCAACACCTTCCAAAACTCTTAAACAGTAATTTCATTTTTTTTAACCATCAACCCAGTCTAAAAGTTCACTACCCTTCTGCAACCTCTTAGAGCCAAAATTAATCCAAAAGAGCAGCTAGATGAATACAGTAAACTGCATTCCATTCATAAATCTATACATTTACAAGCACAGGCCTCTCCTGTTTTCCTTTATTTCCATAATTCCCATAGCTTCAACACACCTTACTTTTTTATCTGTGTGTAAGTGGCCTGGTGTTATTTCTTGTGCAGCATCCTTGCTGTGTCTGCGCAGGGTCTGCAGAGAATGCCCTGTTCCACTGGCCTCCCAGAATGCTTTGTTCTGTTGGCTTCCCCTGGACACCCTGCGTGCACTGAGGCGGAAGGTTCTGGGGATGGAACGGCTGGATGCTTTGCCACAGGGCTCTTGCCTCTGAGCATGACAGCCTCCCAGCATCGGCCCTGTCAGCTGGGGAGAGCTGAAAACCACCAGCCTCTCACTCCAGCCTGGACACAGACACACCCAGGAGGAAAACGGGCGGGTGCTCCAGCATACAGGTGAAGGGAACAGAGCCGAGGCGGCAGGGGACTGGACAGAGAGGGTGACAGTAAGGAGGAGGGAGCGGAATCTGAAACCATTGTTCTGTTATGTTCCACGGGGGAAGCTTATACTGCACCAAATTTATGTGAAGGGACGTATCTTGCTCTTTGCTGCCACCTGGTGAACAACACAACTAAGAAATGTTCTGTCTCGGAGGATGTTTGGCTTTTTCATATAATGATTACACAGTGTCATTTGAAATTGATGAAGGACATAAACTCACATCACACACACTGTGCCAGATCAGAGCTACAGAAAGGTTATTTTGAGGTTTAAATTGCTGTCCTTGTTCAATGCGTTTAGGTACACTATGATAGTTTCTCATAATGGTGTCAAATGTAGTGTTACATGTGCATTTAAACATTTTTTGTACTATTTCAAATATGAGTACCATCTTGAGCAAATAATATGTGACTGGAATTCCTTTTGGCAAATTCAATCCACCAGTCTTTAGCAGTGCATTATCCTTTCTTACATGGAGGAGTCATTTGGCTTGTCAAACAGTGTGATTAGTTCTTAATCAGACTGCAATATTATGATATTTACAGACACTGTACTGGATTTATGATGTGTATTGGTAGTATGATATTGTGGGTGGGGAACTTGCTTGTAATCAAAAGGGTGCTGCTTCAAATCCCTACATACTGAAGTGTAACATTTAAAATGGACCATATACATACATAAGCAGGCACATACAGTACTTCAAGATTTCAGAATTACTACACACCACAGGGGGAAATTAGTGTATTTAGTGGTACAGAACTGTAAATGACTGGATCTATGAATTGGCGGTGGGAAATAATGTTGCTCACATCTGCTGCCATCAAGTGGCCAGTGAGAGAAGTACACTTCAAACTGCAGCACAGCCTGAAAGACCTCATGAATCCACCGGTTAGTCAGTAAAACTCAAACATTTGGAAAAAAACAAAATTAGACTTTATTCATTTAGGGTACAGTAAAAGGGGGGAAAAGAACACAAACATTTTGGAGCATTTAAAATGATCCACAAATAAAGGTCACTTTGAAAGGATCCAATAATCAATACTTTCAAATTATAAAATACCGTCATGTGCATTACATCTGTTTTTGACAGAGGTGACATTATGGAAAACTGTACATTGTCCTTCCACTGTAGAACAGACCCACAGCTAAAACTCAACTTTGCAAAACAGCTTGAGATCATGCAAGATTGTGAAATTTAGCAGAAGGACAGACAGGCTTCCATGAAGATGAACACTTCATAGACATGTAGCAAAAAGCTCCTCGTGCTAATTCACGGTTTATGAATGACCTCCAGATGAACTATATAAAAACAGGAGTGTGTGTGTGTGTGTGTGTGTGTGTGTGAGAGGTGTGTGTCAGTATCTCAAATACAGAAAAAAAAAAAAAAAAAAAAAAAAATACAGTACACCCAAACTTTTTCATTACAGTGTGATGTGTGCGAGTAACCCACTGCTCACCGTTTCACAGGTTCAATACATGAGAAAATACGGGAAACCTTATAAATAGTCAGTTCTTTACACAAAAGTAAACAGCATCATCAGCGATACTGGACAATACATTCAGAGTACACACCGTTTTGATACATACACAGTTTTACATGCTCAACAGTTACCACCTGAAGAAAAGACAGACTGTCCACACAATTACAGAAAGTCACACTGTAAAAAAAGGCCTCTTTCACACTTCCAGCTGGGACCGGCGCAGTAACACGATGAGATCTCCATACTGACCCTCGCCAGTAAGCCTCCTGAACAAATCTCTGGTTAAAGAGTCTTTTGTTTAGTCTGTGCGTCCGTATTGGATCGGTTCCTCTTCCAGTAGACGTGTTTTACTGGATCTGTGCATGTAGAACATCACTTCCCTTCCCCCAATATTTACAGTTCATCCTGCAGACCAAAAGGAAAGCCAGTTCAGATGAAGTGATGTATCTTACCTTTATCTCACACTGGGACAGAAAGCGAACTAGTCTTGAGTGCGTTAACTTGAAATTAACTTCAACTTCAAATAATGTATTGCATTACTTGGCACGTATTTATTTGTAGTATTGCAACATGTCATGGATAGTGTGATCTAGTGGCTGTGTGATGTATGGTAGTGTATGTGTTTGACTTCCCTTAGTTTTCTAGTCTGTCTAGTTTCAGATTGGTTCAGTTAAATTGTGGTAGTGCTTGAATGGTGTTGTGCTCACACACTCTCTGGTCCGGGAGTGTTGTTAGCCTGGTCTGACACTGTTGCTCATTTAATGTACTGTGGGTATGAGCACTAAGTACAAAAAAAGCTGTCCTCTCCAAGCGGCAAAGCACCATGAAATGGTGAGGAAATACAGGGCAGTTCCAAAATGTCAGACCGGTGCATACTGTTAGCTGAGGCTACACAAACTGACTTCTGGGTGGCAATACAATGTAATGAGTGTTCGACAAGCGTGCTGTGAAGATACAACATGGCAGCACTCCAGTGAAGCACGGCAGAAATTTAACGCAGAAAGTGACATTAAAAGCATGCCGTTTCCCCGCCTGTCCTCACTGCTACGCCAGAGGTGGATGTGGATCTGTCTTTGTTTGTGCGGATTTTCTGCTGCTGGGGGACGGTAACTGTGGGGCTGTGTGAGAGGCTTACCTTCAGTTGGGAGGACCAGCCCTGCATCTGCGAAGACAGCTGCTGCAGTCTCTGCTGCACGATGTCCGCGATGACGTTCGCGTCCCGGCTGTTTATGTACTCCCCGCCCTGTTCGAGCTGCGAAACACACAACGCGCACACGTCAGGAACACCAACGGCGAGTTACAGAGCCACTTCCTCCCAGAGTCACCGCCCAAGGATGGAGTGTTGCTGAAGCCACTTCACTCCGGTGCTAGTGTTACTTTCCTCTTTGCTTGTGAGAAACCATCTACAGCCTGGTAGAGCTTCAGGCTGGTAATTGCAGCTGAAGACGGCAATATTAGCACATATTACCACATTTTGACCTCTCTCTTCTGAGCTGTGAGGTGCAGGTGTTTGATTGGGGGCAGTGGGCGGGGTCTTACCCTCTTGGTGCCCAGGTAGGGGTAGAAGCGGACGGTGGGGTAGGCCCGGATTCCAGCATTCTGGCAGGTCTGAGTGTGGGCCTGGCAGTCCACCTTCCCTGCCCTCACGGTCCCCTTCATCATCTGCACAGAGACACGCATACACACGCACACACACACGCACGCGCGCGCGCATGCACGCACACACACACACACAGATGGTCAAGGCAGGACTGTGCCAACATCTCACACACCAGTGACCAGGCACCCAGCAGCCGCATAAACAAACTCTCCCACATCGTGCCAAAGTGGACCTTATGAGTTACCAGCACGCTACCATGTCAAAAACAAAGCCTTCTCCCATCAAGCATTTTCCCCACAAATAAGTATCATACCTTCACCACAGGAAAATAAAAAGGACATTTTAACTACGCAAGCAACAAAACTACCGAGGACGTCAGGGAAAGAGCGCCCTACCCGGGCGAAAACCTCGAACTCGGGTGCGAAGTGCTGACAGGGGCCACACCAGGGGGCGTAGAAGTCCAGCACCCAGTGCTCCTTCCCTCTGAGGACCTTATTTCGGAAGTCCTCGGGGGTCAGGTCCACAGACGCCCTGGGAAGAGACCTGACACAAACAACCAATGGGAGAGCAGCTCTTAGTTACGCTCACAAACTGATCTTCATTTGCTCACAGTCCAGTGATTATTGACACTACCAGCGTGACCTGTGACCTTACAGACTGAAGGGGTCAGTGCTTACCCCAGACCCCAGGCCCTGAGGGAGTGAGCGTCTCTGTGCCAACCATTGTAGCTCCTGTCCAACAAAACCAACATTCACCGCATCACGTAACAGCACAAACACACTATCACAGCGCATGTAATGTAATTTCAGCCTTAAGTAGAGGGGCACTGACTGGTACTGGTCCTGGCGGGGGGCGTTCTGCAGGAACAGCCGAATCTCGGGGTACGCTCGCACGTTCTCCCTCTGGCAGAAGGAGTGGTATTTCTGACAGTCCACCGTGCCCACGCTGATCATCCCGTTCACAAGCTGAGAGCACAAACCACACCACCATCTGGTCACACACGGACATCAGTGCAGCAGTGCAGTGCGCAGGCTAACCTAAGCCCGAGTGCGGCTGCATCTCTGTTGCTAGCTACGCTGTGGACGGTGACACACCACACCCTGCGACACACCATGTCGGCAGACACAAGCTTATGACTACATATGTCATGCTTATGACAGCATTACGAAGTGCTTATGAAGGTTTTACACAGCCCTAACACAGGGCCCATCAGTAAGTGCTACCACATTAAATAAGCAGTGGGAGTGGCCCTCTCTCCCCCCCCTCGTACCCGTGCCATCCTCCTCCACTCGGGCAGCAGGGCTTGGCAAGGCCCACACCAGGGCGCGTAGAAGTCCACCATCCACGTCTCGTCGGGCTTCCTCCTCCTCACCAGCTCCTGGAAGGTGTCCGGCGTCAGGGTGACCACTGAGGGATTGACCAGGTCCTGGGAGAGAGGGGAGGGGTCAGTGCGACTGCCAGCAGCCCTGTGCTTTCTGAGCAGAGATACGTGCTCACTGCCGCTGAACTCCACCCGTCTGATGCACACTCTCACCTCGATGAACTCCAGAATGCCGTCGGCCGTGTGGTGGCCCTCGTACTCATGGATGTTGGACTGGTTGAATATGACCGTCGTGGGATAGGCGTGGATATTGTACTAAGAACAAAGAAGAAGCAGGGAGGAACGCATTAAACTACAGCGACTAATTTATTGCCAATGTGACACCACAATATATTGAATAACCTGAAAAATGTGAATAAGCCTTTGTAAATTTGATTCAGTTAAAAAAAAAACCATCTAATTAATCTAAAAGCCATGCATGTTTGCTAGATGGGAAGAAATCGCTGGTGAACTCCCAGCAGTGCTATCAGAGTTCTCTGCTGCGCATGATTTCATTTTCAGCAGCTGAAAGCCTACAGGCACATTCACCTTAATCTCCCCTGTCGTCTTCCCTGTCAGACACCAGCCAATCGGCCGCCTCGGTAGGCGCCTGCCACTCACGCCTCATTGGCTCCCAGGCTTTCTGAAGCACTTGTCCTTTTCTCAAGCTTATGACATTTCTAATCTGTCCAATAATGAAAGTCACGAGTCCAAATCAAGCAAATTTGATTACTGCTCCCCTGCCTGAACACCAACTGCAAAACAATGTTTCAGCTGTGGTCACCGTGCAAATCTGTAACATTCAGGAAAGTCTGTAATGCAACTGGGACAAACACCAACAAATCTTTCAACTAAGTGTGTATGTCCGTGACTGGCAAGAGCTGAAAACGGTCCTTTCTTTCCAGATATCTGCCTAGGTTTAAAGGGTTTGTATGAACATGACTGCTCACTTCTGCTCACTGCCTGAGAGCCCTGCTTTTCTCTATTTCCTCCCCATTACAAACCAAAACTCAAGATGGTTAATACAGTAACCAAAAATGCTACACAGGATGTCTGATAGTGGGCTGTGGGTGGGGGCAAACAGACACGCACTGGCACACAGGAAATCCGGTGGGCGACCGCACTCTTCAAATGAGTCACAGCTGCCACACAGGTGGAGAGAACTAAACCAATACAAGCGAAAGCCAAAGCAAACAGCACACCCTGCCACTATGTGGGCCTGACCACGTCACCGTGACACTCAATGTTGTAACATACTGGGTGCTTCAGTCAGTGTTCAGGGATAGGCATGTTTCTACAGTGTTGGGGGAGTAACCATTCATTATCATCATTGTCAGATAATTGTAATTCTAATAACTTCTGTACAAATAAACAGTTACAAACTCAGCTGATATGAATCTCATTTCAATCTATGGATATACACATTGAATCCCTGAAGCCAGAACTTCCCAGCCCTGCTCAGGGTAGTGCCCCAGACTGCCTCTCTCTCACCATGCTGCAGAGTCCCTCGTGCACAGTGCAGTCCAGCGTCCCGAACTTCAGCTGGCCAAACAACTGGATGGAGGCCTTCCTCAGCTCCGGGAGGAGAGCACGGCAAGGAGGACACCACTGCAGGAGAGAAACACACACACTGCAGCTCATACAGTAACACACACCACTGCAGGAGAGAAACACACGCACTGCAGCTCATACAGTAACACACACCACTGCAGGAGAGAAACACACACACTGCAGCTCAGACTGCAACACACACACACACACACTGCAGGGCATACAGTAACACACACCACTGCAGGAGAGAAACACACATGCTGAATCTCAGACTTCAGCCAACCCCACACTGACAACATAGAGTTAAACCATACACATTCTGGCAGGCACCACTATCAGTGTGAACAATAAACAATACGCTTGCCTAAGTGTTAGCGTTACATTATTACATTGTTAAACTGTCTGTGTGCTGTCATGGTTCAGGGATGCGGTGACTCACAGGGGCAAAGAAGTCCACCAGCCAGGGCTCCTTCTCGCGGTCGGGGAAGTTCTCTGGCCTCAGGGTGGTGACATGGGCGCTGACACTGTCCTTCGCAAACGCCACGATGTTGTACAGGACGTCCTTTCCTGGAGGAGCAGAACAGAAAGGCATGCTGGGACTGCCAGGGACAGGGCTATCTGAATGAGCCTTCACTCTGAGAGAGGGGTACTCACCATGGTGGATCTCGAAGTCGTTGACCCCAAGGCCTTTGAAGACGGCAATGCAGGGCTTCTGGATGTACAAGGAGCTGCAGAGATCTGCCTCAGTCAGGCAGTCAACTGTGCCCACCTGCGCACAAACGGAGAGTCACCCTGCATTAGAGAGCACAGCCGCAGCCCTGATACCTGATGCACTCCTCACCTGCTTCCCAGCTGATACTCACAGGAAACAAACACTAGTGATTCTGATTCATGATGGGGCTGTTTCAGCGATTTGTGTTTAAAGGGTATACGATGTTCATTTTTAATTGGCTGTACTGTATGGACTGTACTGCATTTGTTCATTTGGCATTAATGTTTGGCAGTGTATTTTCAAATGCTTGCCAAGTTGCCCTTGATAAGAGCATCAACCCAGTATTATTATCGTTAACAAAAACAACTACGACAACACTGCTCTATGCCACTTTGGTCTCAACAGTAAAGGAATGCTTATTTGCAGAATAGGAATGCAGCTCCCCACAGAGGCACTGCTGTTGTACCCTTGGGCAAAGTACTTAACCCACAAATGCCTCGGTAAATACCCAGCTGTAGGAATGGATAACATGTAAAAACTGCAGACTCTAAGTAGCTCTGGATAAGAATGTCTGCTAAATGACAGTAATGTAATGTAATGAAATGTTATTTCACAAACTGTGTGACTTGGCAATGCCACATAAGAGGGAGGCGTCCCAGTTCTCTTCACCGAACAGGCCTCTAAAGTCTATTTGTCTATAGATTAAGTAAACTGATACTGTGCACACAGAGATTACCGCACACCGAAGGCGATTCCCACTCAGTGGAACTCTAGATGAACAGCACTCTCACCTGTATATGAGCGTCCTTCAGAAAGGCCTTGAGCTTCTTGTACTCGTGTGCGGCCATGTCCTTCTGTCCGAAGGAGAAGCTGACGAGCCAGCGATGGTGGGCCAGCCTGTCCTGTGAGAGAGAGCCAGCAGGACTGAGCGAGTGGCAGTGACCTCACCGACGCCACCCACAGGAACACGCTGCCGCACACGCTTACCTTGAACGTTTCCATCGTGAGCGTCTCCAGCTCCGGCAGGTGCTGCAGCACCTCATTGTAGATTTCCCTCGCATCCAGGCTCTGGAGGAACTGTGGGGAAAAAACGAACTGTGTTAAGACTGTAATTAAATGGCTGAAAAGTCTGAGTCATGCTCCGCTGCACAGCTCTTCAAACGAAGCCGGTCTCTCCGTTCAGGCGGAGTTCAGAGGCAGGCCCCTGTGAGGCAGAAAAGAGGGAAAACCCCGCTGTAACGCTCTCTCTCTCTCCCTCTCTGTCCCCCTCTCTCTCCCTCTCCCTCTCTCTCCCTCTCCCCCTCTCTCTCCCTCTCCCTCTCTCACCAGCACGCTGCCCTGCTCCCTCAGTGTGCTGCTGGGGGGGAAGTAGGCCGTGCTGCTGGACGTGACGTCGAAGCTCTCGCACAGATCCGCCTGCCGGGTGCAGTCCATCCAGCCCACGTTCACCAGGCCCTCCTGAGGGAGGGGAGACAGAGGCGTGAGGACACGGCGGACACACAGACACGAGCACGAGTCAGACACACAGACACGAGAGACCCATGGACACGAGCACGAGTCAGACACACAGACACACGGACACACAGACACGAGCACGAGTCAGACACATGAGAGACCCATGGACCCACAAGCACGAGTTTGACACACAGACATGTAGCCAGGTCGGTCTCCACCTCCATAGAGAAGGGTAACTATCTGTTCCATGTTATATTTCTGGGATGTTTACTGCACCAGGGCTTACACCCTGTTTAATATGGACAAGTTGATAAATGCAGATGTTTGCTAAATGCTTACCAACATTCCTGCTAATTTCTGCCTAGTCTGTGTAGCCAGGCAGTCTGCAAAACAAAAAAGGGAAAAAAATGAAAAATATTTACATGTCTAACCTTAAATTATGTTTTTACATCCTTTTAGTCATGTGCACTCTTACCCTTAATGCAGTCTTACACACTTCATGCATTTAACTCTTTATGCACTGTATGGCAACCCCTCATTCATTTTCTAGTCAGAAATAATACAGACTACATATGTACTCACTACATGTTTTCCCCAAAGTCAACATTCTGGATATTCTCTCTCTGTTTTATTTGCATTCTGATTTCAATACATCTGAATCCTGCATTAAACTGTCATACTAAAGCCTGTTTACCTTCATCTGTATGAATAACCAAACCTTTCCCCCTCAGAAAAAGGCACTCATACCTCCAGTATCTGCACAAAACGTGATCAGCCACCCAATTCCAGACGCAAAGGCATGTTCAATCTCTGTGAAGAGATTTCCTGAAACATAAAAACAAAATCAAGTCTTTTCAGAAAGTGTTTGTAAAAGCTAATGATGCCATTTCAATAATCATGTTTGGCCTAAGCTGCCTGACGTTACATACCCTGCCACTCTCCCCCAACAAAATATGTTTACAACACACAGTTCTTGCAGATCAGCAGAATAACATGCGGGTAAAACAGCTCCCCTTTCAAATAAGACAGCAAATACCTTGCCACAGCTCCGTGACTTTGGTCTTCACAAACTGCATCGCAAACTTGGTCAAAGACTCCTTCGATCGATCTCCAAAGTACTTCTCTGGATTCTGAGAGGCGAAGAGAGAACAGTGGCTGCAGAGTACTGCTGACTGGGAGACAACAACCCCCAAACCCCAACAGGCCTCCACCCCCACCTCGACCCCCCCACCCCCAACCCCCAGGGCGCCGCACACCTACCATTCCAGCTTTGAATATGTAAAGGCTGGGGTAGCTGCTGATTCCTTTGCTGCGGCACAGTCTTCCATTGTCCCCGCAGTTCACAGCCCCGATCCTGATCACTCCGTCCATCTCCTTAGCAAACTCCCTCCACTGGAAGGCCGGGGAGAGCGGTCAGTCAGCAGGCAGGCTAAAGCAGCACCTCCACACAGAGAGAGAGAGCAGCGCAGCCCCTGTGATTGGCTGGGATGAGCCCTTACCGTGGGAGCCAGCTGGTGACAGTGAGAGCAGCGCGGGAAGTAGAAGTTCACAAACCACAGCTCTCCAGAGTTCACTGCCGCGTCTGAGGAGAGACCCGACACAAACACCCGCATTTCACCGCACGCCCATGCTGTGAATACTCTAGCAATGCAATTCAGGTCCCACCCTCCACGGCACAACATAAAAAACCTCAAAGCCAAGAGGGCCGAGTGTCCTGATTCTTTAACTTCATCACACAAGCGGAAGACAAAGATATATTTTGCATGGACCACATGAGCGTCACAGTTTACACATCACTTACCAAAGTCCGATCTGTCTAATGTGATGATCTCAACATCATCATCATAGATACCTGCACAAACAGAGAACATTATAACCGTCAGAGAAAATGTGGCAAGACATATTTCATAAACAGTACATTTAACATCACATTTATTTCAAAGCTAAAATCCTGCTACCATAATGTAAACAACAAATTACATTTTTGCCCTTTCAAGTGCACTTTAGAAAATGAGATACACATCATTTTATATCTGTGGTTATCGCAGTGTTTCTGCTCCCACTCGGTCGGGGGACCCCAGTGCAGGGGGGGGGGGCTTACCGAAGTCGTATCGGTAGAAGTTCCAGCTCTCATAGCGGCCGCCCTGCTGGCTGTCATCCAGCCCTTTCTCCCCGTACTTGTCGTACTTCTTCCTCAGGTCCTCGTCCTTCAGCACCTCGTAGGCCCGGTTTATCTTAAGGAACTTGTCGTGGGCGCTAGGATCGTTCTGAGAGACAGCGATACAAACACATTACATCGGCGGGCGAAGAATATGGTGTTGGCTTAGCGGCTGTTTATATCTACGCCACAGCAGGTTTGAGAGTGTCACACTCACCGGGTTTTTATCAGGGTGCATGGTCAGCGCCAACTTTTTAAAGGCCTGTCGGATCTCTCTGGTGCTGGCTTCCCTGGACAACCCTAACAGCTTATAATAATCTTCATCGGTAGAAATAACGGCCACCAAACATACTATTACAAACAAGGACAGCAGGAGTCTGTGTGGCCTAGTGAGAAGGTGACGCTGTTTCGATGCAAGGGACTCCATTGTGACTTGGGCTCTTTCAAACTGTGCGGTCTATCTTCAGATGTTCAGGCGTGCGGCGCTCAGGACGGATCCGCTATCCTCATCTTCAGCGGCACCAAACTGAAATTTCTGGTAAATGGACAGGGCTTGAAGGGGGAAAAGACACTTTCAGTTTACTGAAATGTGACCATTTTACCAAATAACACCTCTTTCCAAATGACACATTCATACTGTGCCACAGAATGATCATTCAGAAAAAGTGTGGACAGTCCTGCATGAATTAATTGCTGTATATAAAGCCTTTCGAAACCTAAAGGGGATTCATTCCAGATAGCTAGTTAACACTATTGGATGGGCTCATACTCATAGCCTCGCTTTACAAAAGTACAGCTTGCTACATTCTCTCGCCAGGTGAGTAACGTTAGCTACCTTGCTAAAATGCCGAAATGAAGCCTGATCTGAAGTAAGAAAGACGTGCACTGCCGTCGGTCATCACTACCGACAAGCAAGTTACAAAGCGAGATCGTTCATTAGTTCTGCAAGAGCAAACAGTGGGTTTGCTTCTGTGACCTAGAAAACTTGCTGCTTGTGAATTTACCCCCATCTGAGGAGTCAGACAGCTAAAATCAAGACACCTAATTGTTGTAACGCCTCAGGTAAGTAGCTTTCTTAAGAATGCCAAATACCTCCACACTCGAGCAAGCTGAATTCCAGTAAATATCCGCAGTTTACAACCAAAACCAATCCCTATCCCTGTACGTCACACCACAAAAACAGAATGCAAAACATGAGCTAAAATCGACTAGATCGCTAGCCTTAACTCACTTGTTAAAATGTTTCAAAAAACATTAGCTATATCCGGATAGCTAACTTTCACTCACTCGCAAACACAACTTTACTAATGTTAGACCCATCTAGTCACCTACTAGCCCTCGACTGATTAGCTAACTGTCTGGCTTTGAGTTGTGTAAATGATGTCACTCCTTTTAGACGGATCTTACAAAGCAGCTAAGAGAATAAAACACAAAGCCGCTATGTAGCTAACCAGCTAGCTGCCCAACAACTATAATAAACTAAAACAAACGTTAGCTTGTTGGCTAGCTAACCCTAAAGAGCTTGTAAAAGTTTTAGCTACCTACCTAGCAAGCTAACACCTCCTGCCTACCTAGCTACCTTGTTTCAACTAGCTAACAAGACTTTGCGAAAATCTAACGAAGTAAACAGGTAACTGATTGGATAATGCTGTAAACTTGTAAAACTGAGCGTTTATAGCTGTGACTGTACCTTCTGGTTATATTTTGCGACCTATCCGGGTGCGCATCCTATTCTCTCACTCCCGGGACCGGTGTGTTTTCACTGCGTGGTAATAACGCTGCCGGGCCACGCCCCTGCGCTGACGTACCACGCTCTGTAAGTGCCACGTTCGCCAGAGCCGAAGAGCCAATCAGGTAGCTCTGCGACCCTCCGCTTTCTCCCATGGTTTAATGCGTTAGCCAATCAGGTAGCGCTGCGACCCTCATCTTTCGCCGATGTTGCAATGCGTTAGCCAATCAGGTAGCGCTGTGACCCTCATCTTTCGCCGTTTTAAAGCGTTACCCAATAAGGTAGCGCTGCGACCCTCATCTCTCTGCGACGTTTTAATGTGTAGCCACAGGTCATTTGTTATGAAGAAGATATTACTTTTGATATTTTAGGAAATATGTTCGCTTTGTGTTCCTTAATGTAAATGGGCACGTTGCATGTTGACGGAGCATAGTCTTTGCTAGCAATAACAGTTATACGATAAGCTATAAGCAGTAAATATCCAGCTGTATAAATGGATAACATTGTAAGGAACGGTAACCTATGTAAGTCGCTTTGGATAAAAGCGTCTGCCAAATGAATAAATGTAAATGTAAATCTCAAGTGCCAGGTCACACCCAAACTTTTACTAATTATACAGTGCCTTGTATTAACACATTTAGAGAGGAGGACATAGATGCTCTTGAAATGAGACTCAAGACATCTAGTCTCATCAGTACGGGCAAAGGGAGACTCGCACTGAACAAACTACTGTTTTCATCCAGAGAGTGAAAGCCATTCTAGGCAGTCTTGGCAAAAGAACGAATGCAGTTGAACTGCGCAGCGCTTTGGACAGTTATTGCCAGCGAATGCACGTGAAGCTGCGAAGTGACGTAGTCCCTACCCAGAATGCAACTGTGCTGCCGGCAAGCACGCTACTTCCGCCATTATTTGAAAGTTGAGTTGCACTCGGTTTTTATCACGTTAGTGTGTGTTTTAACAGTCGATCCTGAGGTGCATGTGTCAGGTCCCACAGATATCGGTAGTGTCCTGTCGATGATGGAATTCCAAGGTTGGTCTAATATGTATACTTTATGTATGTAGCTATTTAGGTAATTAGGCTGGCTAAACCCGAGCAAAACGTACCAGCAGCTAGCGTGCTAACGTTAGCTACCCCATACCTGGTTCTGTATTTCTGTTCGTAAAGGCCTGTTACCCTAGCTAGCTAGCTATGGGGTAGGCTAACTTAGCTATAACGCGTAGCGAGAAACGTTAGCAAAAAATACTGTATATATTTATTTCATGATTGCAAGGGCATGCAGCTTAACAAGGTTCCATTGCACATGCAGGCTTGTAGCTAGCAAAGTTTCCCTCCTCCTCTTCCTATGTTTGAGCGATTGCTGGCTAGCTGGATGGCAACGTATAGCAGTGCAGCTAACACATCTTTGTGTCACGAAAGTAGGCACGGAACCGATGTCTTTGGGGTCTCCCGCCTCCCCCAAGCCCGGGCCGGGTGCGCAGTTTTTGCCCGGGTTTCTGATGGGCGATCTCCCGGCACCTGTCACTCCCCAGCCCCGTTCTTTCGGTGGGGGCGGAGGTGGACTGGAAATAAGGACGCCCGGCATGGCAGGTGAGGTTTATCTCTTTCGCTTATTACGTTTTGTTGTCTTTTCTTAAATGGCAGTAGCTACATTTGTTTCGGGTTAACCCGGAAGGCTGTAATTGAAAACATCTATGTGAAGTATATTGTAGGCTACTTTTAATGTATATTGAATATTACAAAATTGTCTGGGGAAAAAAAGCGATTACACGTGCTTTCCTTTACTGCAGTTCACCCAAACTGTAGAAGACACAGTAGTTCGTGTACCTTGTCAATGTTACAAGCCCTAGTCTCACCAAAACGACTTGTCTTAATAAGCCTAATGTGTTGTTTGTGAGTGGTGTGAAGAGGACACTGAGAGTGTGTGAGTTCTAAGAACCACTTTAATTTATTGTGCAAAGCGAATTTAGAACTGTGAAAGCGCTTCTAAGCTTCACTGTTAAATTAGTCCGTTTGCTCTTGTTCCATGATCCATTTGATTATTTCAAATGTCAATTTTCTGACACACAGCACATCATAGAAAAGATGTAGTCTCTGTCCCATTTGTCAGTATTTTATTTAATTTTTTGCACTGATGAGGACTGTTCCCTTTCTGTGTCGTCAGGAGGATCACCCCCCCAGCCAGTGGTCCCCACACCGAAGGACAAGAGTGGGGCCCCCCCGGTGAGGAGTATATACGATGAGCTATCCAGCCCAGGGATCGGTATCTCTCCTCTCAGCTCGCGCAAGCAGGTTAGAGCACGCTGCTGTCCGAAGCTCTTTGGGCTGTGATTTCATTTCCTGAAATATGCAGCTAAAGTGTATTATTATTGCCGTCCTGCTCACGCAGTAGCCTCATTCTAAAATCCATTTCCCCCCCAGCCTTTCTCAATGGCACAGACTCCATTGTCTGGGTTGGTGGCTGCTACTCCAGGATCAAGTGAGTTCTAAACACCATCTTTTTTTTTTTTTTTTTTTTTTAAACTCCACTTTTGCAAAAGCAAAACGGCATTCTTGTTAATTCTGATTCCTTGTTTTGATTTTGACAGCTTCGCATATGTTCAGTCCTGCCAGCGTGGGGCAGCAGAGAAAGTCTACTCTCTCTCCTGCTCAGGTGGACCCTTTCTACACCCAGGGAGACGCCCTGTCCTCAGAAGACCATCTGGACGACACCTGGGTCACAGTTTTTGGGTGAGTTCCGCTCACATCCTTTCTTCTTCTCACAGTCATTTTGGGAAACCATTCTTTGTGCCCTTGTTTGTTTCCCATGTGGAACAGTCTATACCAGCTCCTTCTGCGCCTAGTATATTATGTTATCGTCATTTTAGCAGACAGTCATCTGGAGCAACTTACCTAGGGTACAATTTTTAGATGTTATCCATTTATACAGCTGGATATTTACTGAGGCAATTCTGGGTTAAGTACTTTGCCCAAGGGTGCAGCAGCAGTGCCCCAGCGGGGAACCAAACCAGTAACCTTTCGGCTACCAGCCCTGATTCTTACCACAATGCAACACTGCCACCTAGTATAGCAGTGCTATATTAGCCTTACAGAGAATTAACGAGTCCTCACTCTGACTGTACGTTTAAGTCAGAACAGACCCTTATATAAAAACACATTTGATTGACATGCACAGTCACAGGTTGCTCTGTGTTCATTTTGACAGGTTTCCTCCTGCTTCAGCCTCGTACATCCTTTTGCAGTTTGCTCAGTATGGGAATATTTTAAAGCATGTGGTAAGGACTCATTTTGGCTCATCCAAGATGAATGCCTTTAAATGTTTTTTTAGATAAATGTGATGTTCTTGTGACTATGTCAGATCCCTCACATTTCCACTGTATCAACTTCCTTTAACCCACAGATGTCCAACACTGGCAACTGGATGCACATTCAGTATCAGTCTAAACTTCAGGCCCGAAAAGCCCTGAGTAAAGATGGAAAAATCTTTGGAGAGGCGATCATGATTGGGGTTAAGCAGTGCATAGACAAGGTAGGTCAATCGCAAGTGGCCCAGATTTCATGAGATTTCAGCAGGTGCATGTTTCAGTGACCTGCCTCACAGAGGCAGTATTGTCTCACTTGGGGCTTTGCGAAACAGCAGAAAGGAGGAACAGCCTAGCAGCAATGCAGGCTGCTTTTGTGGGGCTCTCTAAATAGCCAGTCTGAGCAGCTGAACATGTGACTGCATTTTATGCAGCAGTTGTTGTGGTGGGTGATTTATTTTTTCCCCCTTGCAGAATGTGATGGAAAGCTCAGACAGAGGCAGCTCCTCCTCCAGCTCAGTGTTCACTCCTCCTGTGAAGAGCAGTGCCACGCCCACCCAGCCCGGGGCCACGCCCCGTTGCGCCATGAGACCCCTCAGCGCCGCCTATCGGGCTTCCAGCAACGACTACCAGGTACAGCTGAGGGCCTTTCCATTATCACAGTGCGGTCACTTAGCAGCTGGGCTTATCCAGAATGACCTACATAGCTTACTGTTTTTACCTGTCATGCATTTATACAGCTGGATATTTACTGAGGCATTTAAGATTTAGCACCTTACATTTACATTTACATTTATTCATTTGGCAGACGCTTTTATCCAAAGTGACGTACAAAAGTGCAAATAGTGAGCAAACAACAGGCACAAGAGCAATGTGTACAGGTCATACAATGCAAATAGTGCTGAAGCTGAGTGCAAGGTCAGTGACGCGAGCCAACTAATCTGAACTGGGATTGCATCTCAAATACAATTACAGGAAAAATAGAGTACCGCTATACTACCTAGGTAAGTGAGCAACAAGTACAAGACAGGAGTCAGATTCTCAACGTCAAAGTTACAAGGTCGAAGAGGCAGAGGTATCAGTCCAGGTAGAGTCTGAAGAGGTGTGTCTTCAGCGCACGTCTGAAGGGTTGGATTGAAGGAGTTGTTCTCAGGGGGGTGGGGAGTTCATTCCACCACTGGGGGGCGACCCTTGCCTAAGGGTACTGACTGGGGCACCTCAGACAGGTAGCACTGTGCTGCTATTAATGAGGTCACATCCGAGACCAGCCGCACAAATGAACCTGTTACCTTGACAGTTGGTCATGAACGGTTGTTAGTGCTGTTCAGTAACGGCTTCATATCCCTTTTTGTTGCAGGTGGTTGCTGACAAACAGACCCCGAAGAAAGACGACAGTTTTGTTTCTAAAGCGATGGAGTACATGTTTGGCTGGTGACATGACTTAGCCTCATCCTGGCCTCTGGAGAAACTGAAAAGACTGATATAGTGACCAACAGTAATCTGTACAGATTTGTCACTGGGTGGAGTCGTGGTTCAGTGCGCAACTTTAAGCCTTAAACCTTACAGATACAGACGTGTAAATAAAGTGCACTTTACGTTGTGGGTGATGGTGCACGCATGTATGGGCTATGCACCATGTACAAAACAGGGATGGATGATTGATTTGTATGGTTTGTCTGTGATTAAGTTGCTGAGTGAAGACTAAAATAAGTTAAATAGAACACAAATCAATGGTCACAAAGTTGCATTAGTGACCAGTTAAGTTTTTGAAGTTGAGGATTGTATTTAGTGCATCAGAGTTTGTAAAATTGAAAGAAACAATCAAAAGTTAAAAAAATCTGCCCACCTTAAAAATCAAGGCAGTTTCTTAAGTGTGCAGTGAATGACTTAAAGGATGCAATTCACCAGTTGCAGGCCTCTTTGGCATTATGGAATAAGCTCAAATGTTAAACAGTTTAATATTTTGCTTTACACTGGGTCGTCTGAATGCAACTTTTAAATTGCGGACAAATGTTAAAATGTGTTTGAATGTTGACATGTTACATTTTTTGATTATTGTTTTCTTTGTGAAAAGATTTTTTTTTTCTTTTTAGCCAAAAAATGTTCTGATTCCGTAATCTGGTGATTCTCCAGCCCCTTTAGGTCCCTCTTTCCTCGTCTATTTCTTGTCTTTTTAAAGCTGTCCTGTCAGAATAGCTCACTTGGCCGTTACTGTTTTGTAAAATTTGTAATAAATAATGCATCAAAGGAGCATCAGTGGGGTTCGGCTCAGTGTCCTGCTCAGTGCACTGCACGGGGAGTTGAAATTCCCCAGAACTCAAAGGAAGGCTGCCTTTTATCCATCAGATTGTCAGATCACTGTCAGAGCCACTGGGAATTTCACACCACTGTCTAGATCTGTGGCACATTGCCAAAGTGCATTAGCGCAGAATGTCGGGACACTCCTTTCATTTGAATGTCCAAGCATCTGGAGGTGCTCTGTTGAATTAACTTGCTGACTCCTTAAATCAGCAGTAGTTTTGATATTGGTGAGTTTTCAAGGACTGTGTGTTTTCATATGGTGCTCTTAGCAGTTTGCAGTTCAGTACAAACTCTCCCATGGCAAAGTAGATACTTAATCTGAAAATCAAATGCATTAACTGCCCTCAAAAGAAAAGGAAATGATACCTTTTTACTTCCATTATTTTATTAGAGAGACAACACTATTTTTGGGTAGACAGTCTTTTTTTCTTGTTGAGCCAGAAATAGCCATATCTTGCTGGATGAGGTAGACTGTCACTTTATTTAAACTTTAGGTAAGCCAGGATTGTTTAGAGAAATGTGTGAAAGTCTAGCTATCCACTCTCTATGCTGTGCTGTGCAGTGCAGTATGGGATTGAGAAAAAGGATGCATCTCTCTTGTGCTTGAATAAGCTTCTGTGGGGGATGATCTGGGACCACTGTGCTCTCTACCTTCTCCTCCCTACTCAACCCTCCCCCTCCTCTACCTTCTGCCATCCTTACTGGGGTATCCATTTCCCTTTTTGGGTTCTGTAGGGTTACATCCAGAACTGTGTGATACTTCCTTTCCCTAAGGAAGTATGGTTGTGTTGTATTATATACAAAAGAAAAGTCAACGAATACAAAGCTTATGTGAGACTTTGTGTTTTCTGTGTGTTTGGAGGTCATGTTCAGGAATGTTACAACAGCACCCTTCACACTGTTAGCGTGATGAACAAATTGTAGATGAGTGATGATGATGATAGTTTCTCACAAATTTTCTAAGCATTTCATGACCAGAGATGTCAGAGAAACAGGGTGAAAGTTATTAAATTTTAGTAAAATGGGGAAGCTGTGTTCGGGATTGGTATGATGATTGATTCTTTTCTGCACCAAAGGTATCTTGTATAAATATAATGGAGACCAAAAACTTCAGAGCATAACTTAGCTGTTACGGGTGGTGTTTTGGAAGACAACCTTTTATGATTCCTTACTTTTTTGATGTCTGAATACATCTGATTCAGACAGACACTACTTTGAGGTGTGAGTCCTATGTGCACGTTTTTTGAGCCGTGCTGCAGACACATAATAACTCAGAGGGCTGCTTCAGTGCTGAAGGTGACACTAATCCGGTCTGTGGAGGTACAGACTCACTCCGTCTTCTGAGACTGATTTGAAGTGCCATGTTGCTGGCGAGGTGATACACTCTGGGATACATGTTACCTGCAGGGGGTTTGCAGATCTAATACATCTTGATTAACTGTTTTCCAGGAGGCTGACAATGGCTGTATCCCTGAGACAAATGTTTGTGTGTGTTTATTTATACCTTCTAGGAGAGCGGGAAACGATCGGATAAAAATACTGCCTGTACTTTCTCTCCAGCTGGTCTTAAAAAGACTCCAGAAGGGAGCCGGCTGAAATATGAAGCATTTTAACAATGCAAGCACTAAATACAGGAGGAGAATATGATATATGTACACATCCTCTGAAGTACAATGAGGTCAGTGCAAGTGAATGGATGGTTTATATTTTTGGCTTTAGGTATGCAGATACAGATGTACAATAACATAGGAGGCTTTTGCAGCCTGTACAAAAACTACAATCTACACAATGACTGCATTTTTATAATCTTTATGTAACACATTGCATGAATATTTATAACAATTTGGTCTTTTGATTTAGCTGTCATATTCAAAATTCCACAAGATGGCACCCTGGGTATTCTCAATCCTTTGTAATGGCTCCAACAGAGGCTGGACATTTGCTTTGCAGGGGTTTTTCTGTCTTCATACCTATGCATATTTTCCTCCAACATTAAGTTCAGCCCATATTTCCAGTATGGAGAGCTTTTAAGATATTCTTAAAAAATACTGACCAAGCCAAACTAATCTTTTCTGTAAGATACAGCTTTTAACTGCACTTTTAAGAGTTCTGTTTATACCTGTCTGAAGAAGGTGATTTCAGACTAAGACAGAGGTAAATGTTCTAAAATCATCAGAGATTCCAAGTTTACAATGTCAGGTCTGGCATACTGATGCTTTCAGATTACACACAATGCAACAGGAAATCTAGTGATGTAACTACAGTATCACTGTTTATGGAATATGCCGTTTCTGGCCCCTCGCACATAAGGGAGGCATCCCTAACACTCCTGTTCAAAAACACTTCTTTAAGGCAATATGCCACATGTGCCTTGCACTGGAGCAGAGAAGACAGCCTGCAGAGACGGGGCAACGAGCTGAGAGATAATTACAGAGTCACGAAGCAAGGCTCAAAGTGCAGATTTAATCACTGCAACAGACAGAGAGAGAGAGAGATGAGCAATTACACAGATCATATCTGCCTGGCATCACAGAGAGTGCGCAACCAAACAAGATGTAAAAAGTCACACAGCCGGGCTGGGTTTAGATTGATATAGAAGGGTCAGGCATTGGATTGAATTTGACCTAATGGAATCAAAGTAAATAATTAGATATGTAATTGATGCCAAGCATTAAACCATCAGTGATCTAAAGCGCGCGTGTCACGACTGTCTTAAGTTTCAGATGTTTTTCTTACAATGCATACATGTTCTCCTTCATCTGTACAGTCTCAGATAAATTACTCCTGAAGGTGTGAGTATCAAACTTTACAGCAAACACATGTAAAAATGTAAGGAAAGTTCCTGTTATAAGTAATGACAGTGAAATATACAGGGCTATGGTTTTGCATTGAATTTAATAACAGAATAATTATTAATGTATAACAATAATTATAATTATTATGGTTCAATAATAAGTATCCCTCAAGTTTCTGAATATTACTCAATCAGTCACAGTCATGATTTGTAAGACTCAGCAAGAGCCTGTGGACTGCGGTATATTCTCTTGGTGAGTGTATATTCTGTTCACTGGCTGTTTTGAATGTGTGATGTTTAGGAAGGGTTGAGTGCTTCAGTCCTATTGGCTGGATGGATGTGCTCAAAGTAAGCTGCAGTGTTGTCTTCCTTTCCACAGTCTCTGAAAGAGATGAGTGCAACATTGTAAAACTGTAATCCTCATGGCTCCCCTGACAAATGGGCTGATTTGCAACAAGTAATCATATCAGTACCTCCTGGAAATGATACAGGCCCATCAGCACAGCCAATCAAAACTGGCAAAGCACACTGCATGTCACGCACAAAGTGATGTGCTAATTAAGCTGTCAAGTATCATCTCCAGTAAAGTGAGCGATGCTGAAATGCAAGAACCCAAGTTTGGAGCGGATCAGCGCTGCAAAACTAAACTTCTGGCAAATTCTTTTGCTAAAAAAGACCAATCTCCACAATAAAACTGGAAAACTTAAACAGATGAAGGATTCATCTCCATTGAAAGTCGGGCAACTTGATTTATAATCATCCACATTAACAGTGTGGGTTTGCACTTTGTGGCAGAACTCCTAAACAAGAGGTGAGTGACATCAGCTCTATAATGCTAGATGCATTATAGTATTATTGGCATTAACTTAATAGGACGCTGCAGTACTAGCTAATAGAACCAGCGACAACAAAACAGTCAAGACACAGGCCTTGTAACTCATTATATAATTGAACGTGAAAGAAATCAGGATGGTGTTAAAAGGAGTTTGTGCTGGTAATAGCCTTTTTGCAAGCACTATTATGCATCTTAATTTAAAGATTTAATTTGATTTAAAGGAGCAAAAATGCAGAGCATCGAGCTGCTGGTTAATGACTTCCGGCCTGTGAGTGTGTGGCGGAATGGTGTCCACTGTGCATAGCTGGATCCTTGGTAATGAGGAAAAGTGCCTTAGCCCAGACCGAGAAACAGAGGGGAAAAGCTACAATGGAAAATAATGATTCTCTTTTTCAGCGCACAACAGAATCGGGACAGCAAATCAATAACTTTATCTGCCAATTACGATCATCAGGCTTCACTTTCCTTTTTTAAAATGATACCCATCAATTCCCTTAAGAGCGACAGTGAGGGATCAATAAACTGATGCTGGTGCCGGTTTCCTTATCACACTCAGCCAATGTGGTGGGAGCAGTATATTCCAGCCTTCATCGCTACCCATTCAAATACAGGTAATGCCAAAGCTTTACTGCATTTCCTTTACAGCTGTCATTTTTGAAAAATTGATCTGAAAGGCGAGCTCCTGCTGTAGTGAGTATTTGCATTTGTATGGAGTGCATCTGTAGATGTAGATGACGGTGACATAGAGCCCCTTTTTTCCGGTGAGCAGGGAAAGATTGGCGATAGCAGAGGGAAGTGAGAGTATCAGCCAGACGACTGCAAGCTCGGCTCCCAGACGAGGCGCTGTTGCTGAACCTTCCAGCAGAGCAACAAACCTAAACCGATTTAGCACGTATCACAGGCTGTATAAAGGGATGTTAGGCGTGTTAAAACTTCAGCTAAAAAAGTGACTCTGCATACTGGCCTCTGCCGAGTGAGTACAAAATACTGAGGTTCACAGAAACGGTGCTGGGGGTGTTTAGGGTGGGGCGGGGGGTTGGGGGAGTGTGTGGGTACATCGGAGGTGTCAGGGTGCGAATCACAGCTCCCAGAGCTCCTGTGCCCCTGTCCGGGTGCATCTCAGGACGGTGAGTGATGAGAGGAGACACCCTTAAAAAAAGAGAGAGGCTATAAGAGGTGCGGATGGTGTCGAAGAGCACGGAGAGTGTCGGGGAGCGCGGACGGCGTCGGGAAGCGCGGCGCGGAATAACCACTCCCAGACGCTGGCGCGCTGGAGCTGAAAGTTCAGGCCAGGTGCATCTGGCCATGATATGATTGAAACAGAAATAGAGTGAGCCCTCGCAGGGAGGCGGCGGCCCCGTCAGCCGGGATTACGCTCAGCAGCTGTCCATGGCAGATCCCAGCAAGGTTATATTGAGAGTAAAGATGCCAGCGTTTGCCAGGGGTCACCGTTCACATCCTTTTATTAACTGACACAGAGGAGGCGGGTGGCGCGGCAACACTGTAGTATCGCAGCCTTGCAGCGTCGCAGCGTCGCAGGATGTACGCCGGACTGCTGCGCTTGTGATATATATCTCAGGCGCGAGCACACAGGTCGATCTATTTTCCTTCATTATGTTGCCCTTTGACCCAACATTTCTAAAAACAGCCTTTTCATTAAGCATTGCAATTGAATGAAATGGAATTGAATGGACTGCAAGTGAAGCTAGATGGATTTTAGTCTTAGTTACATTTTTTTCCCAGGATAATAAAGGCTTAATTTAATTCATTGATTTCACAAATTTAATGTAGGCGCACTCCTTTATTTTCATGCACAAAAAAAAATTTTTCTTGCTCACTTGGATGTGTGTGTGTTTGTGTATATTATGGAAAAAGTGGATTGTAACATACACTATTTGCAGTTTATTGTATAGTGAATCTTAATGGATAGTAATCTTATCCTTGATGATCTTATCTTTGAATTAACATTAGACATGTAAAATATTCTTCTCCCTCCTTCAGCGTCTCCTCGTCCTCTCTGCCTCAGACAGTCTGAGAAAGGGCACCTGTAAGGCCTGCTTCACTGATGCTTCCTCGAGGCCCAAGTCTCGCTGGAACAGCGTGGGCTTAAGGACTGTGAAGCACTTCTCCTGCACGTACCTATCTCAGACACACTGGGAGAGGGGGAAGAGTGTCAGGGGTGCGGGCACGGACTCAGATGCGGACCAGGCGAGTATGGGTTTCACAGACTTTAATGTGATAACCGGGCAGGCTGGGCAGTACAGGCAGGGCAAAACACCGGGAGGGCAGTCCGAGTAAACGCAAACCGGGATCGGCAACAGGAACAGGCGAGGTAGGAATCTGGGAGGTCAGTCCGATCAGGCAGTCAAGGCAGGAGCGGCAGGCAGAGACGGAGCAGGGCAACACAAAAGCAGGTGGGAACAAACCAGAGAAAAACGCTGGATGAACTAGCAATGAGACAGAGACAAGCAGGACATAAATAGGGCTGGGCTGATGGGACGATGGGATGCAGGCGAGCAGGCAGGCAGGTGGCGGCGATCAGGGAATCAGGTGGGCGGGACCCGGGTGGAGAGCGGGGCGGGGCTGAGACACAAGAGAAAACTGAAGCACATGGACAACAGCAACACGGCTAGGAGGCTGTAGTGCTGACAGAAAAGCAAGCGAGAGCTTTGCAGCACGAAGGCAGGACCAACCCTCACTCAGCGAAGAGTGTTTAGCGGTGTGTGGAAGAGACCCCGAGCCCACCCCTCTGAGCTGGAGATCCGTGACAGGCCCGGGATCAGCATCTGACGGGATCCAGCTGCACCCCTGAGCAGGGGTGCTGGAGCCCCACTGAGCTCAGCGCAGTGTATTACACACTCCCGTCTCCTCCGCCGGCCTCGGAGCACAGCCCAGCTGCCTCCCCTCTCAAGGACACTGAGAAAGTCACAGCGCTTCCTGTTATCTGTCTGACACATGGCCTGCTCAGCCTCTAGCACTGATAGCCTGAGAAACAGCAGTACGAGCTTCAGCGTCACCCTGTGTGCCAGCCCTGCTCCCGCTGCAGCCGCCCCCCCCCCCCCGACTCTCCTGTGGAGCCAGAGAGGGAAGGGGGTGCGAGTGTGAAAGTTTCCATCAGAAACAGGGACGTCAGGGATGATGTTGAGCTCGGCATTATGGGAAAGCGAAGACGTGCTATCGTCTCATCCCCCCCGTTTGATCACCTGAATGACAAGTGGCCGAGGCACGGGGGAACTTGTTATCCTAGCGCTGGCCGCAGTCCGCACTCCCGCCCGAGGCCTGTCTGTGGACCAATCAGTCAGCCCCGTGCGCTCACGCTCAGTGAATCTCGCTAAGAGCCCCGCTGCTGTCAGAGAGCACCGCTATCCTCGGCCTTAACCACTGATCCGTCCACATCCCTCTGATTAAAGAGAGAGCAGGAGTAAGATGGAGGGAGAAAAGTGGCGTTTGGAGGAGCTCTCTGGGCACGGATCCAGATTTACAGCTCGATTGGCTTACTGCTATAATGTTATACCAGACAGCTAATAGCAGCACAGATCTGGAGAGAAGGCTGATTTCCTGCTTTTCTGCTCAGATTTATATATTTATATATATATACTTATGTTTCTTTCACTACCTTCAGCCTTGTCCAGCCCTCGCAGGAGAATGCAAGCTGTATTTCCTGCTGCTGATGCAGGGTTTTATTGACGGAGGCAGACCTTTAAATGTTGGCTGTGATTTGTCTGTGGTATCTTTACAGCAGCTGAGAGAACCTTCTACTTGGCTTTGACTGCATTGCCCCCCGCCCCCACCCCCCCGTTGTGATGTACGCTCCAGATTGTGCAGCCCGTAAAATCCATCTCCCACCCCTCACCCACCAGCCTCTTAGCATGGGACGGCCTCCTGCAGGTGTTTCCCGCCTCCCATTATAAATCTAACAGCATTGTTCACTGCAAAGCTTAAGCCCCCAAAAGGTCTGTCTTCTCACAGGTATACAGGTGTCCTAAAAAAAGAAATGTGCCCGGAACAGCTCTGATATTTTACATCGGACATAACTCAGCTCCTCAGAGGGGAGCTGCAAATAATAGATCCGGCGCCCAGGGGGACGCTTGTTCTGCGTGTCTGGCTCTGCTCTGAGTGATGGAGGTCACAGGTAATCGCTGCCCGGTGAGTGGGAGCCGTGATGATAGCGGAGGTCAGGTACGGAAGGGCAGCCCCCTGGCAACGGAGTCAGGCGGAGCCCAATCAATACGCACTCACAGACACTCCTCTCACACCGCTGATGGATGCCACCAATCAGGCTGACCTTGTAATCACGGGGTGAGGAATGTACAGGAGAAACTATAAGAGGCTCATTAGCTTTTTTTTTTTTCCTCCCAACACTGTTTCCATGCAACTGATACAGAGAAACCCGTGTAGTTTAAACTCGGCGTGAAACGGTTCACGCACACACACACACACACACACATTTGCGGTGATGAGCCGTTGGGAGCTGAATGATCACTTGCTGCATGCTGGGCATCTTGAGAAGTGGGCGCTCACCTTGGGATCTCACAGCGGAGAATACAAATCCAGACACAGATCGGTAAAAACACCGGGTACCAACAATCAGCGGGAAATGGAGCAGCCATTAGAGGAGAGAGATTAGCTCTTTATAATCCATCCTCTTCCACTCCCTCCTCCCTCTGGCAAACAGCCAAGTGGTGGGTGAGCAATGGGACCTTTGAAATTTCCACCACTCGCCATTGCTCTCTGGACACAGACAGAATTTGCAAAGAAATACATTTGAACCCAAATCTACCTACTTCTCAATTATTTGTACATTTATGCGCAAGTGTGCTTTTTCATATTTGCTCTTACGTGTTACAAGGCGAAGACTGCTAAACACTGTACAATCCATCTTTCTGTCTTACTTTGCTGACCTGCCTGACTATGCTTAAATTTATACACATTGCCAACATAAGATCAATGGAAATCAATGGAGAAGTTATTCTAAAATATTGGTGTGCATAGTGCATAAGAAGCTGAGAAGTTTATCATTTTTAGGAGACATTATTTTGCACCATATTGCCACACTCACACACACACACACACACACACACATTACTACCCTACAATGTTGTTTGATTCCTTACAGATATCCTTAGATACAGTGGCTTTCCTGTGATCTAATGGTTACAATTTCAAATGCCTGCGACCTGTAAACCTGACGCATAAAATCAGTGTTCACCCTTATCCCTCGGAGGGTATTGCGAGGGAAAGCATTTATTGCACTGAGGCAGGAACGACCGTTTTGGAGATCTGGCCACTTCCATGATCATCTGCAGCGATCCCGTCTGACAGGTAGCGTTATTCGAAAGAACAGCCACATTATGCAGGAGGCAGGTGCGAGTTCTGAAATTATATAAGCAATATTCCGCACGGAAGACAAGACAGCGGCGACCGCAGACACATCAGCTGGCGCAGCGGCGGCAGGCGACTAGCGCAAATAATGCGACTGCGGAGCTGCGCCGCTGAGTTAACGCGATCCTCCTCCTCATTCTCACCCCGGCCCCACGTGAAATGAAACACTTCTAAGAGATGCTCATCGTTTCAGAATACATTTACTCACTCCCCGCCAGCCGGCTATTTGTCCTACATTATTTACATCAGCTTGTGGATAAACAAGCGCGGAGAAACAAGCCGGGGAAAACATCATCTTTCACTGTGGGATTTTAAAGCAGGAATTAAACGAAGGGCAAGTGTTGTTTCACAATGAGTTTTGCTATTCTTCGCTGAAGAAGTCATGGTTGTCATTGGTTACCCCGGAGTACAACATATTTGATTCTCATTAAAATTCGCAAAGTCACATTGATGGATACTTGAAGTTCCCATATTGTATGTTTCCCTGTCTTGTGTTTAAATTATATTACAGTAATCTATAATGTTATGGGAAAGGGAATCAATAAATGACAACTGTATAAAGCAATCTGTTCAAACTGTACAAGTGGTGGTCTGATTGTTACTGTGCTGAGGAAACCTCATTTTTTCAGTTACACATATCTTTAGGTCAACCTCATCAAGTTCCTACGGTTTGCTCTCATGGAAATGTCTCCAATCTAAAATTCTGAGGGTTTTGCAGATAGACTGCTTTTAGAAAAATGTGTAGAAGCCATCTAATACAAATTCACCCTTCCTTACAGCTGAAATAAAACATTCCATTTAACTTGTTCATACACGGTGTCGTCAGTCTTCCTGGCCTCGGTGCTCCGTTTAATTTATACTTTCTGTGAAGTTTATGTCCAAGCAATAGGCATTAGTTTTAGCCATTGTACACCTGTGCTAATCCTTTAGAGTGTGTGCTTTGGAGACATTTTTTTTTCCCCTTAGAATTTCTGGGCTGGTGAAAGATATGCTGAGTGGTGCTTAAGGTAATGGTTCAAGTTCAGTGCTATTGTGCCTCTTACTTTTAACTTTTACAGCACTTTTCTGATTTCCAGACAGGAACCTGACAGTGTCCCAATACTGATGCTTTTGCGTTAAGCAAAACTTAGCCTCTACACATGGGAAGAAATGTGGCATATATGATCATTGCAATATGTGTGTTTACCTGAAATATAATACTGACACATTTAATGATCTCTTAGTTCACATGACTAAGCTCTGAAATGATCACTATACAACATGTAATTGCTGCTCACAACACCATTGCCTTGTGCTGGTTCTGGTTTATTTCTTGAAAGCGGATCTTGTCTCTTTGTTGATAAGAATAATACAGACACGCTTCTCACCAAAGCTTTTTGATCATTGTGCGATTCTGGAGAAAAATGTTCTTCTGGTCACTGACTACAGGAAGTGCGCCTTTGTGGCATGATCTATCTCCTGCAAGACTGCATGGTAGATTGGATTTCAGCAAAACATAAATGGCGCGATTAAATGCTCTGTTGGATGTTCCTGATTCAGAAATGAAGACATGTCATTGGTTATATATTATGTGATCTTTAAGTATTGTGGGTGCAGCATCATTGAGTACATTCATGCAGATTCTCTCTAGTACGCTGCCAATTTACATTTCTTAGCCTCATCCAACTCCACACAAGTTATATAGATTTTATCATAACCTGATCCTTAGGTAACTTAATTTGCAAATAATTGAATTATTATTCTGATTAATATTATAAGAATCATTATTCTTATATTAGTTAAACAGTCTGGGTTTTTGAACCCATGTCTTACCAAACGTCCCATCCTGAGAGGTATCCCAATATACCAAAATGACACACTCTGCACTGTCATTGGATCATTTCCGGCTCCTTGTCCTCATTCTCAGAGGTGCATCCTATTATACCATAGTGTCAGACCCCTGAATCACTTCAGGCTCCCTGTCCTCATCCTGGAATAGAGAATTTCTTCTAAAAGCAAATGCGGGGCTTGCAGACCTACTCGCCCTTCTCTGAGAGCTTGTCAGCATGCTTTTGAGTGTGCTCTGTATCTTCAGTTGTGCTCACATTTGTTTTTTTTTTTTTTTTGGGGGTTACCCACAGCCTGGAATGGGAGGCTGTCAGCGTACCCCCCCACCCCAGTGATTGACAAAAGGACTGGCCTGTGGGGCTATGGAAGCGTTAGTGCGCTAATCCCTTGATTGCACCCTACTGTAATAGATTTACAGCCTTCAGAGCAGACTGCAGTGAATAATTCATTTCTAATACTTCCAGCCCTCTACAGCACAATTGGAAAAAAACAACGATAAGCCCTCTTGTGTCTATTTATCTCATCAAATCTAGGAGGATACTTTATACCTAGCTCAGTTAAACTGGATTCATCATCTGGTCACCATTCACACCAGGGACTCCAGCAATTAGCCAGCTTCTGCAGTACCTTTCACACTGTATAGCACACATCTGTGTTTGATTAGGTCTCAGACTCGACTATGAGAAGGAAGATCATTTTAGAATGCCCATGCATATTTCGGCCACCCAGAATTGGTGTGCTGTTAGCACATTGGAGAAGACAAGTTTTGTGTGTGTGTGTGTGTGTGTGTGTGTGTGTGTGTGTGTGTGTGTGTGTGTGTGTGTGTGTACGCATGTGTGCATGTGTATGTGTGTGTGTGCACTCTATAGATGCCAAATCCCACAATGCACTTCCTTCAAAGGAACTTCTCTTTCTCAGGCAACTCAGATGAGTGTTTAGCTTTTGACATGAATGTTCGGATGATAATGACGTGATAGGGGACCCACGTCAATCACCCCGGCAAACGCTGGAGGGCATAACGATCATCTTTAATTTCCTCATTTCCCAAAATAGACAAGAAGTAGGTGGATCAATGCCGTCAATCAGCGTCAAACGGAAGAGCAGCAATTACCTCACAAATGAGCCTCTTGATTGTAGTCCAAATTAGAACGCTATCAACTGTTAATAACACCTTTCAGATTTCTCCTCAAAGAGTTGAAGTCGCCCCACCGCATACAGCACTGTGCACTGAAGAGAGACACAGGCAATCCTCTGATACACACAGATATTGCCAAAGGCTGTTTTTTGTACTTTGAGTCACCCAGTAAGCCACAACACAGTGATGCTCATGGGAGGACAGGCGTCACTCTGGTGGTGTCATTCGGGCGGCTCCCAGGCGTCTGGTGAATTGCAGCATGTCTGGGCGTGGCCAGACAAGGAAACCCTGGCTGATCGACCTGCCCTTCTCCCTGGCGGAACGAAGCCAGTCTTTTTTTTCCCCACTGCTCTGGGTTCATGGTCAAGGTTGACTGATGACATGGCTGGGCTCAAACCTGGGCCGTGAAGCTCGGCTTGCACTCAGGGTAAGCGCCTTAGACACTGAGCTTCTTGGGATCCCATGAGAGAGCTCTGTTAAGGGCTGTTGTGAACACATAAGCATTGAAGATATACTGGGGTGTTAAAGCCAGCGGATATTAATATTGTAGTGATGGCAAATAGCATATTGCAAAGCCCTACACAGCTCTGATAATTTTTGGAAGAATTTCTTGCTTTTTTAATGTTTTTTAGAGTAATGAAATGCATTCTTTTTTTGTGAATAATGTTTTAGTTGGTTTTAAATTTTGATCTGAATAAACTGTAAACTGATATGGAACACTACAAACTTTCAAAAATAAACAATATTTTATAATAAAAATATAATAATATAATAAAATATTAAAATAAAAATAGATAAATAATACACAGTAGGTGTTGGCAATGAAAATATATCACAAAATAAATATAAACAAATACAATATATTCACATAAATCCAGCCATTAACTTTGTTAATATTAAAAGCAACAGTTCAAGAGGGTTGCCACATAAGCCCTATTGACAAGAATACAAAGGATGTCTCAAATAGGATGTCTCAAATACTTAAAAAGAAAAAATAAGATACACAGATAATGAAGGTGAGGCATCTTGTGTTTGGGTCATTTCGTGGGAGGTTACTCCTGATGCCTTGGCTCTGTAGATCTTTCCGAAGTTAAAATGTCTACAGAATAAACTACATTTCCTACAAAATTGAAAGAATTTATTTTTGAAATGTGATATGATAAGCCCCTCTTTCATTAAAAAAAAAAAGATTATTAAATACCCTTTTTCATTTGAATTCTGTTTTTGTTGGATCAATGTTTTCAATTTTAATCTAACGTCCTCATTATATTTTACTTGCACATGAATTAAACATGATGAAACTATTCATAGCTGATACCACTTAATTAGAACTGACACCAAATTGTCTCTGGAGCTGTGAAATGTATCCTATCATAGTAGCACACCCTTAAGGGCGGTTAGGAGTTGTGTCACTTCAGCTGCAACAGCTTAATAATGTCCCAAGTAGCGTTTTTCTTTCCTCTGTCCTCTGAATACAACTGATTCGTAGTGTAATTATAATGAGTGGTGCAAACAATTTTCACAAACTGTTTGTTGTGTTAATTTAATTGGTGTGTTATTGCCTGTAGGATGTCAATTATGACAGCATGATAAGTCTTCCCCCCGTCTCTGGAGCTCCAGAGCCAGCATATGGAAGTAGCACACAAAATTAAATTGCATCCCACAAGGTACATATAGAAGTTCTCAACTTAAGGTTGCTATTTTTCATCGTACAGGCTAACCTTGGTGTAATTAATTCACTTCACAATAATGTAGATTTTGAGAGGGCATAAATTTGTCAACCATTTTATTAGTTTTAGCAGATATATATAGTCTCTGTCTTGATTGAAATGGAAGAGAATGTTAAACAAGATGCAAGACTTTTTTTCCCTAACCACAAGTGTGAGGCTCACTTTTTGAAATACAGTGGCAGATGATTGCTGTTGCGAACATGTGATATCTCCAAGGAGCAAGAGAGTGAAGAAATCAATGATGGCAAGCCTTAAAGATTGATTGCTCTAATTTATTAAATTGTCAGAATACTGGCTATTAGTTATTACTGGTAATAAGTTATTTCAAAATTAGTTTTGAAAATAAAGAGTGCTATTCTTTTGTGGGCTGTAAAGAAGGAAGAGTGTCATATGGGTTGAAGGGAGGAACAGGCTGTCACACGAAGGCTTCCAAAGACAATGAGCTTTATTTACAAAGGTGCCACAGTGCGCAGGTGCTCAGTATTTACAGTGCAAGCCCGAAACAGGAGATGTGCATCAAAAAATGCACACAACAAAAACAACACAGTAAACCAATAACATAGATCTGAAGCAGTCTGCAAGCCCTATGGCCACCGCTGCAGCAAGGCAACCAGCATACACAGAAACAAGGCATGGAAACTAGCCTCTCTCCCAGTTTCCCTCAAAGTGAGCTTAATCACCAGTTTAAATAGACTCACCTTAACAGACGGTCCCACCCTGGACTAATCCACATGAGGTACAACACAGGGTACATATTTTACTACTTTTATTTTACAATTTAATTATCTAATACGTAATCATGTTTGTGTACAATTTTACACAGTAATCATCCCTCTTTCAGAATCTAAAACGTTTCATTTCCGGATGACATTGAGAAAACATACAAATTACAAGAATTAAATAGCTACAACACCTATCCCAAAGCCGGAGTGAAGCGCGGCTGCTGGGATGAGCATGACCGCGCATGTGGCCGCGTTCCTGTAGAACAGTGTTTCTCAACCCTGTTCCTCGCGGCACCCTGTCCTGCGTATCTTCTATATATCCTTGCTCTACCTACCTGACTGGACTCATCAGTGGCACATTTTATTAAGTGAGCACACCTGATTTAATCAAGCAGCAAAGATAGATGGAAGTTATGCAGGACAGGGTGCCGCGAGGAGCAGGGTTGAGAAACACTGCTGTAGAACGTTCATACCTGCAAACCAAGGTGAGTTACAGTTTCCGCGTTATTCCTTTTATACACAGGCAGCCGTTTGACCAATATTTCCCTTCATACTGCAACGTTGCTAGCTGGCTAGACTACGAATACCTGAACAGGCACAATAACAACCGCACAAACTGAACACAAACAGAAACGTTTTGAATTGAATATCCGCCAATGGTAAACTTCGCTCCGTTGTGGTCACGGTTACGGTCACAAACGAAAGAAAATGACCACGCAAACGTGACGGCGACGGAACTGACTGGCAATGACTGAATGGAAATATATTGTATATGCATACATGGTATTTCGGAGTCATTTGAATTGACTTGCTGGTCATGTACAAATAATTGTTATAAAAGACAGAAATGAAATTGCGCAATATTGCGAATTGCGAATTGGACCGCTCAGCTTCATCAAATGGGTACTACAAACTATTTTTGTCCGTATGCAAGAAATAAAAGGAATTAAAAGGTCACTTAATTAACTTGAGCTGGTTAAACCCTTCCTGAAAGCCCACTTAGGGTTATGAAACCTGTCAAGTTAACATTTAATATGTTTCACCAACTGTAACGTAAACTTTATTTTAATTATGGCATCCAATAGGCCTTAAGATGTTTTATTTTTTTTTCCAGAACCTCATCTCATTCAATGAGAAAATGTCAAAACGGTTGTGTGAGGTTTGAAAATGACTGCATTTGTTATTAAATTAAAGTTGTTGTTATGATCATTGTTTCTATAAGTTTCATTACCACCTCAACATCTGCACTTTGCTTCTGAGCTGCAGCAAACCAGTTTTCTTTCGAGTGAAACTGAAGAGCTTGGAAAATAATTCTAAAATTGTCCAGACTTGTATGAGAAAGAAGTCATTTTTCTTCATTACGGTTTACAAATTTATGGAAAGGGTGTACATGGACAAGGCTGACAGATTGGAGCCATGGAGAGACCTTTACAATACCATTTCTGTTATTTCTGTTAACCTGTCGCTTTATGGTAAATTTATATATACTTAAAGATAATTTATAAAATCAAAACCCGGATCAGTTTCTTAGGCTCAACAGAGAGTCCAAATATCCCATTCTGAGCCTACTTCTTTTCCTGTATCAACGCCACGTTCCCCAGGGAAACCACTGAGCTTCGAGCTCATCGGTGCCGAATGCATCTTGTCTAAATAAAGCCATAGTCCATTTCCAAGAACAGGAAAAGCATCACTTATGAGACGCTATTTTTTTCTCTGTGCAGAAAAAGGAAAATTTCACGACAAGCAATGACCCCACGTTGTCAGTTGAATGGTAGGTTTGTACCAGATAGCAAGCTATCTCACACTGGTACTTCATGCGGAGTAACACATTAGGAGCAAGTGGAAGGGATTAGGTGTGAACTAGAATATTTAACATGTGGCTCTTGCAGGGCCCTTGTAGCTTCTTTCAGGACAGCAGGAATAGGCCATCTCCCCTGTCTCCTACTGTTCTCTGGAAAGGCATGATGGGACACAGAAATATTACTTCCTTTGCTGGCTGCCTCAGCTTTTGCTTACTTTCTCATTGTTTGACAATTCACTAAAAACATCAAGTATGAAAGTGCCATCAGTATATGTTCCCGTAAACTATTGATTGAGCTGTCCCTCTTGCGATCTGGCAGCTTGTCCAGGCAGGAGCAAGTGAACAAACGCAGAACTGAGAAAGTATGATGCCAGTATTTAGCCTGCGACATTTATGTAAAATGAAATGTAAACCTTTTTGCTGACAAATTTCAGCTGTTATTAGCAGTGTCTAGATAGCCCTTGGATCTCAGGCTAGGCTGGGTCATGCAGTCAGAGGAGGGAAGTGCAGCTCAACAGGCATGTTTGGTATGAGGAGCCAGGAGCAGCCTGAGACTGCAGCTTTTTGTATCGCTCTTCTTCTTTGGATCATGGCCATTCAAAGGTAGAGAACAGCCATTAGGGAAAAGTCCTTCCAAACAGGAAAGCTAAATGCCAAAGAGTTACACATGCACTCTGTTTCAGTGCATTGTGTATCTTCAGAACGGCAGCAGTGTGCTATCTCATTAGACAGCATGGTGGCGTTGATTCACTGTTTAGTCTTTCTGTTCCCGTTTGTCTTTTTTTTACAGCTTTAAGCTTTTGTAAGGTTATTATTAAGGTGTTCAATCCTCTGCAGTCCATTTTTTTTATTCTCCCACATTTAATTATCCAACTGTTTAAGTGTTTACATTAAATATGTCCTAAAAAATTAAAATGAAAAGAACTCCAATTAAAAGACTGGGGAAGAGCAGGTAGAACATGACCATTGAACGATCCTGAGACACTTGCTCTACATAAGGGTTCACTGGATCTTAGGAGGTAGAGACAGTAGCTCTGAGAGTCTCAGGTGGTCTCCGTTACAGGTTGTGCCAGCAAACAAACAATAAGCCAGCTGAGACCACTGCACTGAATTGTTAAACAGATTTGCCATCACACACGTACCAAAATTCATCTGCAGAAATGGGTGCACAGTGCAGATACTGTACCCACTCCTGTGGATGTGGTCGATTTCCAACCAGAATCTGCTGCTGGCAACCTGACATTAGATATTAGCTGGAGGAATGCGCTAATCTGGCACCACTGTGTGTGTGTGTATGTGTGTGTGCGCGTGTGTGCCTGCGTGCGTGCACGCGTGTGTGTGTGTTGGTATGTGTGTGTGTGTGTGTGTGCGCGTGCGCGCACGTGTGTTGGTGTGTGTGTGTGTGTGTGCGCTCTCTCCTGACTCCTTTTCTTCAGGGCAGAAATCCTCCACAGCCATCATGAGGTGAATCCATTCAGACTGAACACATTTACATAAACACCCTGGCTCTGTTATGTATGGATAGAGCTTTTTAATAAAGACCAGGTCATTAGTGTAGGTGTCACACACGCACACACACACACACACACACAAACATACACAGCAGTTTAATTGCATTGTAGCTCCACTACACAAGACATGTTTTTATTGGGGATCCTTTAGGTACTGCTATGAGTAATGCAACAGGATTGAGCTAATTGCAGGTTGCATTTAAGCACATGATTCTATATGTGGGCAAATATAGACCTTTAATCAATTTTTCACACTTCATTTTTCTACATGGAGAAATTCAATGTAAGAGTAATAAACAGTAATTCCTGGATATCACATAAAAAAATCTCCTGCTTTGTGCCATGTATACTGTGTGCACTTTTACTATATTTGATTATTTTTACTTCTTTGCTTATATGTCATCCAATTCAGTTGATCTATTTTCATATTCCATGGGCATTGATAACTGTACAACATGCAGGCTATTTCACCTGCTGTGGTGTGTATGTGCATACATGTGTGTGCATGCGCGTGTGTGTGTGTGCACGTGCATGCGTGTGTGTGTGCGTGTGTGCACGTGCATGTGTTTGCCATTTTGAGAGGGAGAGCTTTGTGACTCGAGGCATATTTGGGTATTATCTGTAATTGGGGAGAGTAAATTGCTAAAAGAAGGTACTGAAGAGTCTATTGAATGATTTCATGTAGTGAGGCATTTTGCTGAAGCAGTGTAGTATCTTCTTTTGCTTTGTTATGGCATGTTCTGTCCTTTTCATTTTTAGCTGTGCAGTTTTTTTCCCCAATTAGGAAGAGCATTCTATATTCCAGTGGATGTTGCTGGGTGATGATGCTACTAGGTTTTATTGCCTGTGTCTCTTTATAGCAAAATTGCATTATCGTATGCAGGTACTGAAGCCTAGTAAATTCATAAGTCCCTGCTACATACTTTACAGAATTATGTTTAGGTTTTAAACTAACAGAGACATCCATCCATCAAAACCAGCTCTTATTTCAGTCAAAGGGTTTGCTCTGCCAAGTGTCTGATGGATTTTTTTTTGGTGGTTTAATGTCAGAAATTGAGGAAGCTGATATTTATTCACCACTTTAAGTTAAGTTGTTGGGTGTTGTTTGAATATGATGTCATCCAGCTGTGTTCTGAGAGTCTCCAGCTATCAGAACACAGCATTTAAGTCTCAGCACCCAGTGTTTAGGTCTCAGAACCCAGAGTTTAGCTCTCAGAACCTAGCGTTTAGCTCTAAGAACACAGCAAATATTTTCTCACCATCATGAGCATGCTGTATTTGCATTGGTTTTCTTAGGCTTTCTGAAGACTCTGTTTGTCACCATGGCAACAAAGAGAAACAGATTGAAGTGATCTGCATGGTATATTGTTTTTAATTATGCCTTTGGATTCAGGGAATTAGGTATTTCATCTCTAGCCAATAATGATGGCCATAATTATTTTTTCCTCTGATATCTTTGTTGAATATTTTCTGCTTAATAGAAGATTTCTCCACCTTTTTCCCCCGGCTGGCTTATCTGCTCATAAATCTAGTCTATGTTGCTTTGTTATGCGTAGTATACAAGCAAACACTCCATATCTCAGCATACTTCAGTCACAGTCACATCTATTCATTACACATTACACATTACACATAAGTGTGGTGTGGTTATTGTAAAAAAAAAGGTTCTTATTAAAAAATGCACTCTAAGCACATGTTTCTAGAGCCTTTGATACATGCTTTATGATGTAATTCCAAGTTTTAGATTCATTCTCCTTCTCAAGTCCTGCATGATTCATGCGCACAGAACCACCCATTTGATTCCAGAATGAAAAACAGGAATTAGAATCTGAAATAGAATTAGCTGTAGTATGAACAACCAATGAGTGGGCAGCGGGGTCTGTGTGAATCCCAGCTCAGCCGTGTAATTTATTATTATGCCCTTTTGCTCTAATTTTATAATGTAAAAAGGGGGCAGCGAAGACAAGGAAACTGAATTAACCCTTTGACCCGCTGTATTATCCAGCATTCCCACAGGAAATGAATGCGAGGGCCAGTACTGAATGGAGGTGTGTGGCATTAATCTGACTTGGCGCACCTTGCACCTCATACCAAAGCAGGCGGTCTCATCCCAGTTCTACACACACGCACACACGCACACACACACACACACACACACAAATGCACACGCATGTGCATGCGCACACGTATGGAGTTTTTTTTTTTTCCCCCCAATTTTCCCTGTCACATCCTGTGTTGGCATATATTTTACCCTAAACGGCACTCTTAATTTGACCATTTACATTTCATGTCTTTGTGTGTCAAAAGGATTTGTGTATAGGCATATATGCACATGCAGCACATTCAGTATATGAAAGGATTCATCAGAAGCAAAAGCAGATACCTGCTCCTCCCTGCCACAACCAAAGCTTCTGTCTATTGTGTGAAATCTCAGAAACAGCCTACCAGCACTGGATGCACATTTCCAACACATTAACGTGCTTATTCAAAGTTTACAATTTCATGCATTATGATATTGTTATTTACAAAAGGAATAAGCTTCTTAAATTCTTAAGGAGTGCATTGGCTTTTGGATATGGAGTGGGTGTTCAGAAACAGAATGCCATGTTTATTATGTGCTTTCCCTAACAGACCACTGAGTCCTTATTTTTCCTGTTAAGCTTCTTATATTTGAGGGTCCAAAAATGGTATTCGCTGTGGTTGTTTGTTCGGAGTATCATAAATCTGAAAACATTTGTTTTATTTATGATGAGAATGTGTTAGCCAATGACAGCTATAATAATTCAGCGTGTTCAGTACCCAGGCGGGAATGATTTCTGATCTACAGTAATTGGAAAGAGAGCAGATTAACTGAGTCTATTGTTCAGCTCTCTTTGACTTCTCGGAGTTCTCAACTGACTCTGAAACAGCAGCTGAGGTAACACTGAACATATGGAACAAAAGGCTTTAAGGTGAACACAGGAGTCAAAGTCACCTCGGGAATCACTAGCCAGCATGCACAGCATGGAGAGACAGTATTTTTAAACACCTGTAATATCGCCGTGGTTACCAGCCCAGCTCCCCACCAATTACCCCTCACTGTCACCTGTCAAATCCAGGCACGCCTTCGACGTCTTATCAGGAACGGAGTGTAACGTGCAGCCATCATGCCCAGTGCTTCTCAGCCTGGCATTATTAAAACAGCTGTGTTCTTTACTTTCCAAAGTGAGCACCTATTACATTCCAATTACACTTTCCAAATTGAGAGCCCATTACTGTGCCATTACACTCTCTGAAGTGAGAGCACATTACTATCTCATTACACTCCTCAACCCCATCCCCTCCAGGGAATCCTCACCCCCTGTGTAGATTTTATTACAGATCATTTAACAATACTTTTTTTTTTTAGATTTGACATCTTTTCAAAGGTTTCATTGATATTATATAAGTCTAGCAGAAGGCACAGCCTGTGTGGTTGTAACTGGGGAGAAGCAGCAGTGTGGACCATAAGGGTCCATAGCCCTGCCCAGATGGACAGCTGCCTTCTGCCAAGAAAGAAAAGCAGATACATGAATATCTGTAAGACTCACAGGGCAAAAGAAGGATTGAATTAATAGACTAATATAAAACCAGTCAACACTACAGATTTAAGTTCAAATGACTGAATCTTTCACTCTTAATTATTAATGCTTCAAAGAGCAGCTAAAAAAGATGACACAATCACTTTGATTTTGCAGTGTTTGCTTTTAAGCAAGAGCCATAATCCCCCCTTTTTAAATTCCAACCTTGCAAGTTAAGGTCACTGGCTAAAATCTGGTGAAAGCATTCGGGGCTTAGGAATGATGGGAAATTGTAGGGAGGCCAGGTGAAGAACAGTTCCTTAGATGGTCACCTGTACTGATATCCCCTCTGCTTTCTTTTGCTGAAGGTTGAATGGGAGAATTTCTTTTTGGCAATTACAATGATAATGATGCAAGCCTTAATGGAAGTCAGTTTCCTGAATAATAAAAAAAGGATTATTAAAAACCTCTGATGATCTTTAGCGATTCTCTTTTGAGCTTTAATTGGCTTCGACCGAGGATAAAAAGCCTTCTGAAACTTCAAAGGTATACATCTAGTGTAGGATAAGCAGGGTATTTACATATTCTACACACTCAGTCATATTCCTTTATAAGAGTAAGAGAAGTAATGACACTCAAGATTCTATTCATACAAGTGTTTCAGTCCCCCGAGAGTGTCTTCCTGTGGTGTGTGTATATCGAATCTGAAAGCCAAATATTTTATGTTCCTTGTAATCTTGAGATCTCCCACTGGACTGTCAGTGATAAGTTTTCTGATTACTGTCATTCTCAACTACACAAAATTCCCCCCCCTCTCTGCTTCCCTGGAAAATCTTTCCCAGTCACTGTGTTCTTCAGCTGATTGAACAGGAAAGATGGTTTCTAATCCATTCAGAGAGATATTCCCTTTTGTCCAACACTTGAATCTAGTTAAGTATAAGTGTTGCCATCTTATATCACTGATTCTTTTGCCATCCTCAAAACCCTCCACTATTTGAAGAGTGATAATTCTCTCATATATGCCACCTCAGGACTAATTTCAATATACCCTCTCTAGTAAGTGGTGTCAATTCCTCACTCTATACAGGACTCATTTGCCTACTTTAGATGAAAGCCAGGAATCTGCAGTGGTGTGATCCCTTATAACTAAAAAAAAAGTACTTGGAATGGTAATCTTGATAGACAGGCAAATTCTACCCAACCAATTCTATCTAAGTCAGGGTGCTGTAAGAATTTTGCTTAGTTTGTGGTGAGGTTCACTTACATACGCAGACTTTTCCTGCTACAAATCCATAGTCCATGAATGTGATGATATCAGATTACGATAATTACTGCAGATCGGTTATGATGAAGGTCAGTTTTTTGCAGTAGAAGTCAGAATGTCATTTTCAAAGGGCCATGGTAAAACGCACGGTATTATCTGTGTGTTCATGTTGATGTAAAATTTGTTTTATTTTACACTTGACACAAGGGGAGAGGTGGTGGAACAGTTATTTTGCCAGACACGTATTGCAGCTCCAGTGGTAATCTGATTCGGGTGAGATAACCTCAGTACTCCTGTCACAATAATGCCGTTCCGCATGTCTGTGCTGTAACTGTACTGCACCTGATTTACTAAAAACGGGCCTGCTATTTTGAGTGCGCACTAAAAGAAATCGCATGTTTAATGTTTTCTCCATTTTTGCAGGTAATCTACTAAAAGAATTTTTGTCAAATACTGTCGCAAAGAACCAAATGTACACATAGGCTGTTGATTAGGAAAATGTCATTGTGTGTTGTGAATTGATTTGATTTCGAATATGGCGGATTCAGAGCTACAGTCAAGCACCAGCCAAAGGAATACGCACAAGCGTAAAAATCAAATTTAATCCGCCAGAACTTTCACTGGTGTTAGAAAAGGCAAACCAACACGTCGCACAGGCACAGGAATATCTGTATAGCAAGTTGACGCGCGATATGGAACAGTATGTGAAATAAGATACTGCCACGGGAAAAGGCACAAAGACAGCAAAGACCTTATGTCTTTTTCACGACAATGGCAGCAGCCATGACAATAGCCTATGTAAAGTTAACATCTGCCATCCCCGCGTATTAATCAACACGTGCAATTATCTTTCCTGCGATTGCTTTGAGCATTGGTAAGTCATTTTAATTATTTCATGATCATGTATTAGCATTTTCTCCTCACATTATTTTGCACGTTCCCATAGGAACGCCTTCAATTACATATTCATTAACATGAACCAGCAAAAAGGCGCGGTTGACGCATCTCCTACTTTTAAAACGCGCAAATTTCACTCACTGCACCACAGCTGTAGATATGCTTTTGTGAGAAATTGCACACGGTAGAGCTTTTGCAAGGATTACAACACCTGCAATTCTGCAAATCAGACCCACCTCTAGATGAAACTATATCACCCATAAAATAGACTACGGAAATATTTAAAGCACTTCTATTGCAAAATGAACACTTTCCATTATAGGAACTGGAGAATTTTTTTTTTTGACACCATGAATGTTTAATTGACAAGCGTGTATCCCAGAAGCTCAGGAACTTTCTCGGAAGATTCTTTTCACTCGTATCCTGTTCATTAACAGGGCTCGAGAGCGCTGGATACTTTCTGCTGATTCATCCAAAGGTCTTTGATGTGCGCGCATGTGGTGCGGAGCCCCACCAGAGTTTAAATTTGATTTAGCGTTTATTTTTGGTGCAGCTTATTATTTAGTCATCGTGTTCTCTTGTGTCTTCGCAGTCTTCTCAACGGGCAGGCTGGAAAGCGTTCAGAATATCCGGCTGTAAGTGCCGCAGACAGCGCAGGATAACTTAGAGGCTGGAGGCAACGAGCGCAGACAAATAATGCAGTTATGTGCAAATGCAGTTCGGCCCACAGCGCACCCTGTTGATAATTCCTGCTGTTTCAGGTGGTTATCTGGAAAATGCCAGCTGCTTAGGAAATCACAGAGGGTATGATTGCGTTAAATTATATAATGATGCCGTCCATATAAATACTTCATAATGAGTCTCCCCTCGAACTCCTGCTGATGCAGCAGGACTAGGAAAACAGTTATTGCTCTCTGTGTTCTGGGGGTACGGTGAGAGGCCTCAATAGCTGCCTCTGACTGCACAGAATGGCCCTGAAGTGTACACAAATTGAGTTTACTCCGACTCCACAGAAACAAGGAGTCTCACTGTTTTTCATGCGTCTGCTCTTGTAGTTCACCAAAGCAGATAAACTGACCAGATGCCATCCACATCCGTTGCACAACTGGAGATGGCTTTGACAGCCAAATAATTACAAACATGGAAACGTGTTATTTATTCGAAAGATTAGCTAGATTTCTCCTGCCACATTGAACCCTGTCGAGGTGAATTGATCTCAACTTAGCAAGTGACCCAATGTGAAAAACTGTGCCAGATTTTAAGTTTTCTCCTGAGACAAAGATCCACCAAGGGTGAGATCTTGTGAGAATTGTGCAGCAATGCTGAATAACTGAGTCCAATTAACTGGGTGTAATTGACCTTACAGAATGAGTTACCTTCTGAAGATCAGAAGGCTAGCTAATGGAAATTACTCAATATTCCTCCCTGTTTATTCTCATGTTAGAGAGAATGTTATGACCAGTTCACCAGTCAAAATCTTCTACTGTTCAGCTTTGGTTCATGCCCTTAATAAACCTCAAATAGAGTGCAAGCTCATTGTTTTCAGCTCTTTTTTTGATTTGCACATTAAATTTCATAGTAATTATTGTAAGCTCACTGTGAGAAGCTGATTCAGATCAGCTGCATGGTCAATTTTGGGACAGTAAAGTTCACCTTCACCTTGATCTTGTGTTAGAGTGTAGGCTGTCTGTAATGGGAATTATCCTTTACCCAGTCCACAAATATTGTGAAGTCAGGATGTGTGTTTGTGTTCTGATTGATAGGCTGTTCCTCTCCCACCAAGGAACAAAAACATTAACCATTAACCATTCTTTCATTTTGAGCTTTAATTGATCAAAATATACTTCTAGAGACTGATTTTATAAAGGAAGTGCCATGTTTTCTTTGATACTTTATTAAATTATGGGAGATTTCTGAAATTGTTTTGTCATTAAAGTCAGTAATCAGTGGAGTAAAATAAGTGCCACACAGTAGCAAAAGTCATAAATGGTATAATTTAAGTACATTAAAATGATGCATTTTGTTTCATACTCAAAATAGTTTCCTGTCTCCGCCCTCTGAAACGCTGGTGTAAGCAGGTTCCCACGGTAACTCACTGTTGTTCAGCATGCTGGGGAGGGGATCTGATGAGCAAACATTGGCAGATTTTCTGGAAGGGATTTTGGAACAGGTTCTACCCAGTCCCATGTGGTCATGCGAAGACCCAGACCATAGCTCTGCAGAGGAGAAGTGCATATGTTCGTTAAGTCCCATCCATATTTCGCCTTTCAATTTTAGCCTGATCTCGCTAATCAGAAAAAGAAGTGTTTTACACCAGAAATCCAAACTCTAATTATTGCTGGCAACAAACTTACAAATGTGAATAATATCTCCAAAAGAATCTAATTGCGAACTTTTGTAATTTGCCAATTGACTGAAGTGCCATTTGCCAACATTGACTTTCTTCCAACTTATGGACTGGTTCTGACAACTGAACTGATAAGCAGCACACCAACTATTAGATAAAGCATGAATACTTGCCGAATATGACTGAGAATGATCTAGCCATCATTGAGAGCAGAGATACTACCAATGGAATTTGTTTGCTCTGTGGGATAAGAGCCCAATACATTGACTCTTTCCCCACATCCCTAATCCAAATCATTTTTCACCCCATTATGATGGTCTGTCTTTGGTGTGGTTTAGATTGGATGGTGACACAGCCAATCCACAAGTGTTTTCTTGCATATGACAGGATTGGATTTGTCAGGTGATACATCTTGAATCCAAATGTCCATGGTAGACTGAATCTGTTCTCAGACTGATCAAATACACAACCCTCGTGCTAAGTTGGATGATGTGTCACTCTGCGTGATTCAATAAATTCTTTTGCAAAAAATTGTGCACTATTTGGGGGTAACAGAAACCCCTTTCACAAAAATCACCATGAATGTGTATGTTTTTTTCCACAGATTATAGAATGGACACTAGTAAATGGATGAGTTCTAGAATTGAACTGTACCTCTGTTTTGAAAAATTCACAGGGGTATGGTGTGGACACGTCTTTATTGTTAGATTCACAGATGTTGTGTTGGATAACCACACTTGCAGAGACTGTGCGCATGCACAAATGTTATCCCTGTTTAAGACCGCTGTTCGCCCAGAATTTCAACCTTTTTAGCTGCGTTTGAAAGGGCAAGAAACGCTGCGAACAGTCCGAACCGGGCGACTCATGGGGACTCAGAAATGAGATTCGGTTTTTGGTGATTTCATCTCCATGGTGACGCCCTGCCGAGGCACTGATGGGCAATCAGGCTCCTCTACTGGGGGTTTGTGACGGGTGCGTCCACCCCGGACAAAGGCCAGCGCCGCTGGGTGTTTCTCGGTGCTCCGCAGCGGTGAGGCGAATAAGCAGCATTTCCATCAGCCCAGCACCAGGCTGCCGATGGAGTCAGACGGCCAGGAGGAGCCATCTTTGTTGTAGCTTAGCGGTGCACAGGGGCTTATGCAGCATCAAACACCAGCCAGTAAACCCAGCCGGACTGGTCACCGCTGGCAAGGAGTCACATCCTCTGTTCCCCTCCTTGTTCAAAATTAGGATCAATACGGGACCTGTTTTTGAATGAGTCTATATGAGCACTTTTTTTTTTTTTTTCATGTTTTCCATTAATTAGCACAGCATCTGTTCTGTGTATGATTGAAGGCAGAGCTCCGTATGGGGGTGTTGTTGGGAGGGTCACATGGAGTCTGTGACAGGAGATGAATGACAAGCCTCAGTAATCACTGTCATCACTCTTATCAGTGATTATGAGAGACCGTTCTGATGCTGTTCCCTGTGGATACTGAATGCTTTTGTGTGGGCGTGCGTGTGTGCGTGTGTGTATGTGTGTGTACATGCACGTGTGTGTGGAGATGGAGAGAGAGAGAAAGTGAGCGTATGTGAGCATGATAACAAGCAGTTACCTTGGTAGCCAGACGATCTCCTTCCTTTCTGAGAAAAATGAATATTTATCCATTATGTGCTGTAATGCCACATAACTATTTTCAGTTAGTTCAGTCATTTTTGCACTGCATACCCATGGCTGCAGTAGTCCATGAAGGCTGAAGTATGCTGCCACTTCGCAATCATTGTCTTCTTCAATTGTTTATGTAAAGTTCTATGCGTTTAGGTCCACGTGGTTCAATATTCAGGCTGTGTTTCATGTTAACGAACTGCAGGGGTGCGTGATTTGGGCTTTTGTGAAGATACATCAATATTAAATCAGCCAAATAAACCTGAACGGTTGCCAAAAGGCGGCTCATTTTTCAACATTAGCGGAACGGAGAGGGTTTCTCCAGTTGAACAAAGGAGAATTAATGACAGTGTTTGAGGCTGCAGGCCTATCATGCTCTTGTACTAAAACCACGCTCAATGACAGAGATTTTACATCACTACTTACTACATGGAACAGGACTCTGCCTTTCCCCATATCTCTGTTTGATCTGCCACATACCGTGAAGAGAGAACAGTGAATATCCCTCAATGGGAACTGACAACTATTTGAACAAAATTAGACCACCATTAAGATGAAAATAGTTGTCTTTCTCTTTCTATTTGAAACAGTTATGTTTTAATGTCAGGCATATTAAGACGAGTCTTCAGCTACACACCGCTTCAGTGAATCTTTCTGTTTCACTTAATGGCCTGTAATAATCAGGAATTCTTTTACATTTTCACCCAAGTGTCAGTGTTTACTTGCTGGAGCTGAATTTAGTGGGGTAACTGTTCAGATAAGTCTAGATTACACAAGTTATGCAACAATAAGAAAATGCATAGCATTGAAAGAGCACTCATTACTCACTTACATAATATTTACATATTTAGCTATAATGTAACTACATAGATCAATATCTTCTCGACATAAGCAGCATAAGGGGCAGCACTTTAGCATAGTGGAAAGGAGAAGGAGCAGGGCTTGTAACCGAAAAGGTTGTTGGTTCAATTCCCCTCTAGGGCAGTGTTGCTGTACCCTTGGGCAAGGTGCTTAACCCACAGTTGCTTCAGTAAATATCCAGCTGTATAAATGGATAAAATTTCAATTTCCATGTACCTAAGTAGCTCTGGATAAGAGCTTCTGCTAAATAGCAATAATGTAATGTAAAGTAAAAGACTAATCGCTATATGTGTGTTTTTCATCCCTTATGGTACAGTTACAACCTGCTATACATTGTAGCAATGAGGAGGATCATCATCAAATTGTGATTGTTGTGTTTAAGCCAATTGGCGTGAAGACTACAAGCAGCATGGAAAATACAAGCAGCCAGGCTGCCTTCAGTTTCATCAGTCTGCTTCTCTGTGGACCGGCTGCGCTTGCCACATTTCTGCAACGGTATGGCGAAGGAATGGAAGCCATTAAGAAAAATTAATTAGGCATGAATCGCTTGATTTTTCAATTTGTACTTCTGAATTTTCTGGATTAGACAAACTGGAAATAAAAACGTATCTAAAGACGCAAACCTGTCACCCCTTCTGAACACAACTGTTGTGAATGAATATGTGATGGTTCGGGTGATGTGTAACGGTAGAGGACATCCAGAGAGGAGCTTCCGAGAAGAGCCAAAAACGTGATTGATTGTAATAGTAACCGTACGCTACACTAAGAAACCTCATCGTGGACAGATGAAAGAAATCCAATATTACAGCCATCTTGCATCATTAAGTCGAATTACTCTTAAATGGGTTATTTTTCAGGATTAAAAAGGGCTTTGACAATTACTGAGTGGTTTCTCATTACTGCTACTGACACGCATTGAAAACAGGCATATGCACTGTGAGGTTTAAATGCATGGTCCAGTACCTCATCTTAATCTGCTTCAGGCCCCATTTATTTCAGTCAGGAACGATAGCTTCACCTGAATGTGCTAATTTAGTTCTGTGGAGAAACCTAGCCATTCCTGCTCACTTTCTCTTTTAAAAACATTAAACCAAGTTTCTAGTGAAAAGTCATAACGTGATGCCATTATAAATGTGTAATAAAGTATCAGTAGTCCCATTTCAGACACTTACAAACACATGATGATTGTCTATATATGTGCACTATAGCATCTCCTGCTGTAGAGCCCGAAACAGCCCTAGACAGACCATCCTTGTGAATCTTGAAAACAGCCCAATCGAGTTATGAGTAATTCCTCTGTATCAATGGAAATAGGCCTCGTCACATGAAAAGGTCACATATGACATGGAATGATTTGTGCCTTGGATACGGAAAATACAGGCGCAGTGGAGTGGGCAAACTTTAATATTTAGTGAACAGACAGAACACAGCAGCTGAAAGGTATAAATAATCCTATTACACATATCGCCTGTGAACAGATGGTTCACCCCTTTGCACAGATACATATTGGACATTATACAGTTTGTGTACTATTAGTTAAACATACGTGAGAGATGATTTAAGATGTTTTAGCAAGCACTCCATCACAGGAGTTTAAAAGCAGACAGGATATCTGATCCTCAGTGTATGTTCCCCACAGTGAAGTCAGTGAAGTGACGTAACATTTCAACAGGAGAAACAGCGTCGCCTTAATTTCCCCTTCCTGCTTCACAAACATCACAATAGTGTCCACAAGAGTCATGCCTTCACTGCGCTGATTATTCCCCTGTTGCATGCAGAGCTATGGTAAATGCAGGTATGCCGCTGTTCACAGATGGCCACAGAACTCACTTCCTTCACAAGGTCATTGGCTAATAAAGGATTACATTTCTACGTATATTGGGGATTCTCACCAGAATGAAACACAGATCAATATCAATCCATTTCTCATCCCTGTAATAGGTGAATTTGATGAAAAATCTTTTTGTTTCTTACATTACAGTATGTTATGAATACATTAAATTTATATGTACACAAAAATTTCTAAATAGACCATTTTTGGATCACAATTCGCTATTTAAATAGAAGGCTTCCTGCTCATATTTCTCAAATGTACCTGTGTAATTATCAATACTCATATTTTCCCCTACATGTAGTAATATGAAATGTGTTGCATCATAGGCTATGATTTCTATTGCTAGCAGTTTCATATCTGCTTTTCATGTCTTAGATGAATATTGTTTCTTTTCCAGGTTAATTTTTTCCAACGTTATCTTTATAGGGCATGATGTCAGTGCTTCATAGCCAGCTGAAAATTCTGCAGTCTGTGTGACCTTCACTTCCTGTATTCTCAGATTTTCTGGGGTGCTTTTCCTATAGCCTACTGCTGTAGTCAGTTTGTATGGACAGAGGTTCTTGTGATATGCAGAGAGCTGCCTACACAAAGTACATTCTGAAAGACTGGGATTTTTTTGGCAGCTATACCCTGTCCTCTGCCGTTATTGTGAACGTCAGAGCTTCCCAGGGCTGTGACTTGAGTTCATTTTTTACCTACTGTGCACCAGAGACTGTAAAGGACTGTAATAGTCCTGACTCCACTATTTCCCATGTCCCGTTCTTAGACAGTGCAGCTTCATTGCCTCTTTTGAGGGACTGGTTCAGCTTTGTTTTTTTTTTTTTTTTTGTAGGACTCTCATGGTATTCTATAACATGTTTTTGAGGGCACCATCTCTTAAAATGATCACTGACATCTGGTTATAGATATTATTTTTCAACGGTGAGGCAGTGGAACTGGTAGAGTCCTTAGGTTGCTTTGACCCAGTCTCAAAGTTTGACGCAAAATTTGTTTTTCAGTCAGCACTCCACTGAAGTTCTGATGTGATCTCGGCATGGACTGCATGAGCTTCGTAGACTGCCAGTTTTCTGTGTCAGCTCAAAATAGATCCTTCTGCTTCACTGCGGTGCAATAGAGCCTCTACTTACCTACTGCATTGTTTGCTATTTTTCCATGCTGTCTGTCACAAATCATAACTCACTCCTGAAAGATTAAAGATAATCGTGTTCCTACAGCCAGCACCTCCAAGCTGAAACATCTTGCCATCATGCATAAAGAACTCATTTCCAGTGATACTGAGTACCCCTTACACTACTGCTTTGATAAGCTACCTTCTGGTGGTAGGCAGTGGTGCCTCTTGTATAAGAAGGCATGTTTATGTGCTTTTCAGCTTAGAAACACGAAATGTGAAGGTGTCTAAAGGGTGACAAACCATTCTTTTGCGTGCAAATTTTTAAAAATGTGATTCACTTGCTATTCCCTATTTAATTAGGTCACAGCTGGATAAGTGATAAATTTCACAATGGTATTTTGTAACTGGTCAGTTGGATAATTGATGAATTGAAAGATGGTGTTTGACTTGCGTTTATTCTGTCTGCAGCAGCTTGTGAGGCCAGGCACTCAGGGTGTGGTGCTATTGGGGGGCTTTGCAGATGATGGTGCTAAATCGGGCAGATTTCGGAGAAGCTGAACTAAGTAACGGACTATTAGCCATATGCTTCACTGAATGTCTTTGATCTGTATAAAATGTTGTTTAGGGCACTTTACCTCCTCCTCTCCTGTACTGCCGTGTGTGTGCATGTGTGCGTGTGTGCACAGGTGTGCTGTATTTCAGTGTCATGCATCTGTGAGTGGTTAGAGGGCTATGTATTACCCTGATAATGGTGTATATGTATCCAGATATTCTTAATTGTTGCCCTTTTTCACAAAGGAACCGCTGTTGTAATGACTTTTGACATTTTTGGGACTGTGTCTATTTTTTTTATGCCTGATTCACTGAGCCGTGGAGCAAAATTTCCTTCTCGAAAGGACAAAAGCTCCGAAATCTGAAATTCTAAAAGAGAAAGTCAAAGAACCACAGCATATCAGCAGGTTCAGGTACAGCAGGGATGTTGATACATTTTCTTGCACTGTGTTGGTCCCTAATTCATGGAAATCAAACCCAATGACATGAAAATGACTTTTCTCTAACTTCATTTGCATCCATGCTAAGAGAGCTGCCAGCTTCCTTTTTCCTTCCTAAGAATAATTTACATTTCAAACAGAAAGTTTTTCGATGAACATCCATTTGTGGTGGTAAAAATCTTGACATGAATAATAATTGTGTCAAATGTAAAGCACTGTCAGTATAGAAAGTGAGATGCCCTAGCTTCAGTACTGATTGGTAATACTTAACGGTATTATATGTTGATTTATAAACCACCAGGGTGTGGCTTTGCAGAATCTAATGGTCCTTGATGTTACTGTAAGGGTAACCATTCAAAATAGTCCATGTTATATAACGATTCTTTCATCTGCTTTCTGGGAAAGAAAAAGGTGAAATATTTTAAAATTCTGTCTCATTCTGATTTTATAAAAGACCTCGTACTGTATAAAAGCCTGATGAGAGATTTCCATCATCACCTGAGGGTATGACAGACTCCCTCTGTAGCCAGACAGGAAATGCACACCCACGATCAGACATCTACCAGGCCAATAGTACGGGATACACGAATCAAAACTAGAGATGGTGTTACTCCACCCCTGCGCTTCCAGGAAAATCATTATGGCCATGAAAGTATCATTACGACCCATGTGGAAAGGACCACTAAGGCCTGGCCTGTCATCAGTAGGAGGATTGTTGAAGATCTCCATAATTACAAATTCTCATCAGCTTTCATCTTCTGACAAATTATTGCACTTATTACATATGCTGTGTTTGCGCTGTGATTTGTCCCGTTTGATCCCGGCGTAGATCTTGGCTTTTAGGCTAATGGCGGTGATGACACTAAGAGAGAGCCCGTCTGCCTGGCTCTTTAAGGTGCCTGTGTTTGGCAGCCTGTTTTGTTTGTGCTGTGTGTGTTTGCTCTCGCGGGCACAGTGGGAGAGCTCTGTGTGAGCGCAGTCCCGAACCCAGCTCTCGCTCAGCTGGTTTCCTGCGGCAGGGTGACACTCATCATATTCTCATGCTTATGACAATACCAGCACTGTTAGCATCGGAGACACTCTTCCCCTCTGATACACTGCACTTGCAGAGCTGATGACTTTTAAGTAATGCTAAGAGGATGGGTGTTTGTTAGAGCCTTTTGACAAATGTTGACAAATTTAAGAAATCCACCTACATATTTCTTGAACATCAAAGCTGAAATGAGACAAAAACTACAGTTAAACAGATTTACAGTAGTATGTATTTTTTAATGTATGCATTTAACAAATGCAGTGCTTAACTTGCAGCCATTGTGGTCTCATTTACGCATATTTTTTGAATAGTCATTATGGTAATATGCTTCAAATGTACCCATTACTGTTTTTTATATTATTATTATTTTGCTGAAAAGTGAGAACCAGTTGTTGAAACGTAGTGCCAGAAGAAGTGAGCATTTGGGCTATGTGTTTGATATGCTCATGGATATGGTTATTAGACCATAAACAGCAAGAACCCCGCAGTCCCAGTGCTGTTATGAAATTGAATTCAGCAACTGCAAAAGGAAACTGTGTGAGTGTTCTCTGCTTCCCGTAACTTTATCACAATGTGAAAGCCAATATAAACGTGACCCTCTGTGAGCTTAGAACAGTGAGGGAACATCTGAGGAGGCAATCTCAGTGACATTCGCCATGAGACGGTGAAATAAATAAATGTGAAACATCCTTTTCATCTCGGGTTTCCTTGAGCAGGGAGGTTTCTAATAAAAAAAATAAATAAATAAAAATAAAAACGGCTAGACTCCATAATGCCTTTGTCTCGGAGTGTTCACTGTGATCAGAGATGGTGACATCCTCCTCAGTTTTGGTGTGGACACAAACTGGATCTATACTGATATGCAGCTTACCGACTCTCCCACAGTCCACTTTTAAGCAGGTCAGGATCATTCCTGCTAGTGGGCTGAGTTGGCCTGTCAGTGCCACAAAAACTCATTATAGAAAATCACCCAGAACCTGAACCAAACAAGCCAGCCTGGGCTCAGCTGCGCAGCATAAAACGGTACCGGAAACCTATTTAAGTGACATGAAGAACTTTCGGTTTGGTTCCCTGTCTTCACATTAGCCTTCCAGCTGTACCTAAATATTTAACAAAACATTTTACGGGCCATTAACAATGCACGGTTTTATTGCACACTGGCTGAAGATAAAAGTATTTAGTGTAAGGTGTGCTGAGGACACTTCCTGTGCGGCTTTTGCTGTTTTGGTTAAGGCAGAGGCTTCTTCACCCTTTTATGGAAACATACTTGTGGATTTATTCTGCATACACTCTTATTTCTGAATGAGGTTGGAACCCTTTGACTGTTCACCGGCCCTTGCATGAAATCTGTATTGTTGGATCATTGTCATTGGTTAAAATAGGCTGTTTTCCTACAATAAGCACATCGAGGAATGCCCTTATGCCCCAATTCTTGTGCATTACTAATATTTCATGTTTGGTGCTTTAGGCAGGAAATACTCTCACATGATAACAGTGATGCTTACATGAATACAGTATTCTTTTACAGTATACTGTAACAATACAGTATACAGTACTGTTAATGTAGCATGAGGAAGGTTCTTGTGTAGGGAAAAAAGAAACAGGACTATTTACCTTGGGATATGCATCATGGCAACACAGAACTAACTAAACAATGGAGCATTATTGAATCTTTACCTTACTTTCCTTTGTAATATAAATTGGATACGAAAGGATGAAAACGGCTCTGAACGGACCAAAACCTTTAAAAATCCTATTGACAAATCTGCAATGTAAATATAACCCAATATTTAATGTTAACATGAATGAAATAAAATTCACTGTTCGTACCGCTACTATGCTATTCACTATTTTTCACAATGCCTGGTGCCATTCAATTATGTCTTGGCTTCAAAAGGATAATTCTATAACACATTGGAATAAGACACGTCATAATTTGAATTAAATTTAATTATAAATTATGTTATTTTTATAAATAAATAAATAAACATCTTAAGAGAGTTCACAGTAACACAAAAGAATCTTTGGTCCACACACACACACACACACACACACACACACATATATACAGCGGAGTACAGCTAATTACTCCAGCTAATTACTCTCAGTGCAGTTCTTGCTGGAAAGCCATCAATTGTGCAATTTAAATTACAGACTTAAATCGAAATGGTAATATCTGAAACTGTCTTAGAGTGATACACTATCTTTTGTGTAACCTACGGTCTTATCTCTGGAAGAACTGTGAGGGTTACATAAAGTCTTCCTTTTGCATTTTGAATCAATACTAGCATCTGCTCACATGATATTTTTCACTACATGGCCAATGTGGATTGACCTCAGATTGACTCACATTAACTATGAGAATATGAAGTACATTTATTGCTGTTTATTATTCATAAAGTTATTTTATTCTATCATAAATTGAATCTATCATCAATATATATATAGTAGTCATTCAAAAATTATGAGGTACACTGACTGCAGTGAGGCTGGTTGATTTCCCTGTTCTGTTGAGAATGTAACGGGGGTTAAATGATGTTTAGACAGTGGTAAGAGCGGCTCAGGCCCTGGTACACAGTGGGGAAGGAGCCGGGAGGAGCCGGCGGGTTGTGTGAGACTGACAGGAATCAGAGCTGAGTTTAACTGATCTGCAGGCGGCTGGAAGCAGGAGGCCGGCCCATGCCCGCGGGCTCTGTTGTGCTGACTTTGGTTTCCTGCAGCGGGAGAATCTCTCGCCGTGCTCCTGTTCGGCAGGTGCTGTTCTGCTGAATGAGCGTGTCGGCTGACAGGCTGACCCACACAGATAAAGCCCTGCAGCTCTGCCGGATCGGGGCTGTGCCGGGCTCTGTAGCCACTGCGGCACCATAGCAGTTTTGCTGTAGGTGTGGCATGGGCCGTGCCACTTTTTGTTGACAGGTAACAGTATCAAGCATCTGCAAAAATTATAATAAGTTTGGAGACACATGTATGTGCAGCTGACTCACGGCTCTGGTTAGATGTGGTAAATTGTGCTCCCTGCACAACGAGAGTAATCTGGTTGTTTGGCTGTGTGGTTGTATACAAGTTAACCATAATATTTGCTTGTACCTATATGATAATGATAAAATCCTGTTGCAAATCCTGCGGAGGTGGTTCACTTTAGCTTGGTAAAGAGAGGGTGTGCATTGTAGCAATTAGTGGCACATCAGCGGCAAATAAATTGGATTGTGACTTCTTGTAGTATCACAGGAAGCTTAGAATATAGGCTAAATATGCTTTGACCAAGCAAGAATGGAAGCCAATGAAGGAAAAGTAAATGTACAGACATGTCAGTGTGTTGCAGTAAACGCTTTTTGGTGTTGAAAAATAATTTTTTGGCAATTGAATGATTTCCTTTTTTTTTTTTTTTTTTGCACGCCATGGCGCTGATGAAACATTAACTGTGGAGGCTGTTTTCTGCACTACACTGCACGGTGCCTTCTGAGACAGTAATGGCGAAAGTTTGCGGTATTAAATTTTGAATGGCTAATGTAATTGATTGGCTGAACATGCGCTGGGCGCAGTATGTATCACGGATGTAGCGCGTGAAGGAGCAGCACTTGCATTACCGATGCATGCTTACAACACATGCTTTATATTACTGATGCTGAGTGATGGAAAAAGCCCTTTCTCACTGCACTGTGAGCATGCCTTTGTGTCAGCCCGAGTTTGTGCTTCCGGCAGCATTTCGTGGGCAGTGACATGACAGGAGCTTCCCAAAGCCCAGGTGTCTGTGCTGTTATCACTGCTCTGCAGGTCTAGTGACTTCCTCATTCTCGGAGAATTGACTTGTCATTACTCACACCCCAGTGGTGTCCATTGGGGAGGAAACATACCAGGCAAGCCTGCAGAGGTGGCATATGCTGTTACAGTATACAAGGACACAGGGGTTGCTCTGTAAAAACAATGGTTTTTGCTTTGTAAAAAGCTATCAGCTTGATGTATGTCCAACCACATACCTTCCCTTGATTAAAAGTTTATTTTATTTATTTATTTTTTTGTCTTTAAAAACACATATAATTCTTGGGTTTGAGAGGTAAGGAAGTGACATAGGAAAGATTTTTGGGAAAATTATTATCATCATGAAAACACACTTACAGCAAACTAATCTTATAAAAACTCTGAGGTTGAGCGTGAGCACTCATTGACTTTATGAGTTGATAAATTATCAATCAAACTGAAGTAGCCAAACGGTACTTTGTCCAGGTATTTCTGGATAGAACCGTCATGGCTAAGTGTGAAAAATGTTGATTTTTCCCCATTTCTTCTTGTCTCAGAGTGCGTGCTATGACAAAGCACCCGGTGTATCTGGGGGCAGTACATTTGTCAGCACGCGGTGGACAGAAATATGGCTGACATTGTGTTTCTTTCTCTTCACAGAAGCAAATCAGCACAGGTCTGCAGTGCACATCTTTTACCATATAAAAAATATTGCACAGAGGTCAGTGAAGAGTCAGTCTGTGCTGTTTGCGAGTAAGAACACATTTTGCTTTTACATTATTAAGGTATCATTTTGTCCCTATGATTTACTGGCTTCCAAAGCTTCATTTTTAGACAGAATCCACTTTAAACTCTAATGGTCAAACCCTGTGAACTCAAACTCTCTGTTGCTACACATGGATCCATAGAATGACGGGGAGCTCGTTTAACTGCAAGTGAAAAGGAAATCTCTGCATGTAAAAAGGCTGATAAATCCTGAAAGACAATGTGAAGGTTAGGTGTCACATCTGGGCTGTGAATCTATGTGATATTATATATTGCATGTCTTCCGGCGTTAGTCTGTAGGATAAGTTGATTGAAAACACAGAGGTACATGGCATCTTTGTGGTAATCATTACGATCTTTTTCAACAGATTTCATCATAGCTCATTTGTCAACTTTCACTGATGTCTCTGTGAATCAAGGGCATCAGGGAATCACAGCTCCCTGTGCAGGGCCCTCTGTCTGAGTTTCCAGGTCAGTCTTGGTACCTCTGCCACTGGTACGAGGAGCAAATTATATCATCAGCCATGCGCATCTGATTGTCTGTCTGCAGATGGGACAGCAAAGAAAGTTATGGATTGATTTGAATGAAACTTGGTGAAATGACTGCCTTTGAAACAAGGACAAAATAATTTTTGAGGCCACTGCCTCAATGGGAAAGGGTTGCAGAATAATGCATTCTGCTGAATACCACTCTAGTTAATATCAGGTTTGTTCTGACACAGCCTCCCTCTGCCTTTTTTTCATCAGCACAACCCTCTATCCCGCTGATTACAAGTTAGGAAATGCAGGATATGTACAGCGTCACTCAGGCCCTCTCCACACAGGGGTCAAGGCCAGGGGTGCTGGGGTGAGAATCTGAGCTGTTTAAGGAGGGAGCAGCAGGGAGAGAGGGAGAGACGGGGACTCGAAGGGTATGTGGATCGGCTTAGGGACGTAAGCATGGGACCCGCTGAGGAGAATAAAGAGCATTTACTGTTCCGCCAGCTCTGAAATAGCATAGTGTAGCATACTGGAAAGGAGCAGGGCTTGTAACCGAAAGGTTGCCGGTTGAAGTCCCCGCTGGAACACTGCTGCTGTACCCTTGGGCAAGGTACTCAACCAAGAATTGCATCGGGAAATATCCAGCTGTATAAATAGATAACATGTAAAAACTGTGACCTTTGTAAGTTATTCTGGATAAGAATGTCTACAAAATGACAATAATGTAATGTAAAGTAAATGGACAAACTAGTTGGAGCATTTGGACAGCACTGTGGAGCACACCCTGTGACCATAGAAGTTCAAACAATTGAGTTCCTCATACCAAAAACTCCAGTACCTACCCAGGTAGTTTATGAAATTCAAGGAAACGCAGCGTGTAACAAAATGCAAAACAGTATAATACAGAAAGGTACAAAGATTTTGAACTAATCTGCAAACAAATCCCATTATACAGCTTGTGCTCTGTGAGTCTCAGAGGAAATCAAAAATGCTTGCAAAAACATAACTTCAAAGAATCATGAAATAATTATGATGGCAACAACACGCAGTGCGGGAAGTAGGTGACATGTTCATTTATTTATCTAAATATAACTTATAAGTCAAAAATCTCTACCAGCAACCCAGCTGGAATCCTAATATTCAGTACAGAGTCGCTTCATAACAGCATGAAGGACCTCTGTTTCAGTTGGCCGAGCATCTCAAAACCGAGCAGCTAAACAAATGAAAAACGAATTGATTATTAATACACAGGCTTAGCCACAATGTGTTACTCTGATGCCTCATCTTAAATCTGATTACATAAGTCTGTTTCAGAATTGCGCTCATAAAAAATGATGATCCCAGATCAAAATGAGCCTCTTCATATGCTGTGTTTCATTTTATTTTAACACTTTAGCTACGATCTGGTAGGATATGGACTGCATGTGAAGGCTAAATTGCCTGTTGTGAGCTCTCCTGTCTCTGCTTCTTTGATTTTTCAGCTCTCAGGAGTATCTGATTTAAAGGAAATCCTGGCACTGCACCAACCTTGATGTTATTTTCACCACCCACTCACTCCCTCTCTCCATCTCACAAGGGGCGCCTGAATGAAATATTGGATGTTACATTGACAGTTTAGATGTTTATTGATTAGAAAATTGTAAATGGAGTCAAATATTTCTGAAGACTGTATTGCCATGTCTTGCAGCATCTGAGCTTTGCAATATTCCGGCACCATCGCTCCAAATGGAAATGGTCAGTTATTAGAAAATCTGTTTGGCTGAACACTATTCTTCAAAGTCAGAACCCCCGGCCTGCAAGGAATGGTTTGTCTGGTTTTCAGTAAAGTTTAAAGTCAGTGAATGTAAACATGATGCATCATGAAACGGGCTGTTAACCCTTTCTAACCCTTGCTGTGCTGCTGCTCGTTGGACGGAAACGCGGATGTGTAATGAGAGTTGCCGTGGCAGCAGCCGCCAGTCTGAAAGGAGACAGGAGGTGGCCTCGCACTCATTAAAGGAAAGCAGAGTCTTGTAAGCGGGTGCGTCTTGCCAATCTGCAGAGGTCTCTGGCTGTTTTAAAATTTTATGATGTCTACGCTGATTTCCTGAGTGCGCACCTTGGTATTAATTAGCGGAAGGGCTGAAAATGAGACGTTTAATTTTTGATGCCAGGTTGATTGGTTATACTGCAGGAGACAGACACATACACTCACTCAGAAGGAGAATCTCTCACAACGCAGAGATAGAATATAGACTCTACTCCATAGATATGCTGTGTGCACCATTTAATTGATTAAACCTTAGACCTCTACAACTAGACGTAGTATAATATTTTAGGATACGATGTCCCTCCAGTGAAAGGAAATGTGGAAATGTGCTAAAAGGTTAATGCATTATAAACAAGATGCTCTGCTAAACAGAGTTTTAAATGGCTTGCAAATTTAAAGGCCTGTGTTCTGTATAGGCCAAATGCTAAATTTAGCAACACCTACATAAAGTACAGCGTTTGGCAAAGAAGCTGATTTTGAATGTTTGGATTCCCATGGGAGATGTGATGTGTGGCTTTTTAACCACAAGTCTTTGAGGCTTTCAGTAGTATATAAGTGTGTAAGTGCATTCTTGACTGTTGAGTAAAAGGCCCCCAACATAGCCCTTGGGCAAGGTACTTAACTGACAATTGCTTCACTAAATCTCCACCTGTATAAATGGATAACATGTAAAAATTGTAAGCAATGTATGTCACTCTGGATAACAGTGTCTGTTCAATGACAATAATGTAATTTAATTTTCCTGATCAACTATATTTACATATTAAATTGAAAATATTAAATCGTGTACATGCAATGTTCTCAGCAAATAGACCTATGGCGATAATGTTTACTCCCACAATGCTAGATATCATCTTTGCAGTTTCCCCATCTTTGGTTTGCTGGGGTAATCCTAAACATGGGTAGCAGGGAAAGGATTGTGATTCCTGGCACTAGTTCTCTACCTAAAGCATCAACTACAGTCTTGTTTCCAAGCAGGAAAAAGCAGAGACAGACAAGAAAAAAATGAAATGTGAAGATATCTCGCATAATGAAAGATGCATGCATGCGGCTGTCATTTAATGCTTCTGACTTCATCTCCCTCACCTCAATGAATTGTCACTAAGAGGATTTTCATCTTAGTGCGCCGAGATGAGGGAGGGGATTCTGACACGCTGTTAATCACACAGGAGCACGCGGCCTGGGACTCATATTCTACCGGGCAAATTACTCACGCTCCTGCATTTACAATCAAATGGCCACTTTAGTGGGGATGAAAAATGCTCCTGCATCCCAGAGGCAATTTATACGGCTCTGATGGGTGTGCATGTGTGGGACCGAGAGCAGGGCAGCAGGCAGCTCCAGATATATTATCAGACTGTCCCTCATTTCTGTCACACAGGGGCAGGGACGCTGATGAATGACTCTAACATCTCAGTGCAGGAAGGGCTGAGCTCCACTTTCATTCATTCATGTGAACACAGACAGCTGAAGAATAAAAGAGCACACGTGCATTTAACATTTAACCTTTTACAACAAAGTCACCAGCTGGCTTCAGTAATGGATACAGACGATGCTGGGAGTTCATTGGCAAAAGATTTTGGTTGAGTGAAATAACACGCACACACAGATGTAGGCAGACACAACCAGAAACTTTTTTTGAAACTTTTTTTTTTTTTTTTACCTTTCAGTTTAAAAAAAACTCCTCCTCATTCAGCATTCATGACTCCCAGGTCCTGTGCTGTGTGTGCGCCGTCTCGGAGATCCAAACCCAGAGCTGTCTTGACAGGGATTCATAATTCATACACTTCACCATCAGTGACCCTCTGTTTATGCATTTATTTCCCTCGGAGTGGGCAGGGGACTTGCTGCAGCCTGGTGTGGTCACCCCCAGTGGCTCCATCACTGTTAGCCACTGACAGGCCGAAGCCAGAGGGGCAAAATCTGAGAGCACCCCAGGGAAAGTGCACATCAATTATTCCAGTGATGGGCAACCTCAGCACACAAACCCTCTTGCAACCTTTTACTCTAAAAGTTTTTAAAAGGGGAGCCATTTGGATTACAGTAGCACAAGTTAAGTTTTCTGGCAGTAGAATAGCAGCCTCAGTGACCATCTGTGTAACGTACCTTGTCTAGCCAACCATTGAAACCTGGTCATGCAGCGCTTCTAATATTGTTGACTCCTTATGGTTTTTCGCTTGTGTTGTACTCTACCTCACTTGTAAGTCGCTTTGGATAAAAGTGTCAGCCAAATGAATAAATGTAAATAAATGTGTATACGGTGTGATGCCCCTCAGAGATACTTGTCCAAAGCTCCGATATGAACGGTGATTGATGCACACATTTAGACCGTAAATTGTAGAGAATATACGCTGTTCTGCTGAAATGGCGACTCTCCTAATGGCGGGTGAGGCCTCAGAGTTCAGTGTGTAATGTAACGGCGTGTACGAGGGCGAGAGCCGGAGACGCAGTCCCTGCTTTGATCAGCACGCGCTCTGTTCTGCTGCCATGATGGATCTCTCCCCTCCAGCGGTGCATCAAGCATTCAGCCCCGGCGGCCCGTTCGGACCTCAGCAGCCGGGTCTCGGCTCCGCCAAGATTTACAGCCCTGTGAATTTATCCCGCAAGCGCGGCGGGTGACCCGAACAGCCCCGAGAAGCCGCCGTTCAGAGGCCTTGGTTGGTAATGATGCAGACGGGTCTCTCTCCTCCGCGCTCTTCCCGGCAGAGCTGACAGTGCCGCCTGCTGTAGTGCTAACAGCCTTTAGCGTCTGCACTCAGACTCCATGACACCTGTGGGACCCTCCAGAGCTCGTCCTCTTTCTCATTTATTATTCAGCACCATCACTAAGCACTTCTACGTTCAGTGCTAATAAATAGCCAGAGGGCTGTTGTTGTTTGAATTCATGTGTTGTTAGTTTTATGTTACATCTGCACACATCAGTAGCTCCAGAAATCAAAACAGTGTTGAGTTCATGTTACCATCCCAAGCTAACATATTTTACTGTAGCATTATTCATCATGTCAATAGGAGATGGAACATTTATATGCATTTATTTCACATAATCACATTTGACCTTCTTTTAACAGTGGGTTCTTTTGAGACCATTAAAGACTGATGGATGTCTGCTCACTTCTTTTTGCAGTGTTTTGACATTATGGAGGCCGACCGCAAGAAGTATTGGTACCTCAGCAATAAATCAAGAGTATTGATTCAGTCTGTTGCTAAAAAATCAAAACCATTTGCCGATGCGGCATTAAAGCTCACAAACTGAGGAGGATAAATTCCAACATAACTGCCTGAATACCTAGAGAGGAAACAAACTGGGAACAAACAAAGGATGGAGCTTTTCACCAGCTGTATATATACACATATATACTCACACATATACAATAAGGTAAAATGTAAACTGATTTTGGCATCCTCGGGGATAGAACCATTGAACGTATGAAGAATTTACAGTCATAAAAAGTTTATGTGGATGTTTTTTTCATGATAATGGCTATGCAGGCTTCAGGCAAACAGTGCTTACACCTCATCTCAGTCAATGAGATCACTGGTGGGAAATTTTGCTGAGGAAAGCATGCATCTCTGTGGATATTACTGCCTTTAGGATCCTCACCTTGAGGGTATTGCATTTGCTGGGTGGCCATTTTTGGACATTATCAGATATCCCCTGAAAATCCTCAACCCTTAAAACAAAAAGGCGCCATCTGTCATCCGATCCGGCTTCATTCCTTCTCCGTCATGGCCTCGTCTGAAACTCCCTCATCCCGAACATCCTCATACCTCAGCTGAAGAGACATCATTTCATTCATTACCATCCAGCTCTGCGTAAGTCTTCATATCTCAGATGAAAAAAGTAGCTTTTCATGTGGTATCATCCAGCTCAGTCTCATCCTAAACTCCAGCGCCCAAATTCCCAGCACTTTAACTGTGGTTTCCAGCACACCACAGACAGCTAGTTGGTTGGATAGCCAGAGTTACCCGCTAACATGTAATAAACCAGTTATTACTCAACATTGCTTTATGCTTAACGTTACTCAGCATTAGTGTCACCCAGTATTTGTCTTAAGGCCGTAATACACTGGAAATTTTGTAGCGCAATTTTGCTGGGAATTGTTGCGGCAAATAAATAGGTATAAGCATCTACAGTAATTAGGTTTGGCAACGAGTCACTGAAAAAGAATGTTCAGATCACTGTCGCCATGGAGATACATTCAAGATGATGGAATCAGAACTTTAGGTAGCAACTAACTAGTACAATGTCCTAAAATAGCTAGATTAGGTTAGTGCAAAACGTATCAGTCACTATGTACAAATTACAGTCTCATCACTCAATTTTTAAATAGGGATTTTATGACAATAATTTAAATTATTATACTGCAACTTACCTGAGAAGAATGTGATGAGTGTATCTTTGTTCTCCTTAAACCACTGTCACTGAATGCACACCATTTTTTTTTCAGGCAGGAGAAATGGTCATATGACTTCTGTCCTTGATCTGATTGGAGGATGTCAAAAAACTGCCCACTAGGTGGCGCTGCTGATCAAATTGTCCCAGATGGTAGAAAGTTGCCAACTTTCCAATGTAAAATATTGCCGCAATCTTTGCTGGCAATAATTACCAGCAATATTGTCCTAAAATTGGCAGTGTATCATGGCCTTAAGATATTATATGGCTATGAAATCTGATGCAGCACAGCAGACTAATTATTCAGAGTGGTTATTCAAATCAAGCTAATGATGTTGATGTCCTGAAAGTGATTGTGTATATTTGCCTCAGCATGTCTGTCTGTCTGTCTGTCTGCATGTATGTTTCTGTCTGTCTGCACACACGTCAGTACTGAGCTCACTGTAAGAGAAGCCCAATACTGTGTACAAGACACGTCCCCCAAACTACAGTTATGACATTTTGATGCATGGCAAGGAAAGGGATGAAGGGAGAAAATGATAGGCACTAATGAGATGAGGGAAATAAATGATATGATTGAATATTCAGGCTTTATTGGTTATAAATTTCCATATGACTTTATGATTGCCAGTGTTGCAGCATGCCGGTTCTGCAGCACAGCTGAAGATCTATCTTCTCCTGAGTAAACTGTGATGTCAGAGCATTACAGATCATTAAAGGGATGTATCCAGGGAGAGGACCCATCTGCTCGATTGTGCCCCCCACCAACAGGGACCCACAAAATGCTTCTTTAAGGTCCTCCGCATGCCAAATACTCTCTGAGTGGAGAATTAAGGACGAAAGCCTCATTAAGGACCAGGAGCTATGCAATTAAGAGCCAAATGGCTCATGTAATTCAATGGCAATTTTTACCAATTAAGTTTACTGGCCTACAGAGGACAAGTGTGATTAGACTGGCCCCTGTGAAGCGATGATGTGCAGCTAGCGCGGTGGATATTGCACGCTAATGCTGCCGGCGCTGGTTTGGGGCCTTCAGTGGCACGGCGTCTGATTCGATGCCTGAAGCTGAGCTCCCGGGCTCACGGAGGGAGGCTTCTGCGCAGTCTGGGAGATATTGATCAGCCTGTCTGAACGATGGGATTTCTGCCTCGATGCTGGCTATCACTTAAGGTATCGGTTGCAAAAGGGTGGACGACATGTGGCTCCCATTTTTCTCTGAGACAACACTCATCGATTCGTCCTTTTTTAACCTTTTTTTTTCCTTCAACCGTCTGTTTCTGAGTTTGTGTACGTACGGGCCTGGCGGGATGATCTCAGCCATCCGTCTGATTATGAAAAACTGCAGAACTCGATCCTCAGACAACATGGTGCAGGGTGTCGTTCAGATCCGTCTGTTCGACCACTGGTCATTTCAGACTACACAGATGCACTAACGTGCCTATTGTAAACTGAGAGGTGAGGGAGAGATACCCAGAGAGAGGCTGCAGACAGTGACCCAAGGGAATCCTTTCGGCACAGAGCAGTTTTTAGATCTTGCTGAGTGGCCACTGCTTTGCACTGACTCCTACATAGCAGCAAACTCACAAAACTGCTCCTGTAAGGCTACAGAAAGGTCCAGAAGGCCCAGAGTGGTGTGAATAGGATCTGTGTTACCATGACCTAACCCACAATCTCTGTGTGTGTGCGTGTGCATGTACATGTGTGTGCGTGTGTGTAGAGTACTCCTGTATTTGTGTGAATGTACTGAGTGGTGTTCAGAATTGTATTCATCAGAAGCAACGCCATATTCATTTCATTTGGCTTTGGAAGAGTAATTAACCTTTTTACACTAGCAGAATATAAATGCATTTTTGTAATTATTGTTTCATTATCATAGGAATAATTGTTATGCAAATTGACATAATGACAGCACTTTAATTGATTCAATATGTGCCACCCCCCACTTCTGTCTCATCAGGGTTTGACACATTAATATATTTTTTATTGCTTTCAATCACGGACAGAATACTTGTGTAAACTGCAGTCCCTTTGTCCATCCAAATCCACCAACAAACACACACATTGTGATGTCGCGTAAGCAATTATTTTCCAAACTTACAGTTTCAATTTAATCTACAGGGTTATGGGTAATACACTTGTTGTTAGTTATGTGTACTATTCACCATTCTTAAGTGTTTCTAAAAAACAAAAGGAAGAGTCATGGTGTGGCCTGTGTTCATTAATGTACACCTACAAGAAAAAGGAAGAGCAGTGAAACGCTAGGTAATCGTACCTGGAAGTCTTACCTCCCGGCATTGGTACTGTGTTGGAATGGTAAAGACCTTCTATCACGTATTTTGTGCTGCACTTGTGTGTTGGGCCAGGTGCACACTCCTGATCTTGGCCCTCTGGCACTCGTTTGCGTGTGGACGGTGGTGTCCTTGTTTGTGTAGTGTTTACTGTTGTTTTGTTGAATGCACTGTGTGCTCATCTGTGGGAGTCCCTTCTGGATAACACTGTTTGCTCTATGTCAAAAATAGAAATGTTAAATGTATTCATCTTGTACGTCACTCTGGATAAGAGTGTATGCTAAGTGAGAAAATTCATGATTTTACATTTGGACCTAATCATTTCAATGATTTTGGGTCAAAAACACTACTATACAAGACAAGTGGTTCAAATGGGAAAATACTCTAATAAATGTTTGTTCACCCAAAGAACAGATGTGTGCCTCTCATTAAGATAGCTAGTGTTATTGTTAGTGATTTGTAATTATAATAATTTGTAATTATGAGGATCATTGTCAGTGCTGATTTAATGTATACCTGGTTGAAGGGAGGCCCAGATTCAATCTATCTGCAATGTGCTTATAGTTTTTAGTTGCAAATGATTTCAGCACCAGCTGAGCTCAATGGAAAAATATATTGAAGAAGACAAATATAAGAAAAACTGATGTATAGCCTTTGTTGATGCTTTTAAAAAAAGAACTGCAATGGGTAAATGTTTAGATAATTTTGGATTTGATAATTCAGCAGGTTTGGGCATCATCAAAGCTGTGTACAGCACCCCTTCTGTCAGGGCCAGAGGAAATGCAATCTTGGAGGAGATAATGCAGATCACGAGTGATAAAGCCTGTCCTCAGGCGATAAACTATCACAGGGTCTCATCTGTTTCACAGACAAATGGCACTGTTTAAACAGACACATACTTTAAGTAATGTGTAGCCTTGTCAACCTTCTATTGTCACAATTATTTTCCCGTTCAATTAGACTTCAAATGCACTGGTCTTTTAATTTAAAATGGCTGTAATGACTGCTCTGTTTAATATCCAACACCAGACAAAAGATGCTGTCACCTGTACATTATTTTCCCTTATGCTCACATTTGAATTTTTAAATGCTTTCTGGGTAATTAATAGAGCTCAGTGGAAACCGGGTTGCCCCTGAGACATGTGTAAACACATTAACATTACATTACATTTTGCGTAGCTGATGCTCTCATCCAGAGCATTTTCCATAGCTTACATTTCAACCATTTATATGCCTACTTATGCAGCTGGATATTTACATTATGATAATAACGGTTATGTGACATGAGCCTGACATTTATCTTTGGAGTTGTGAGGTTCATCCAAAAAAAAAACACATCATTAACTATTATGTACTTGCCTGGGAATTAGTATTAGGCCCATTTTGTATTTCATACAGAAATACAAAATGGGCCTAAATGGAGGTACCCTATTTGATGTACTATTTTTGAATACTACAAATACAACTTATAATGGTATCAATGGCATAATCGTTACATTACATTATTGTCATTTAGCTGATGCTCTGATCCAGACAGACTTAGAGTGGTTACAATTTTTTACATGTTATTCATTCATACGGCTGGAAATTTACTGAGGCAATTGTGGGTTAAGTTCCTTCTCCAAGGGTCCAGCAGCAGTGCCCCAGCAGGGAATCAAACCAGGGACCTTTTGGTTTGGTCTTTACCACTGTGCTACACTGCCGCCCATAGCCAGCAGTTGAAGACTCAGGAATCATGTGACTGGGCAGTTCTTTGCCCACTCTACACTCACCATGGCTTCTGCAACAGCTTGGAGAAGTCACACAAGCGGCATACAACATTCAAACTGAATGGGTCACACGGACCGAATTTTGGCAACTTGAGAGAGAGAGCTGAGTGGATTGGAAACGCAAAAGTAAGGCAATCCAAAAGACAAAATCTGTCATTCCTGTTTACCACTCTTTAATTATGAATCAGAACGGCCCTCACAAGCAAACTCATGCTGCAAACTGGCTAGTCCTGGCTTAGACAGAATGTGAGCGCTGCTGTCCATCATAGGTGGAAGGTCTGTGCAGTGCTCAGCCAATGCATGCAATGGTCTTTCAGTCACCTGTGATACTCAGCTCTGCGTTACCGAACCCTCATAAAGCCTCGGCCTCGTTTAAATAAAAATGGCAAAGTTATGCATGCAGCTTTTATCATGGTAATGCTGATTCACTTCTGTTGTTCTGTTTGTGTTGTTGCGTTATGTGTATGTATTTTTCTGTGTTTTTTCTTCCATGTACATAATGTACCTAGTAATGTTTGTTTTTGCTAATTTAATTTTTTTCCAGAGATATTTTTATGGAAAAATTGTGTTCTTGGACAGGAGCAATTTAGTGACGCCTGCTGCCTTCCTTTCATTGTCTAACAATGTTGTTCAGAGAAACACAAAGTGCTGGGTACACAGAACAGCATGCTCTCTGATGACCATGGGTCACCAACCGCTTGAATGGGAAAGCACAGGGGTTTATTGTGTGTGTTGTGCTCTTCTGCTGTGAATGGCTGTTTTGTTTCCACGGCGATATAACCTCCACACCTGTATCACATGGCATTGATCTTGAATGTGCACATGTGCTTTGTTATACCTTTGTGAAAAGAGCGTTGCTTGTCCCGATGTGTGCAGGGGTTATGTGCAGCTATAACCTCGAAAGGGTTGATACTGTGTGACCAAAGTATTTAACACAGCATTTAACACAGAATTTACAGTACCAGTCAAAAGTTTGGACACACTTTTCTTTCTTTATTTTTACTGTTTTCCACATTTTAGAATAATAGCAAAGACATCAAAACTGTGAAATAACACAAATGGAATTATGCAGTGGCCATGAAAAGTGCTATAAACAAATCAAAGCTTATTTTTTCTAACTTGTATTTTAGATTCTTCAAAATAGCCAAACATATATTTTAATTAAAATTTTTGTAAAGAAATTCATACATATAGGCATCAAATTCTCAGTTTATATTTGTCTATGGAACAAATTTCAAGCATTTAAGCATAAGTCATTAGATCTAAATGTCTTTGAATGCATGTTTCCCATTATCTTAATCAGGTGTGTCCAAACTTTTGAGTGGTACTCTGGTTCTGGTATGCATTACTGCACCTTTCATAGATAGTACAGGGAGCACATTGCATGTTTGATTCAGAGGTATACTATATGTAAAATGTTGCATTGAGTGGACTGGTTCAGATGCCTCCATAGGGGCTCCACCACAGATCCCTGTAAAGGGATCCACAAAGAAGCTGATGTCTTCAGCAAACAAATTCATTTTAGTTCTTCTCACTAGCACAAAGGGAAAACACTACACCCTGTATAGCACCTGTAAATCATTATACTTGGGTGAGTGAGGGGTTAAGTACCTTGTGAAACACCTTATTCACCCAGATACAGCTCCTGTTGGACTGTGCCTTAGGCCATTGTCAGGTTTGCTTATTGGCTATGATTACAGTTTGAAGGTGGGGTTATCCCTTCTTATAAAGACGTTGATGCCACAGAGCTCCATTTCCCCAGTCTAATGTAAACCTGTTTACGGCAGAAAGGGACACTTTCAGCATGAAGACATACACTGTAATGTAATATTCTCATCAGTCTCCGAGACTGTATTTGCTGCTGTGCATTAGCATATGCAAACACAACTAGACAGCTTGCCTTAGTCATCTCTGACTACTCCCCTGTTCTCTATCCTTGTCAGTGCTGTCAGGAGATGGCAGGATGAAAGAGAGAAAATCCAAGGCTAGCTGGTCAGGTGACCGGACTGAGCCTTTCCAGTCTTCCTTTCTGTGTAGTGCTTGGAGCAGCGGGTATCAACCCCCTTCCCCCCCCCCACCCCCACCCCCAAAATCCATAAAACCCAATCCATCAAATCCATAGGATAGGATATAAGAGCTTGGCACACGAGCCATTTTGTTGTTTGGAAAAATTTCAAACACATCTGTTGAGAGAGATAACTGTGATCGCTTCCACAGTCAGGCAGTGCCTGTAATTAAGAGTCCAAAGGAGCCGAAGCCACCGGTCGTCTCCGTTCTGCGAGTCCGACAGCCCTCCCACACGCCTGACCCCTCTTGAGGCGAAAGCTTCTCATACACTCTCGTCGTGAGAGCTTAGAATTAGAGGGCCCGCTTTGCAAAAGCACTGCTCTGGGATATAAAGCTTTACAGCCTTCATATGCTGCATCTTAGAACTGTCTTGTGATACATGTCTGAATCATTATCCTATGAATTCCTTACATGAAAGGTACTATAAATACAGATACTCAAGGATCTGCTATATCAGCTGTAGACAGAATGTTCTAGCTGCAAATCCTTAGGGGTTTCAACAAATCTTTTTTTTTCATTTGTTTACTTCATATTTTGTGTAGGTAAGAACAAAGCATCCCCATATCTTATTTTGCTAAATATTGTCACCCTGTAATGGTATTGTTTTAGTTTTCTTGATTACTTACATGCAAAGAAGATTCTCTTTGTGCCACGCGATGTGTATATTTTTAGTATCCACCCATGTAGTTGCTGTGGAAGCTACACTATGAAATGTTTTTTTCAGTGTACACAACATAACCACAATGAAAAGGTATTTGATTCAGTAATTACTACAAGCACCTCAGCAAGATCCAATAGTACTTTTTTCTAAATTGAGTTGATCTAAGACTGTGTCTGGATCAATACTTTTCTACCAGCTAGAGTGATTACACTTCCATTGTTAAATTAGAGAAGTGACACCAACACAGAAGACCAGTAAATTGTCAACCATAAACTGGCTTGAAAAACAATGACATCTTTCCAATAAATGTGCTCTTATTCAAGCATTTAAGTAATTGGTCTTGGTGCATTAACTAATATGTAATTGATCAATATAAAGTTGAACTGTGATGTTTGTAATGATAGTAATCTTGGGCAGAATTGTATGTTATCATTATTTCCTGTACTAACTATTATTAATATTAAAACACACACACTGGTAAGTTTGTTATTCTGATGTTATAACATTGTTATAATATTGTAATTACTTTCGGAAGTAATGTGTAACCATACTTTGTTACATAGCAGCCAGATGGTAACTAATGTTCTGCAATTTGCATAATTACACATTATTTAAATAACACTTGCTCTCCCTTCTGGGAGTCCAAGACATTCTAAAATGACAAATTTTTCATGTAATTTTTAGGCTTATTGTATTCACTCTATACATATGTACAGCTAATTTTGCACTGTATAGTGTATTCACCCACCAGTTAAACTGTATTGCACTGAATGAGGGTGATCCAATCATTCATTGAAAAATAATGTAAAGGCTACACTTTGTGTGTATATCTGTTTTCCGTTTTGTCTTTGTTTTTTCCTCATTTGTATGCACTCAAACAAATCAAAGATGCCAAGGAAAGATAAAATTACATCTGTATTTCAACAAATTCAATTTGGTAAACTGCCCTGTCTATCAAAAGGAAAGAAAAGTTCAATTACAAGCATCTGTTCAGAGCAGTGGAAACAGATTTACGTCTCCATTTGAAGTCAGCCAACTCTGAAGCTGGTTCCACAGAAAAGATTCGGTGTTGTGCGGAAGACAAAACCAGTCCATGGTAGAGGGTGTGAGAGCCAAACCGTGATAATGTTTGTGAGCTAGCTAATTATAATCTAGAAGACAGAGCTACCGAGTCCCCTCTCTACCAGAAAACAATGAGGCAACACATTGCAACACTCCAAGAACACTTAACACTAGCTATTTGTGCTGCCTTCTTATTTACCATTTGTACCAGAAAGGAAAGCAGGATCACAGACTGAAGAGTGTACATGTATCTTTTATCAGACTTCATGCCTGTCATTTGCCTGAAACTGTAGCTTTAGAAGTTACAGTTACGTTATACTATGTGTAAGTATCATTGCATGTAATATGCTTGTTCAAGGTCACAGAAGACAGACAGTGACAGCAGAGCCGGCCCTTTAAAGACTCCCAGACTGCGTCCTCTGTAAAATGATTCACAAAAACATCCATTAATTTCGATTGCACAAGAAAGCCCTCCTGCAGCAGCCCCATATGGTATATCTTTTGGAGAATTTCAGACTGGATTCCTATGGATTTAACTGTGCTGAATAAGGAGGAAAAAAAGAGAGAGAGAAGAAAAAGAGGACAAAAATAAATCTCTGTGAATTCCAAGCCGTTTGGGAGTTATTGAGAAAGTGCCACTACCACCCACAATAGCATCGTTGTCCTGTGCAAAGGAAGGTTAGCAGCAACCAAAGACCCATAAATCGTGATGAGAAGTAAAGCTCTGTATTTACATTCTTCTTTATTTTAGAAGTTGTTGTCTTAACTGAAAAATGTCAGAGCTGATCAGGTGGATTCAGATTTAAAGGCTTAAAGAATTCAGGATTCCTCAGGCATGAGAAGGGGGGAGGGGATGTCAACCCTTTGGAAGTCTTCTACATCAATGCCACTGTCTCAGAAATAAATATGTTGCTGCACTGCAAGAAAGCACAGTTTTGGACAGCTGCACTCTGTCATGGTAGCCATGGTAGCCATGGTAGCCAGCAACTATTTATATAATATAGGAATACTGCAAGATAGCTCACCAATCAGATGCCTTGGCAAAAAAATGCATGCAAAAATGTTCAGCTGTCATAGTTGACATTTACCCAAGTAAACCTTTAAACTGCATTTAATATCTACCCAAGATGTTGCTCTGTGAGTATGAGTTGTGATATTCATTAAAACGATGACTTGTTGGCTCACAATCATATGTTTGTAGGCATTTAAACACCCACTAAGCCCAGGCAAAGAGTTTCTGGCTTTCTGAGGTGTTTGTTAATGAATCAGCAGACAGCAGGATCATGTTTTTTTTTTCCTTTAAACTGGACACTATTCCCCCAATATGTTGTGTTTTGCTCATGTGTTGTGCTTGTGTGTAAATGAAGATGGATCTTTGCATTCAGTTTCTCAATCAAACATGGCATATGGGAGAGTGGGACTACTTCTTTTGCCTGACCTGCTGTTGCCTGGATCCAGTTGCAGGTCTCTTGGATGAACAGATGAAGGAGTAACATGATGATTTTAAGAGATTTTGAAAAGCATTGCTCCTAAGTGATGCTCTACACTTTCCACTGATTCTGTTATACTTGTGTTTGAGTTGTTACGAGCATTAATTTTTATTTATTTATTTAATTAATTAAATGAGTGCATTGTATTTCAAATCCGCAATGTTAGAGCCCAAATGTACTGCACTTAACCTTTGCAGAAAGATTACTAAACAGCATTTGCAGTGTGGCTCTGCATTTGATTTAAAAGTCATTGTAATGAAGTCATCTGTGGGCTGGTTCTACAGCCATGCACAGTACAGCGCTGTACAATAACAGTGTAATAATAATATTAGCATCAGCAGCAACAGTAGGAGTAGTTGTTGTCATAGTAGTGTTGTCTTGATTAGCAATCCAAGAATATCATAATTACATAACTTAATCAGACATCACTGTGTTACATTTAGAATTAGCAATACTCAAAGCAGGGGAAAAAAGCATGATAAGGGAAAGCAAAACATCTTGCTTCATTGCAAGGTATCATTGCTCCAGCACAGTCAATTATTCAAGATTATTTATTTGCTTGGAAGAGCACCATCTTCCAGCCTGGCGTACATGGATTACATTACAAAATATTATCCATTAATACAGCTGGATTTACTGTATACTGAAGCAATTCAGACAAAGTACCTGGGAGTGTCCCATCTGGGGATTCAGCCTCCAGCATTTGAGGTACCAGCCCAGCTCCCTAACCACTAATACATCCAGTCCACAGTGTAAGAGTCTGTCTCTGGGTACTGATGGAGTGTCTTTCCCCATAAATAACAAGGTGAATGTCCAGGGAATGGTCTCCAGACTTGATACTATCCAAGCAGAATAGATTCAGACAATTTATTGCCCTACATTTCCTGTAAGTAACATAGTTGAACTGAAGCATCTTGTTTATGATCACTGGCCCTCTGAAGTATTATCAGTTTTTTTTTTCTTGAGTTTGATATACCGTGCCTGTTCTTACATCCACCAAATACACCTTCCTCTTAATTTGTTAGTTATTTACAGTGATTTGATTTCTCCTACTGCAGAGGGTACGTTTTAACAAGCGCATGGCTTTGCATTGAGATTTGCGTGTAGTTTTGGATTAACGGGCAATGACACAGATGCAAGCGAGTGTGTACAGTGTGCTGCCTCTGCACAGACAGCTTTGCTGTGTTCAGTACACATGCGTGCTTCTATAGAATCTCTCTCACAGGCGTTATCATAATCGGAGCTAGAGGAGCAGGACTGAGACGCACACAGGAGCGCTCCTGTAGCACTGAGCCTCCCTCGCACCGGCTCCTCGCTTCTGGAAGTGCTGCTGCCACAGCTCCGTGAGGGGGGAGAGAGGAGGAGAGAGGAGGAGAGAGGAGGAGAGGGAGAGGTGCTGCTGTGTGCTGGTTGGTCGGTTTGCGGGAGAGCAGGGGGCTGACTCAGTGGATGTGGGGAGGCAGCGTTCGGCAGGCGCCCCTCTCCTCCCAGCCCCCTCGCCATCAGACCGGTGGCTCCCTGCCATTGGCTCGGTGCAGCAGACCGGCAACGCCAAGCGCTCTATAACAGCATGCCTGCGCCCGCCACGGCAACAGACGCTCGCGGGGAGAGAGGGAGAGCCGGCGACTCGGGCAGAGAGGAGTGAGGAAGCGCGGAGCGGAGACCGGGACCGCATGCACCGGGGGAACAGAGCTGCAAGCAAGCCCCCGAACACACACACACACACACACACACACGCACGCGCACGCACACACTGCGATGAAGAATCCCGCCGTCCCTTCTGAACTGGAGGACTGACCCGTGCCTCTGGGCAGAGGAAGGGGGGGTTTGCACTTGTGCGGATCGGTGGAGTTGTGTGCAGTGCATCCTCTCTCCAGGGACAGCATTCTATCTCTCTCTCTTTCTCTCTCTCACTGCTCTCTCTGCTTGGACCATTCGCACACCCGTGTTCGGACACGGCGGCCGCCCCATGGCTTGTTACTACATCGTCATCAGCTCCACGCACCTCAGCAACGGTCACTTTCGGAACATCAAGGGAGTTTTCCGGGGTCCCCTGGGAAAGAATGGGAGCAAGAACTTGGTAATTACCGTCTGCTTAAATACTGCTGTCTGTAAGACGCAGGGCTTGCAGTGCCTGCACCTCAGGGGTGCTGTTACCACGGGGAACAGAAGCATGTCTCCGCCAGCGTCTCGCAAAGTTCAGGGAAGCAGCGTGACAGCGTGTTAAAGTCGGGGTGTGTCACCAACATGTGTGAGGGCAGGGAGTTGCTTACTGCTTCCAAGAGTTGTCATGGTGTTCATGGCAACAGCATGGGGAGATTGTCACATTGTGAGCAGTGTGGGTGTCTCAGTTACTAATCGGTAGATGGGGAAGATTTGAAGGTCCATGCCCATCTGTGTGATGAGAGGTCAGCAGTGTGGTGTAGCAGTAAGGAGCAGGACTCGTGACCAAAAGGTTGCTGGTTTGATTCCCCACTGGGGGCACTGCTGTTGAACCCTTGGGCAAGGTACTTAATCTGCAGTTGCCTCAGTCAATATCCAGCTGTATAAATGGATAAAACTGTATGGATGGATAAAACTCTATGTAAGTCGCTCCGGATGAGAATGTCTGCTAAATGACAATAATGTAATGTCCTGGGAGTCTGGATAGTTACATTAGAGGTTGAGTTTCATCGTACTCTCTTTGTTTCCCAACCAGAGGTTCTTCCCACTGTGCTAACTTGTGTAATGTGCTGCATGTAAGTCTTGGCCTCAATAATTATGAAAGCAATATGAAAATGTAACATTCAGATTTTGTCAGAGCTACAGCAGACAT